>CM034706.1:153868708-153880553 GCA_020142125.1 Phrynosoma platyrhinos
CTATTGCTGCAGCCATCCAAAGGGTGAGGATCAAGTTTATTACAGAAATTAGTAAACTTAACAGTAAATCGCTACTAGGGATGGAGAAAATATTCAAATATATTTGCTGAATGGTAAAGAAGCATTTTTAGAGTGATTCCAGAATATTCTTCCCTTGCTTTCTAAGTTAATTGGAGGTTGTACGGGGAGGTGGAGTTTCAGGAAAAAAAGAGGAGGGGAAGGCTAACCACCAAGCCTACTAAACATTCATATTTAATGCTAAGAATACATAGAAAACAGATAAATCTTACACTGAAATATATTTTTATTTTGCTTTCCTAAAATGTTGTGAATTTTAAATCAACATTTTTTAAGAAGAAAAATTAAATTATTTTAAAACATATAGTTGCACACAGACACACACACACACACACACACATGGCCCAAAACAGCCCACATATCCTTTTCTGCCTATGTCCAGAATATTGGCAAATTATTCCATTATGAAACAGAAAATATATATTTCCTGACATGTCTTTTGGCCATTTAAAATGTTCATGTTCTTATGGGATTCAAGCAACTGTCCCTTAAAGCATGCCAGGGGCATGAGAATGATAATGCAATCATAAACCGTGGCCTGAAGAGACTCACAAACATTTTTCCTTGTATTTCCATCAGCTTTGAAAAACAAGATTTTACCACCGCAAGCAAAACCCAACTCACCTAGTGCTTCTAACCAAGCTGACATTGAGAACCCTGCTTTTTTTATTATTTATTTAAAAAGCATGTCATTACAACTCAGCTGTGCCTAGACGCTAGACGGCAAAGAAAATTAGGGTATATGTGCACTAGTAATAGACAGCAAGTTGACATTTGTCTCTTATTTAATCTGGAACAATTGTGCACAGGACTATCAAATAAAGCACACACAAGTCCTCATTACCCAGTGTCTGAAGTCTGATAGTTTTATTTTGAAAAGAGATTGCAGCAGCACCAGAATTCACAGAGTACCCTCAGATTGAAAGACAAGGTTAGTTGTTTCTGCTATAAGAATGAGAAAGGTTGCTACCTAATGAGACATCCACATTGAAGGGAATATCTCAATTGAGTTTAAAAATAATTACTACTTTTTTGATTGAAATATTAGCAAGGTCACTAACATATGGCTATGCTGAAGTAATCACCACTGAATTCACTGAATTTTTTCCCCAGTTAAGCTCATACAAGGATTTTAAGATAAATGGTCTTAAACTAGCCAGTACTTCTTCCCAAAGTCTAGGTCCTTGCCAACAACATGGAAATGATTTGTGTATTTAATTTACAGTATTTTAAGGTGCCTTTCAGGCCCTTACAAGGTAGTTTCTATGATACAGAATAGCAGAGCATTTAAAAAGCATAGTTCCTATAAAACAACAGTAAGCAACAGTAAAGCAATAGCAGTATATGGACGTTATCACACGGGGTCTAAAGCAGCCCCATCCTTGCACCATCGCTGCATCATTCCGGATCCTTTGCCAAAGTTATCAGATGACGTCGCAGAAAACCACGCCCATCCCTGCATCATCGCTGCATCATCGCTGCATCATTCCGGATCCTTTGCCCTGTGATCAGACAACGTCGCAGCAAACCCCACCCATCCCTGCATCATCCCTCCACCATCGCTGCATCATCCCAGTTCTTTGTAATTCCTCTTTCAAAAAGGAATTACAGCTGCCGCGACCAGAACCATGCCGGAATGATGCTGCTGCCGTTTTCTTGCTGCGCGTGTGATAACGTCCTATGACATTATGCAAAAATATTAAGATCTACTTTCCAGAGCTACTGTAGGAATGAGTAAGATAAGGTGTCTGAATGTCTTTGTAAGTGCTATAGAAATGCTAAAACATCTTGTAGTTTCATAAATACCATTTGTAATCTTACCTGAAAGTCCCACAAAATACTAGAAAGTGGAAGTTGTACTTAGGTTGGCCTGCAAATTTAGCTTCCTCCCTTTTTTCTCCTTCCCCACTTGGCTTTCTCCCTTTCTTCCTTTTTTTTATTCTGAATGTAAAAGTTTGTCATACATTTGCATGGCCAGGGTTTATATTTATGAAAAACATTAGAGAGAGAAATAATTGGATGAACTAGTTAAAGAGATGAGGTCATCATGGTACAGGAATTACACTGAGTTGATGGAGAATCAGTGCTCAGATAGTGAGGAAGGGGACAAGTGAGTGCAAAACAAAATCCTCTAATTTAGACCACAGAGGTTATTTTAAAAGAAAAATTGAAGCCTCTCCTTAACATTGCTTGGCTGGAGGATCAGGGGGGAAAAATCTCTTCTTTAGCTATGATAACAAGTGTACGCTACCAGCCCTTCCAGAAGGAGGATTCTCAAGCTAGCGTTTAAAAGGGTGGTTGTGGTTAAATCCTAAATCTTTATGATGATAATGTGGGGCAAATCATCATACACATGTCCAGTCAGAAGGAAGTGTCAGGAAGTGAAGTCGTAGGCTTTCATGGCCGGCATCCATAGTTTTTTGTGGGTTTTTCGGGCTGTGTGGCCATGTTCTAAAAGAGTTTCTTTCTGACATTTCGCCAGCATCTGTGGCTGGCATCTTCAGAGAAGTGTCAGGAACTTTAATGGGCCTTGTTGCTGCTACTGCATGTCTTCTAGTCATCTGTGACTTATAGTGACCCTAAGATGAAGCTAGCGTGGGTTTTTCTTGACATGATTCATTCAGAAGGAGTTTGTCCTTGCCCTTCTCTGAGGATGAGGGAGTGTGACTTTCCCAGGGCCACCCATTGGGTTTCCATAGCCAAGTGGGTATTCAAACCCTGGTCTCTAGAGTCCAGCACTCAAACCAATATATCATGCTGGCTCTGTTTAGAAGATAAGGTGAACACACAGATGAAAAGTGGGACACATGTGGCCAAGCAGCATCAGAGTGTGGTCAAGATGGAAAATGTGGGAGCATACACAAGCTAAGAGAAGTTACAACAGTTTGCATTTGTCCAAGTCTACTGGGAGGAAAGACAAATGGGAACATTATAAAAGGAGCTAAAAAGTGGGATGGCAGAGGATTAACTGGAACCATCCCAGTCAAATCGGCACAGTAGCAGGTATGATGCCCTTGCCTTTGCCCCTTCTGCTAGAGGGCAACTGTTAGCCGAGAAGGTTATTTGCAGATTCATAGGTTCTAAAATAGGATATGACAAGCCCATATCTGTGGCCCCCAGCATCCAAAATTATTTTTGTTTAATAATTTTTTTTTACTCTTAAATACACTTTAGGGGACATGGGGGCAATGTTGCCATGTTATTTCCCTTGGTGCTATTTCAAGCCCATGAAAGGTTTTTTCCCTAATAGGGAACAACCCAGAAGTTAACTTCCTATAGTAAACAAACAAACAAACAAACAAGAAAGCCTTCTCTAAGAAAAGAAAAGAAAAGAAAAAGAAAAAGAAAAAGAACCCATGCTCCCTGGAAAGCATTTGAAGCATTACATTTTGGGGGAATGTTTTTTTGAAGGAGACAGAGCAGGAGGCATGGTCTTCCAAGGTTTCCAGATAGGTCAGTGCATACATACACCCCAGGCAGGGTGAGCAGAAGTCATAACCACAAATGAGGACAAGGCACCACAAAATGAAAGACATTCAAGAAAAATGTAGGACATTGCAAATTAAAAGCTAAAAACACGAATGTAAATATAAATTTATTTCATATGATTTATTTACAGATATATTACATATACAGTATTTTACATTCCGCCCTCCTTATCAGTGGACTTGCCATCCGTGGATTTAACCATCCATGGATGGCAAGCTCCCATTTTTGTTAATGGAGGCATGTCCACTATGCTGCCATTAACATGAATGGGACTTGAGCATGTGCAGATTTTCATATCCGTGTGTGTATGTGTGTGTCTGGAATGGATCCCCTGCAAATACAGATGTCCAACTGTATTATGTACTCGACTGTATTTTTCTGATGAATGTATCTTTGTTAAAATGCCTTGTTGGTTTGCAGTATACAGTGGGAACTCAGTATCCACGGACTTGCCATCTGTGGATTTGAGCATCTGTGGGCAGCAAGCCCACGTTGTCCCCAGTGGCAGCATGTGCACATGACCACACTGCTATTAGGGACAGCCCCCACTGTCCCCACTGGTGGTGCAGGCACATAGCTGTGCCACCAATAGGCACAACAGAGGACTTCAGCCACATGCACACACTGACATTGGATTTTGACCATCCATGGATTTTGGTTTCCATCAAGGGGGTCTGGAATGGATCCTCATGGATACTGAGGTCCCATTGTACTTACTTACAGAACTCTGAGCAAAACAAATGAGCAAGACAATGCTTAAGGTTGTACTTTACTTCACCTAAAGTCCCGTTGTCCCTAATGGTGGTGCATCTGTGTGCACCCACTGCCGTTGGGGACAACGGGATTTGAAAATCTGTGGATTTAGGTATCTGCGAGGGTGGGTCTGGAACAGACCTCTGTGGATACAGAGGTCCCACTGTACTTACTTATAGAACTCTGAGCAAGACAAGAGCTCAAGATTGTACTTTACTAGCAACAAACTCTTGACTGAATCGACATTTAAATTATTCCCTTCATTTTTCCATTGTGCTGAAATTAAGGAAAGATCACCTATCAACATTTGCATTGTGTTCTCAAGCAGCCCACTGCTTAACATGTTTGATATCCTTTTCGCCTCCAAGAAACAAACATACCCTGAGCTCTAGAGACAAGAAAAAAGAACTTTAGAAGGATCCATCCTATCCCCCTATCTGCAGCAAGTCTGGCAAGAAGACACATTTCTTGAAGGGGAACAGCAAATGTAATTTTACTCAATGGGCTTCTTGGTCATGACCAAAATAGGGGACATTTTGGACTTCCTCCTGGAGAGGAGGTTGAAATCTAGAACATATCCTGGAAAAAGGGGATGTCTAGTCATCCTGCCCTCAAGCTACTGCCACTCTGCAAACTTAATGCAGTTTTGCACCACATTAACTGCCATGGCTCAATCCTATGGAATTCTGTGATTTGTAATTTTGTGGGATATTTAGCCTTCTCTGATGGAGAACTCTGGTGTCGCAACAAACTAAAATTCCCAGGATTCCATAGGAAGGAGCCATGGCAGTTAAAGTGATATCCAATTGCATTGATTATCCAGTGTGGCAGCAGCCTTAATCTCTAAACAAATGCCTATCCCTGATCTCCAGTACACAGTAATTGTTTCCTAGTATACTTAAAGGAGCTTTACACTATGTGTCAACCACTTCAGAAGGTCCACAGTTATTCAATCTATTTTCAGTTCTGTTTGCAATTGCCCTGGAGCTAGCTTTACCACAAGATTAATTGAATAGGGATGGAAAGGACATAGCTTTCCTGATGTTGTTGGACAGTAACTCCCAGAATCCTCACCACGGGCTATCCTGGTTAGGGCTGATGGGAGTTGCAGTCCAACAAAATCTGGATGGCCACAATTTCCTCACCTCAGCTGTAGAAAACTGGCTATTATACTGGCCCTCTTGCTCATAACTTTGGTCTAGAAAAAGCTATTTATCACCATCCATTCTGTATATTGGCAACAAACAGCTGTAGATATATCAGTGAATCTCCATCTTAATTTTTAAATCTGGGGGTGTTTTATTTATCCTGTATAGATCAGAGATAAAACAGCCATTATCCCATAGTGCCTTGCCATTCTCATTTCACAATTCCTCCTGGGCATAAGTTGCTAAAGACATATGCACACCCTCACTAAATGCAATGGGATAGATTTACATTTTGGCAAAAACTTGAAGGCAGTTGTATTGTCACCTACGTCTGCTGTGACTGCTACAGAAAAATAATTGCAAGTATAATTTGCATATGCAAACTATCTCACAGATTTAGTTAATCTGTTGCCAAAAATGCTGCCAAGAATTTGGGGCGTTTTGTGAAAAGGACTACTAGAGAATAAAATAATAGTACCAGTTTCCCCATATATCAAAATAGTGGTACAGTACAAAAGCATCTAATGTGCACCATTATCAGATTAAATATTATTTAATCATATTACCAGCTTTTATGGTATTACTGTATAAAAGGCTGAGCAATTTAAAGGATCTTATTCCCACTAAGTTGAATTACAAAGCATTACCAAAGGATTAAACATATATAAAAGCTATCTAGATTAATACTCTACAAACAGCATGAATTAATGGACAGATGACCCAGTTACAAAAATGAGGTGTTTTTCATATAAAATTTCAACAAGGTGTATTTTCAACTTCATATTCCTTTACTTAATAGTTTGTTAAGCAAAGAGTTTTCATATGCCAGATTTGATTGAGAAGGCATTTTTGCATACCTCTTTTTGTTTTATTAGCATAACAAAGGAACAGTTAAAATGATTTGAGATGGAAAAACAGCACTGGGATTATCATAGAGTAAAATGAACAAGTTGTTTTGGGAACAAGTTCAAGTGAACAATCATTTTTGGGCTACCTTCTCAGTTTCTGTATGGAAAAAATGGAGGGAGGGGAGAAATAATCATTTTGTCTTTCAGAAACTAGACAACATCAGGTTAGCCACGTGGCTTACCATGCAGTAAATGAATTAGCAGATTGGCTATGGACATACATTACACCTCAGTTGAATTCAGTCACTATAAGCATGTATACTTGTAGGACAGTTAGCCTAAAACTACCCAGGAAGAATCTTGCTACACACTGAAAAAAGTGGATATATAAGGTATATGTATAGTTTATATAAGCATTATGTGTAAGACAATAAATGGGTTTCCATTTAGGAAACAAATATAAACCTCTATGTTGTAGCATCTTATGAACTTATTATTCTTCACTACATTTGCTAAGTGGGTCTGTACATAATTACAAACTCTGGAATTTTATCTGTCCATGACTAATGAGTTAACTTGTTTTGGAGAGTCCTAATCATGGACAAGATCTAGTGGTGGAAATCAGCAAACTTGGGAAGAGATGCTTTTTCTCTATAGCACCCTGAGCACAATCTAAACCATGTCTGGAGAGCTTGAAACCACCTGAAAACCTACAGAGCCACTTTTTGAGTGGCATGAAAGGTTGCAGGAGGGAGGGGAGGAAGGGGAAAGAAACTATATGTTACAACTACCAGTGCAACAATGGATTTAGTCCCAAAGTATACATGACTTGGACACTGTATAAAACTGTTTATAAAAGAGCCAATTCTGTGTAGATATTTACCCTACAATTCTCAACTCAGGCAAGGGCACCCGTTTAAGGACATAGCTATCAAATGTTTGAAATGTGAGTTAACATTAGTGTTGAAAAACAGCCACAAAGATGAATTGTAAACAGAGTTCAAAAAGTTGCTTTTTAAAAAATTCCCTTTACTTACTGCACTTTGGAAAATGTTATACCTGTTGTTACCTTAAGTTATTTTTCTATTAATACCTGCTGCTTTTTGAGTTGGGAAATAAAAAACCTTTTAGAAGTAATAGCATGCCATAAAACTTGCAGAATTCCTATCAATAGTTAGGATTGCCAGACTGAAAACCAGAGAGGATTCCTGTACCTATAATAGTTGTGTAGAAAAAAATTCAGACAGTGCTGCTTCTTAAATAACCAGATAACAAGCAGCGCCTACTGAAATTCCCTGTTCTACACAACCATTAGAGGCAGAGGAGCTGTCTCCACTTTTCAGTCTGGAAACCCTAGACAACATGCCTCTAAAAATGCCCCTTAAAAGTAACTTTTGAAGAGAACTAGAAGCCATTACTCATTACACCAAAGAAGGAACTCTACTTTCACTTATTACATTGCTTTTGGAATGCAGCTTTGTTACACTTTTGTTCCCACAAGTAACTACCCTTATTTTCCTGCATATAAGACTACTTTTTAACCTGCAAAATCTGTGGTTAAAG
Source organism: Phrynosoma platyrhinos (assembly GCA_020142125.1). Taxonomy (NCBI): domain Eukaryota; kingdom Metazoa; phylum Chordata; class Lepidosauria; order Squamata; family Phrynosomatidae; genus Phrynosoma; species Phrynosoma platyrhinos. Next base: position 153,876,588 of record CM034706.1, read on the forward strand.
TCGGGGGTCGTCTTATACGCCGGGTATAAGGATAAGGAGGATAGAGGTGCTGAAACTCTATATTTTGACTGGGAAAATGGGGGGTCGTCTTATACGCGGGTCATCTTATACGCCAGAAAATACGGTAGTTACTTGCCTGCCTTTTGTCCCTCTTGGCCAGCACCTCCTGTGGGTCCATCCCTCTTCTTCTGGCAGGCATCCTAGACCCTTTAAAGTTGCCTGTCAGCTATTTGATATGATACAGCCTGAGCCAACTTAGCAGCTGGTGCTCTTCCTTTGCAGACACACAAATAGGACAGAAGGATGAGTGTGTGGATGGATTTGCTTGGTGGTGATGTCATACAACCATCCTTTACCATATAAAATATGTTATCATTCCCCTGTTTCTATGTTTTTCTTTTCTCTTTCTTAATTTTTGATTATTAATTACATTTATATTCTGCCTTACCTCCAATGAGGTCAAAGCAGCTTTTTACCTTCACAAATCCCTTAGACAGGACACACTGAGACTGGGCATGTATGTTTCAATGAGGATTTGAACCAGGCCAGCTTTCTCACTGCTAAACACCAGATCATCTCTCCAGTATGGATAGTGAATTACTGCAGTGAATTACTGCAGGAGGAAAGCTGCTATGTTAAAAAAAATTACGGTATGTCTTTCCCCAGTAATTTTTTTAGTTTCCCCTTTATACTTCAATCCACATAGCTGGTGAAAGGACTGAAGAGAAATGAGGTTAGTAGACAGAGACTCTTGCCTATATAATGCAGAACTGGGAGAGGAATCTACCAGCAATTTTATGTTTAAGGAGATTGTGGCTTTTAAACTGCAATTACAGCCTGAAAAAAGTGCCTTTGCCAATATTGTTCATACCACAATGCCTCCGACCCACACCTGCTATATCTCTGAAGCCTGGTTAGGGTATCTCTTTTCATTGACAGGGGAAACACGTCAATGAACTCCCAGCCAGGGCAATTGTGATATTGGTAGGGTTGCCATTTGTCCTGAAAAAGTCCTGAATTGAAGGGACTAAAAATGTCCTGGCCAGCTGGGCCAGTTGAAGCAGTAAATTCTGGATTTTTCCTTTCTTGCAGGCCAATGGGTAGTTTAAAATGCGGCTGCAGCAATGAAGCAGGAAACCATGCAAGAAGACTGGCACTGGTGGGAGCCTCATCTCTCCCTGCAGGCTCTGGTTGTTATGCACGGGATAGCATTGCCACTTCCATTCCCTCCCACCACTTCCCCCTATAGACCCAGAATGCAGGAAAGGAAAGGTGGTAAGCAGAGATGGCCTTGTATTGTGACCTTGTGCTAATTATGTTGGTGGCTTGAGCCTAGGGCTAGACAGTACAGTGGAACTTCATTTCCAAACTTCAGTCTTGCGAGAGTAAAGGGAGACCCTTTACTCTCTGGGGCTACTTGGAAGCCTCCCTCTCTTCACACCTGCTGAGGGGGGGGGGGGGGGGAAGAAAAAAAAAAGAGCTCTGAGCCCGGTACTGGTATTGAGGTTGAAACATAATGGTAGGAAAAGTGCAATGATTAATGTGTTAAATTTTCATAACCAGAATGCAAATTAATAATATGCATAAGCATAATAATATGAACATTTGATACCTAGATATGAGGGACTGACAACCCTAGACACTGGCAGTTAAGTGGTGCCAGTGTTCCCTCCTCTGCCCCTGTTCTTCCTCCCTGTCACTATTTCAAAGCAGCTGATTGCCTTTATTTATTTATTTATTTACTATTTCATTTCTCTTTTTTTAAAAAAACCAAAAAAACTTAAATTGCATTAGCAGAACACTGGAACTGGGTGGAAAAGTGCAAATAAAAATTTAAAACGGCAAGGCATGCTGGCTGGGACATAGGGCAGGGAGGCAGGATTAAGGGGGCATGCGGAAGAGAGTGTGGTGGCAGAAGCAGCCCCATTTGCGTGATTGACAAGTCATAGAATAATGGATGCCCAGAAACTGGTATGTTTCCATTTTTACCAAAAAAAAAAAAAAAACCAATTGCTGCAAGACTGGGGCTCATGTGGTTATGTCCTTAGTGATGTACATTCACACAAACCATGTATTTCAGATAGACTGGCCTGCTTAAACTCACATTCCCTACATGGACTTCTGGATAGTGCTGTAGACAACTGTAACTGAGCTCCAAGTATGTATGCAATTTATGCCACAGAGATTGCTGCCTTTTCTCCCGTTATTACAGCCCTAATGATTTTTATTATCTTCTCTTTAGTGCTAGTAGGAGGAAGTTTATATTTATATCTCCACACTTAAAAGTATTACCATATGCAAAATAATGGTTCCCGTCCTAAAACCACCTACATTAATCATGTAGAAAAAAACTCCCTTATATATTAATCATATGCAATCATATTAAATCAACAGATGCAGTACTAAACAACAACAACAACCTTTGTCTTTGTGCAAATTCCAAAGCAGATTATTAGTATATGGACTTGATATTTTCATACTCTCCTCTCTGTTGAATCTGATTATACATATTACAGCTCTTGGTTCAACCTGCTCAGTAATACAAGGTAGGGAACCTGTGGTCATCCAGTCATCTTAGAACCACAATTCCTTCCCTCTGGCTATGTTGGCTGATAGGTGTTGTATGGATTCTGTAGGATGGAGCCATGGCGGTTAAAGTGGTGTCACTGTTTTATTTCTATGGTGCAGATGCACCCTTTGAACAGGACTGCATATGCTGTACTCAAAGGATGCATCTGCATCATAGAAATAATACGACACCACTTTAACTGCCATGGTTCCATCCTACAGAATCCAGTGATCTCTAGGGGGCATTCACACTCATTTTGTTGTCCTGAGGAGATGTAGATCCCCACGCTGATGCATATTGAGTATGTTGCTCCCATTTTGTTTTGGGTCTGCAAATCTCTTCGAGTCATTGTAACCCCTGTGTTATTCTCACATGGCATCATTTCAGGATAAAATGGAGCCGCCTTCATTCTCTTGAATGATGCAGAGCAATTTGAATCGATTTGGAAGCTTATTCACATTGCCAAAGATGCAGGTCAATGCAGACCTTTCAGGAAAACTTGGGGAAAAGCCCAGTATCAAATATCCCAGGTTAAGTGGGGGGGGGGGGGGTTGCCAGTCCTCCCAGAAGTGCATTGAGTGCATTTGGGATGTGTGTGAACAACAAGGATTCAAGTCAGATTCATCCTGGATTATTTTTGTAGTGTGATTGGGGCCCTAGTTTTGTGAGGCATCAGCACTCTTTGACAGAGAAGACTAAGGACCTTGTAAAACTACAGATCCCAAGATTTCATAGGATGGAGCCACATCACTTAAAGTGGTGTCAAACTGCACTATATCTACAGTGCAGATGCACCCTAAGACACTGCTACCGAAAATGGTGGTTCACATGTCAAGCCCTTGGCTGAAAGCCTTTGGTGAGTTTCCAGGAAAGAAAGAAAATATTTGTTGTCTTGAAATAGTTACTTTCACAAAAAACAATACCTGACTAATCTAACATAATGTACATCTAACTACTGCACATGTGCCATATTTTAATCAGTTTTCAGATTATGCCAGCATCAAGCAAATAGGTTTTTCTAATTCCCTGAATTATACTCTAATAATGATACTCCTTGGTTTGTCATTAATTGAGGGCCTTTACAGACTGCCAGAAATAATGTAACTTGACTCCACCACTTTAACTGTCCTGGCTTAGTACTAGGGAATCATGGGAACTGTAGTTTTTTCTGAAACATTGAGCCTTTTCTGTCAGAGAGCTATGGTGCCACAATAAACTACAGTTCCCATGATTCCCTAGCACTGAGTGGTCTCAAGTTGCATTATTTCTGTTCGTCTGTAAAGGCCCTGAGTTGTTAAAATCTTTGCTTTTAACACTCCTAGGATGTGAAGTCGTAGGCTTTCATGGCCGGCATCCATAGTTTTCTCTGAAGATGCTAGCCACAGATGCTGGCGAAA
>CM034706.1:153909451-153919896 GCA_020142125.1 Phrynosoma platyrhinos
CTCTTTATTTTATTCCTACTCCACTTTATTTTAAAAGATGGTGAGATAAAGATTTCTGTTTACCTAAACCATCACTAGTTAGATTAGGATTTCGCCTTTTATGTAAATATAGATTAAAGCCATTGTTTTGAACTACAAGCTATGTGTTTGTTGTTTTTGAGTCAGTCTGTTTTTAGGGAAGCTTATAGTTAGGCAAAGTCACTCTTCTGCTAATTTAAAGCCAGACTCTAACAGTCTTGTCTTTCATATTTTGATATTTAACTATTTTTGTTTCCCTAGAAAGGCTGAAGCCTTTGGAAACTTAAATTACCCTACAACATCATTCCTTCAAATAGCTTTTCCCAAGCTGGTGTGCTTCAAAAGTGTTGAAGTGTTGCATCACTCATAATCTCTGAGCCAACAAGAAGATGGTTGGATTTGCAATCTGGAGGTGTCCAGGTTGGACAAGTCTGGCTGAGAATATACAGTACTCAACACTTTTCCTTGCTTGCATGTTATATTTCAAGGTGTGTTGTTGTTGTTGTTGTTGTTGTTGTTCTTCTTCTTCTTCTTCTTCTTCTTCTTCTTCTTCTTCTTCTTCTTCTTCTTCTTCTTCTTCTTCTTCTTCTTCTTCTGTGCCTCCAAGTCATTTCCCATTTATGGAAACTCTAAAATGAACCTATCATGGGGTTTTCTTGGCAGGATTTGTTCAGAGGAGGTTTCCCATTGCCTTCCTCTGAGTCTGAGAGTGTGTGTCTTGCCCAAGGTCACCCAGCAGGTTTCATGGCCAAGTGGAGAATCAAACCCTTGTCTCCGGAGTCATAATCCAGTGTTCAAACCACTTCACTTTTATCTCTCTGTGTGTGTGCATGTTCAAGCCACACATGACACTCTCTCACACATTTTGTATACATCTATTTACTCCTCTTTGGTGTCATCTGTAGTGCTCACATCTGAGTCTGCTGTGAGTCTCTGGGCCTTTTCACACTACACAAATATAATGCTGTGGTTTTACCTAGACTGCCATGGCAACATCCTGTGAAATCCTGGGATATGTAGTTTAGGGAGGGGTATTTAGAATTCTCAGCCAGAGAGTTTTAGTGCCTCACCAAAGGACAAACCCACAGAATTCCATAGGGTGTTGCCATGTCATTTAAAGGGGAATCATAGTGCTAGAATTGTATAGTATGAAAAAACCCTCTAAATAAGCATAGGGTAAACAATGTACCGGTAATTCAGTATTATCATTTTAAAACTACAACTTCCATAATACCCAGTCAGCCTGGTCAATGATCAGGAATAATGAGATTTCTCCAAAAAACATTTGGAAAACACTAGCTTGCCTGCCTGTGCTGTAGAGCGTTGTACATTTTTTACTCATTGCTGCTACCTGAGCAGAACTTGGATGTTTACACTTTAGAGTAATTCAAACTCATTACTTTATGGTGAAAAATAATTTTTGCTGTTATTAATGTTGAAAACAAGTTTGTTATGTTAATATGTTACACTGCTTTTCCATTACTTTTCCTTACTTTTTGAGACAACAAAAAATCTTAGGACTAGTTAAAGAAAAGAGAGCATGAAATTGGGAAAAATAGGGATGAAAGAGAATGCTGTTGGATTAGACATTCCTGACAAAAGTTGTCCTTTCCTACCTCTTAAGACTAGTGAGGAGACTAGTGAACTTTGAGCATCTGCAAATCTACAAAGTCTGTGGGGAATTTCAGAGAAATAAAATGTGCACAGAAGAAACTGAACAATTTTAAGATATAGAAGCAAGCTTTGGTCATTGGGGGAAATATCTAAATTAATAAAATAGAATAAATAAATGTGCACATTATTAAAATGGGGATAAAAGTGTGCTTTAATTTCTTTGTGGAGAAAAAAATTGAGCAGGATGAAACTGCAAGTGGGTCTGGCTGAAATTCAGTAAAATTGAAACTAGTTTTTTTTACAACCCTATCCTTAAAACCAACAAAGCACTCTTGCATAGTTGGGGTAGGGTTCAACTTCCAGACATATAATAATGACATCCTATTTTCTTGTTTTGATGTTTTAAAAGTAATTCCCTTCCTCTGATACTATTCATTCTCTCCTTGCTGTTCTTCTGTGGCAGGTGAAGTTTTTTAAATTCCTTATTCTGTTTTGCTTTTAGAATTGACATTTTTGGAGAAAAGGGCTTTTAAGAGCATGCTGTATTGTTTTACATTGCAGTCCCTTTACTTGCTTTTTATCATTTTAGGTGTATGAGTTTAAATTGTTTCATATTATTCTATTTTAATAGCGACCTTTTCTATTAACTATATTGTAATCATTTTAATTTGTCAGCCACCTTGACTCCCAGAAAAGATGTGAATAAAGAGCAGCAGTCATGCTAGTAGTAGTATAATACAGTATGGATTTCATAAGCAGAACTATACCTGAGAAGGCAGAAAATAAAGTACAAATAATGCCCTTACTTGTTGAATATTTTTTGCAATTCTTTAAACAGCCAGTATTTAAATTCTCAAATACCAATAATGTGAATAGGTAGAATAACTATTCATGTTTCACATTACTTTAATTCATTACTTTTGTAAGTTAATTTGGTGGGGAATTTGGGCATTTTTGGTGATTTTGACTTTTTTAAAAAAATTTGAAACAAATATGGTAACAGTGGGCCCTTGGTATCCACTGGAGTTTGGTCCTCATACCTCCTGTGGATATCAAAATCCATGTGAAGTCCCATAACATATAATGGCATAATAAAGATTTGCTTGTTGGAATTTATATTTTGGGTGGCATATTTTCAAGCTGTGGATGGTTGACTTCATGGATAAAGATAGTCGAGTATATATGGTACTTGGATCCAATCACTTGCCCATTTGCAGAAATCCAGGTATTTGAAGTTGTATTTGAGCTGTAATATTAAGATATACTGGGCACATTTCATTCTTAAGGCTTCCTCAGAAGCCTTACTGATGACAGTTCTGTGCATCTACAAGTCACTGTTTTGAGAAGAAAAAGTCAGCGTACAAGCTCTCAAGCCCTGTTGACTCTCTGCAAGCAGCCTCTGTGTGTTCCTACCATCATTTTGTAATTCAAACAGGACTAAAAACACCTCGGCATTTAGTGAACCAGCTTCTTCATACAGTCACACTTTTCCTATGCTGCTCTGACCAGCTCATAGGCACTTGCAATCTTGCACACACTGCACTGAACATAATGGGATGTTGGCACATATAGCTGAATTTGAATCAAAACTCACAAGGTTGGCTATCCAAGAATTTGACATGACAAATCTGTGCTTCCCTATTTGTATAGGTATACAAACAAGATCTCTTCTGTTCTATGTGATTCTGGACCCCACCCCATCCGTATGCTGTACAGAAAAGGTAGGAAACGTGGTTCTCCATATGTTTTTTAAGCATTAGCTCTCCCCATTCTTATTCAGCATGGTGAGTGATCAAGCATGATGGGAGTTGTAGTTGAGCAACATCTGGAAGGTCACACGTTCTCTTATCCTGGTATACAAAATGAGTGGAAGAGAAATTATTTTGGATACCATGTTGAGTGAGTACAGCTATCCTTTGCAAGGAGTTTCTTAGCCAATAATTAGGACCATTTGTGTGGGGAGAAGGCAAAGAGAAGAGGGATGCATGACTTACTCCCCCCACTCCCTTTTGAGGCTACAAATGATTTACAGGACATCATTAACAATTCTTTATTTAACCATGGGCAATGTTGATGCCTTGTTAAGAATGACTTATTTTCATCTTTCTCTCTCTTTTCTCCTTCTCCTATGTCCAGATGGTCAAATGAATGTTAAAGAGCCATCCAAGAAGAAGTGGTTCAATTCTGTTTTTCTACGCTTGATCATTTTGCATCATACCATGAACACAGGGGAAAAATTACTCCCAGCTCTTCTTTGCAACTTTTGTATTTTACCTATTAGGTACCCTTTGACCTCTTTTGTTCCATATCCTGAATATGTTCCAATTGTAATCTTTTTTTTTTTTTTAATCCAATGTGTGTGCCAGTGATACTGAACCATTGACAAGGGTTTCTTTGACTATGGGGATATGGCTGGTTTGTCTTCCAAAGTCATCAGTCAGTAGTGGGAAAAAGAGGCATTTTGGGTGGGTTGCTTTGTTTTGTTTAGCTGTGCTGCAATGTTCTTTCAAAGCTGTTTTGTCTTGCTGAGTTCTAGTACACTGAGGCAACACTGAAAAACAAGCTCTACTGCAAGTATGAAAAAAAGGATCAGACTGATCCATCACAGTCATTCAACACTCCATGCTAAATACTTTTGGCTAATGCAAATAATTATGCCAGTTAAAATAATAAATATAAATAATTTTCTATTTACGGTATATCCCGCTTTTTTAAAAAAAACAATTAAAGCAGTGTACAGCAATTTAAAATAATACAAAATATATACAATATCCCCCTCCCCTTAAAAAGAGAAGTATACCCATTCAATCAATTAAATATATAGAAGTGTTGAATTACTAAGGCATATGTGCCTACAAAGTTTCTAATTACACCTGTCCCTCCAGTACATTACTTTAAAAACAAAAGCTATGGAAATATGCTAGAACAGGGGTCAGCAACATTCTCTTACCTGGGGCCGGTCGCAGGTCCCCAGGTCTTCCGCCGGGCTGGGGGGGTGGAAATGGCGGAGCACACACTTGCACGTGCGTGCATGTGACTACTCCAGAAGTACTGCGCATGCGTACGCTTGCTCGCTTGCACATGTGCAGTACTTCCAGAGTACTATGTATGCACAAGCGAGTCGCGGCCGCCATTTTGGCAAACAAAATGGTGGCCGTGATTTGTTTGCGCATGCACAGTACTCAGTGCATGCGCAAATGAGTCGCAGCCGCCATTTTGTTTTCCAAAATGGAGGCCACGACTTGTTCGCGCATGCGCAGGAGCATGTGGCGGTGGGGGGGCGGGGGCCAGTCCAGAGGCCTCGGGGGAGCAGACCCGGCCCGTGGGCCATAGGTTGCCAACCCCTGTGCTGGAAGGTATAGAACTGCTTACACAGTACTCACTTTCTCAAATAATAATAATAATAATAATAATAATAATGCAGGAATATGTTCTTAAAGTGTAGAGAAGTCATAGGTCTTCATATATAAACACAACTGAATGATCATGGATGGAAGTAATTTGTCCTCTGCCTCAAACCGCCCCATGTCCCAAGGTCCAGGTAACTTGAGGTTCCTAAAAAATGTGAACAAACAACCTGGATTTGATCTGCAAACAAGTACAAACTTCCCTTGGAGTAAACTGCACTGAACCCTATGGGACTTGTTACAGAATAAATGTGTGCAGAATCTGGCTACCTCTCTGCAGGTCAAGAGGGGAAAGACTAAAAGAGGGGTTTAATATTATGCTTGCAGGAAGACAGTTGTTCAACTTTTGGTTGTCCAGATATTTCTGGTCTTCAGCTTCCAAAAGGCCAAGCCATCATGGCCAATAGTCAGAGACTTTGAGAGCTCAAATCTAAAACATGTGTACGGGCCAAATTGGAGAATGAACGGTTCAATGAATGACTCAACACAACCTCAACACAAATAAAATAGACTCTTGGACTTGAGTCAATTGGTATTATTTTTCACTGATGTGGAGTTAGGGGGGAGATATCGGGAGAAAATGCTAGCTCTCATTCACTGAAGGTACCTGCTAAATTCCCATCACATGGGTGGAACATCCAACAAATTAGACAACCTAAATATGGACACCAAGCTATATAAAACCACAGTATCGCAGAATTGTGGATTTCCCTGTTATCAGTTTCTTTGCTCTCAAGGGGTCCTTAATATGCATAACACAGACCCATGTGTTTACTGAGAAGTAAATATTAGTGTGTTTAATGCTGCTTTCTCCCAGTGCCATGACACTCATTGGAGTAAACTTTGGATAGAGCTTGAGTCCTGCTGCGAAGATCATAATAACCAAAGGGAGCTGTAGCCAACAAAAGCTTATGCTGAAATAAACTGGTTAGTCTTAAAGGTGCCACAGGACTACTTTTTCTTTCCACTTTTATAGCAGGATCCTTGTAAATCAAAGCCAGGGAGTCAACTGTGGTGTAAATCTGTCTAAAATACGTTCCAAGATGGGAACATGTACATTCTCTGACATTGCTCTCCCTCCAGTGCTGCCTGACTATAATTCATTGCTCAGGGAAACATCACCATCAAACCAGAGGTAGGCAAAATGTGCTTCTGGGGCCCCATGTGTCCTCCCCTGACTGTTGTGACTCCCCCCAATTCTCTGACTCTTCTACCATCTTTTTAATGACCCCCTTCTCCAAAAACAGGGATTGAATTGTCACTCCTGCAAGTGTCAAGGAGCAGCAAGTCACCTTCGAAATAGGTTACAAGGCCATCATTTAACATCAAAAAATGCCATTTTTCAAAACCACAATCCAGACATTTCCCTCCCAAATAGGAATATGGCTCCCCTCCATGAAATGTTCCTGGTCCCCTGCTTTCTAGCATTGCAGTAACTTGAAACTTCAGCTAAGCCTTCAGAAATAAAATTGAGGCATCCAAACAAAAAGGGGCAGGTCAACAACACCAGCCATTACAATATAATATATGAAAACAATACAATTTATGAAAACAATCAACACCAAATCAAACTGAATTGTAACAATGAGAATTTTTATTGACAGCAAACATGTACAAGAAAAATAAAAGAGAAATGTACAGAACCAGAATCCCATGATATATATGCAATAGAAGGTGGAAGATTGTCTTTGTACAGAGCTGTATGTTATCAGAATTGTAAATAATACAGAAATTGAGTGTGTCAAAGAATATCTCAAGGTTACGATTCAAAGATATAGCCGTGTTAGTCTGCAATATGTAGAGAGATCTTGCAGCACTTTTGAGACTCACTGAAAGAAAGAAGTTGGAAGCAGAAGCTTTCTTTTATACACAGTCTATTTCTTCATGATGTTTAAGGAAAAGCTGATTTTCTTTAAATGAGGCACTAAAAGGAAGTTATATGCTATATTACTTTACTTTCAATGGGGATAATAATGGTAAAATATTTTAATAAATATTTCATTTTAATAAATAAAAATAAAATTAAAAAGAGAAAGAGAAAAGGGGCAGGCCAAGTTCCCAAGAGAATACGGATACAGCAAATGTAACAGTTCCAGGTATAAAGCATTTTCAGTGTCTCACCTTCTACAATGCTAGAAATTTGGGGATTGAAGGGAAGTTTCATGGAGGAGGGGGCAGAGTTCTTATGGGGCCAATGTCCTCAGGTGACACCATTTTATATTTTGGAATTAGTTGCCACAAGCCACGGTCCAACTACGAGAGAGGAAGCGGCTAGACAAGTACGGTACCCTCCTGCCTTGTCCCATACAGTAGAAGTGGGTTGGCTTGATTTTTCTACCTGAACATCCTACACAAGTTATTTCTGAAACCACTCATCTGGGATTTAATCCCACAAACAATGATCACCCAGCTCTTCCCAAGTATTGACTGTGATGCTTCCAAGGCTGCATCCGTACTAATCCAGGTTGACATCACTTTGACTGCCATGGCTGCATCCTAAGGAACCATGGGGTTTGTAGTGGAGCTACACCCAATTACGAATCCCAGAATGTCCTAGCACTGAGCCATGGCAGTTAGATTGGTGTCAAGGCGGATTATTTCTGCAGTGCAGATGCAGTCCTGGTTTGAAACCTGTCTTCCACCCCAGGGGATGGTCCTCTTAAGGTGGAGGATCCCCCAAGAGAGTCCTACCATATCACTGCCTTCTCTTCCAGGGAAAACTAAGGCACAGCTGTCATTATTGCAACAGACCATAGCAGGGGTCTGATGAAGAGGAGGCAGGGCAATTAATTAGTGGGCGATCTCTTTTCATGATGATGATATACCGTATTTTCCGGCGTATAAGACGACCTGGCGTATAAGACGACCCCCCATTTTCCCCAGTCAAAATATAGAGTTTTAGCACCTCTATCCTCCTTATCCTTATACCTGGCGTATAAGACGACCCCCCCACTTTAACCACAGATTTTCAGGTTAAAAAGTAGTCTTATACGCAGGAAAATAAGGGTATGTGTGATGTCCCTCCCTTTGGTGGAAAGGGCGTTGTAAATAAATACCACCACCACCACCATCATCATCATCAATATTTGTATTTTGCGCATCCAAAACTGAGGCTAGGAACTAATGGCTTGTGGAAAGCTCCCTCGAAATCCTATGTCCTGTTTTAAGGTGAAATGCCAGGCAAGTGAAATTGGGTCTGGGTCCCATCCATCTCTCTCAGTGTGAATTCACTTCGCAAAGGCTTGAATGATCTGAGCATCTTCTCTATTTAGACCACCTGCCTTTAAATGCTGTTTTATAATTCAGTTACCCTGTGATTTAAAATGGGTTTGTGGTGGCTGTGTGCCTTCAAGTGGTTTCCAACCCTATTCTTTTCTTTTCTTGGCCAGTTTCTTCAGGGAGGGGTTGCCCTGGCCATCCTCTGAGGCTGAGAGATTGTCACCCAGTGGGTTTTCCAAGGCTGAGCCAGGATTTGGACCCTGCTCTCCAGAGCCATAGTCCAACACTGAAACACTGCAACCAGAGACAACCACAAAGGCACCTTTCTGACCAGAGAGAAGACTAGGACGCTAGTCCATGGACACTTATACTATGGTTGCTTTCCTTTTCCCTCTTAGATTATGGCAACCCCTGGGGTTTTCTTGGCAAGATTTGTTCAGAGGAAGTTTTTTGTCATTGCTTCTCCCCTGAGGCTGAGAGGGTGTGACTTGCCCAAGGCCACTTTTGAGAAACTTTGAGAAACTTTTCAGAATCTAAAACGGTGTTCAGAATCTAAAACAGTGTACAAAGATGCTACAAATAAATAAATGGGTCACCACACTTCTGCCTCTCGTGGTTCGTGAAATTCTTCCCACCTTTTGGGCAGCAAGATGTTAAAAGGGTCTGATTCACACTCATCATACGGATCTGGTCACTGGATGACTTTTAGGAGGTTTGGATGAGAGAAGCCTTCAGGAAATCATGTCTGGATGAATAGCCATGGAGTAACCAAGGAGTAATTTGCCAAGTAAGAGCCAGACTGATGTAGAGATTCAAGTTGGACTAGGATCCTGGGAGATCAAAGTTTGAATCCTTGCTTGGCCATGGAAACCCCTTGGGCAAGTCACACTCTCTCAGCCTCATGAAGAAGGTGCTGGCAACCACCACCCCGAACAAATCTTGTCAAGAAAACCCTGGGATAGGTTCACCTGGGGGTGGCTGCCTTAAGTCAGGAATGACTTGAAAGCATGCCACAACTACAGTTTACTTAAACTTTACTAAGTGGTTACAATCTTAAGTTAACCGATTGCCTTTCTCCATCCTCTGGTCCAAAGAAAGATGTGGTTGTGGGAAGGGAAACTGGGAGGGCAGGCAGGTTTCCTTTGCCTGGATAAAATAAACTGGTGGGATTCAGTTCAAATCCAGCACTGGATTGCAGTCATGCAGTTAAAAGTGGTGTCAAACTGGATTATGCTAAAGCTAGTGAGTAAACCCTGCTGTACACATTGGGTCTGGCTTTTGAAGTGCGGAACACACTGCAGAAATAATCCAGTTTGAGGCTGTGTTTTTAACTGCCCCGGCTCAGTGCTAGGGAATCCTGGGAATTGTAGTTTACCTGACAAAGAAAGCTACATGTCTCACAAAACTGCAGTTCCCAGAATGTCCAGGGCAGTAAAAGCGATCTCAAACTGGATTATTTCTGCAGTGAGCAGGGGCCTTTGCAGACTGCCAGAAATAGTGCAAATTGAGTCCACTTTAACTGCCCTGGCTCAGTGCTAGGGAATCATGGGAATTGTATTTTTTTTCTTTCAAGATTTATATTTTATTAACATGTACTATTCAAACATATCTATCAAATTAACATATTAATTTGGGAATTGTATTTTTTTCTGAGACATGGAGCCTTCTCTGTCAGAGAGCTCTGGTGCCACAATAAACTACAGTTCCCATGATTCCCTAGCACTGACCCAGGGCAGTTAAAGCACTCTCAAACTGGATTATTTCTGGCAGTCTGTAAAGGCTTATCGGTACCGTGAAGCACCTTTGAGATTCACTGAAAGAAAGGAAGAAAGAAGTCTACTTCCTCAGATGCATTTGGACACAAAGTTGTTGTCCACCCCGATTCAGAGGCTCTTTCCCTTTCTGGTTTGCGAAGGCGATTCTGCTTCTGAAAGATGACTCTTATGGATGGCATCCGATGGAGATTGTGTCCTTGTTTTACTGGAAAGAGGAGGAAACCCTCTGGGTGACCTTGAGCAAGTCACACTCTCTCAGCCTCACGAGGAAGGTGCTGGCAAACTACCCGGAACAAATCTTGCCAAGAAAACCCTGTGATAGATGGGAAGGAGAGAAGGAGGTTTAAGATGAGACCCAAAAATCCCAATAGGCCTAAGCAGACTGCCAGAAATAGTGCACATTAAATTGAGG
>CM034706.1:153923994-153935050 GCA_020142125.1 Phrynosoma platyrhinos
GGGGGGGGGGGTAGGAAGGAGGGACACAAGATGCTCTATTTTTTCCATAGTTATTTCTTCCACATTTATTTCTTTCTTTCCCGACCAGAAAGTGCAGAGCCAGGCTGATTCCGCCTCCTGGGGCTCTGGCCCACTTCCCTGGTGGCCCTTTGGCCACTGAAGAGAAGAGGGCCACTTTCAATGAAGCCCAGGCGAATAATGAATGAGCTTTCTCTGCTTTTCAGATGTCCTTGCCTGGATTTCCCCTCCTCCTCCTCCTCCTCCTCCTCCTCCTTCTCCTCCTCCTTCCCCCGCTTTCTAATTATTTTTGGCCAGCTATTAATCCGCACGTGGGGACTTTGTCCAGAGCCCAAGGCAAGCCCCCTTTACGCTGGAATAGGCTTTAGAGTGACTGAGCCTCGCCTGGGGAAGCAAAGGGTTTCTCCCTGTCTCCTCCATCCTTCCCTTCCCTTCCCCTCCTGATCATGTTTTTGTGCCGAAGAAAAACCCTTTGCTTCCCCCCCGAAACCTTCCACTCAGCTGCCCCGCTTGGACCGCATCCGCACTGCAAAGATAACCCGGTTTGACACCACTTGAACCACCGCCCTGGCTCTGTGGGATGCAGTGTTGGGATTTGTCCTTGGTTGCAGGCACCAGAGCTTTGCTGTGCGACCCTGGGATTTGTGGTTGACTACTACATATGCACGACTCTAGGGACCAGGGTTCGACTCCCAGCCATGGAAACCCACTGGGTGACCTTGGGCAAGTCACACGCTCTCAGCCTCAGAGGAGGGCCATGGCGAACCTCCTCTGAACTAAGCTTGCCAAGAAAACCTTAGGGAAATCAGGAACGACTTGAAGGCACACAGCAACGACTATATACTTAAAGGGGGGTGGGGAGGAGTCTACTCATATATTTGATATATGATATATGTGTTAGAATTATGGTTTTGGTTATTTGTGGTTAAATCAGTTTAGCAGCAGCAACAAGCATGCACTCAACAGGTATTTGGTAAACACAACTAGATTTGAGCTTCTGGTAAGTAAACAGGATTCATTAGTACGGTAGGTAAAAAGAAACTTTATGGTTACATCTAGGTTCTAAAAAATAACTACTTAGTAGAGAAAACTATCCTTTGGTACAGAGGTCCTTAGATAGCTGACCTCCATGTGTGCAAGTAAGAAGAAAAACATCTTTAGCAGCAAAGCCAGGGTTTTTGCTTCCAAGCTTGGTAAGAGCAGAGGAAAGTGTGCTTCCAAACAAAGAATCATAAAACTTTATTACCCCAGGAAGAAACCCCCAGAAAGAGGAGGGCTATGGGAAGTGACCTCTTCACAAGCAACACTGACCAAATGACCATAAAGATAAATCAGTGTTTCTGTGTAGAAGACACTGCCCCTTCTCAAATGAAAACATAGAACTGCACACAAGCATTGATGCTAATACTCTAACAATATGATAGTAGACTCCTCATCCCTCTAAACATATAGTTGTAATGTGCCTTCAAGTGTATATATATATATATATATATATATATTAGTAGACTCATCCTCCCACCCACCCAGTATATAGTTGTTGTTATTGTGTGCCTGCTTTTCATTTTATATATATATATATGAGAGCAAGAATTCCATAGCATTGAGCCATGGCAGTTCAAGTGGTGTCAGACTGGATTATCTCTGCAGTGCGGATATAACCCTCCAGACACCAATGCTGGGCCTTAAATTGGCCATCCTGCTTCCCAAATCTGGAAGAACTGGACTTGGGGAAGCCTTCCCGGTGCCTTGGGTCTCTTTCTTTTCCCCACCCCATCTCTCTTTCTCCTCTCTCTCTCCTTTTCCTTTCTCTCCCCCGTGGACTACAGCAGCTCAAAGCATTCCCAGGTTAGTGGTTTGAGTGTTAGAGGACGACTCTGGAGACCAAGGTTCGAATCCTTGCCTGGCCATGAAACCTGGGTGACCTTGGGCAAGTCACGCTCTCTCAGCTTCAAGGGAAGGCAACGGCAAATTTCCTCTGAACAAACCTTGCCAAGAAAACCTCATGATAGGGTCACCTTAAGCTGGAAATGACTGGAAGGCACACAACAATGAAAACAACAAGCATTCCCAAAAAGGTTGCTGTTTGGGCCCATTTCAGCAGAACCAGATTAAGAAAGGGGTGGAAAGAGGCTGTTGGCACCTTTAAAGGGGTTTTTATTTGAGCCCCAGGCTTCCTGGGTTACAATCCACTTCTTCTGAGGCGTGGAGAGTGTCTCCTTTTTTCTTTTTCTTTTTCTTTCCTTTTTTGAGCCTCAGTTTTCTATCTCTGCTGGGCTTAAAAGGCTGGGAGCAGAGAGCAATGGGCTGAAGAATGTGGCCATGGGACAGCTCTCAGGAGATGCTTCTGGTAGGAAAAAGGAAACAACCCCAGTTGGCATTTCTTGTATACCAGTGGAACTCACTCCAAGTGGAGGAGTCCCTGGACTGGTTCATGAACCCTCATCCCTTGGTGAGTTTCTGGGAAAGAAGGGAAAAACATTTACATGGACAGGGTGACCAGACTGTTGGAGTATTAGCATCAGTGCTTGTATGTAGCTCTGTGTTTTTCTTTGAGAAGGGGCAGTGTCTTCTACACAGAAACACCGATTTATCTGTATGGTCATTTGGTCAGTGTTGCTGTGAAGAGGTCACTTCCTATACTCCTCCTCTTCCTGGGGGATTCTTCCTGAGGGTAATAAAGTTTTATGATTCTTTGTTCTTCTCAGGGTGAGCCTGCCTGCCTTCTTACAAGCATGGGTGTAGAAACCATGCTCTCCTCCTAAATATGTTTTTTCTTTTTACTTGCACACATGGAGGTCAGCTATCTAGGGGCCTCTGTACTAGTTTTTTCTACTGTTTAGTTATTTTTATAGGACCGAGATGTAACAATAAAGTAAGTTTCTTTTTACCTACCTATATATCCTGTTTATTCATGAAAGCTCAGTTCTAGCCTTTTTATGAAATACCTGTGGAGTACACACTTATTGTTGCTGCTGCTGCTGCTGAACTATTTAACCACAAATAACCAAACCATAACTCTAACAGGTTATGGACCCCAGGTAGTCTCCACAAAGTAATTTTTTTTTTTTTTTAGGATTGTGGCTTTGGAAGCCAGAGATTTTTGGATTGTTGGCACAAGTAAGGTTGCCGGTGCATTTTTTTATTATAAACAGGAGGTTTTTGCTTTGTGTGGGCAGAGATGGCTCAAGCTTCAGTAGCATATGGCTGGTTTTTTATACCTAAACTAACTGAGGATAATTTTAATATTTGGCTTCAATGAATGAAACTTCAGATGGATGAATAAGGAATTGTATATATCTTGGAAACGGAAAGTCAAGAAGGAGAAAGAAAGAAAGACCTGGGACATCCATCAGGTGAAGGTGAAGTGTTTTATTGCCCAGACTTTGGGAGATGATCAATATATTCATGTAAAAGATGAAACTGATGCTAAGAATATGATTAAAATCATAAATAAATACTATAGCAAAGCACCAAACAGATTATTACAAAGATCTGTTTGCATTGCAGTTTCCTAGTGGTGGGAATTATTTGAAGCATTTTCAAACCATGAAAATGCTCCAAGATAAACTTTATTTAGCTGGTGGACATCTAAATAAACAGAAAATAGGAGTGCTATTGGGATCTTTGCCACAAAAATTTGGTCCATTTGTAACTGGACTTGGAACTTTGTAGCAATCCATGCAAAAAAAAAATCTGATGTTTGATTATGTATTGTGTAGAGTTAAATCAGAAGTGGAGTAGATTCAAAGTTTACAAAGAAAGGGAGAGAGCAACTTATCTCAGCCAATGCACTCCTAATCAAATTTCACTATCAGAACTCAACAAAAGCAAAGCAGATTTGCTTTTGAAGCACCAAAAGGCTCGTTAGCAATAAACAGAGATCTTCATTGTTTTTTGTGTGGCCAAAGAGGGCATTTTCAAAGGGACTATACAGCAAATCAGAAGTCACAGATGACATCATAAATGCCAGCCAATAGTAGCTCTCACCCTCAGCAATTTACAAGCCAGGGAAAGCAGGAACAGAGAACAAATGATTTCAAGACTGTGGAGAACCAAATGGGTTTATTAGCAGTGGTACAAAACCAAAAAATGATGATGTTGTTCTTATAGACTCTGGAGCAAGTAAACACATGGCTGGATAGACAATCTACCAGTGGAAACTTGTTCTTCTATGGAGATAGATTGGTGAATTGGACAAGCAAGAAGGAAGATGTTATAGCACTCTCATCGATGGAAGCAGAATACATTTCAACAGCTCAAGCAAGTCACAAAATTCTCCGGTTATGTCAGTTACTCGAAGAATTTGGAATAAATGAATCATTGCCTATAGATGTTTATGAAGATAATCAAAGCTGCATTAAACTTTCGAAGAGTGAACAGATTAGTTCACGTACCAAGTATTTTAATGTGAGATACCATATGTTGAGAGATCTACAGAGAGAAAAGTTTATTGAAATGAAGTACTGTACATCAAAGGAAATGACTGTGGATATTCTCACCAAGCCACTATCTAGCGATCAATTTCAGTTCCTGGGAAACAGGATGAATCTTGTCACATGAAGACAAGCATTGATGAGAAGTGGTGTTGAAGTATTAGCATTGATGATTGTATGTAGCTCTATGTTTTTCTTAGAGACGGGGCAATGTCTTCTACAGAGAAACACTGATTTATCTCTATGGTCATTTGGTCAGTATTACTCTGAAGAGGTCACTTCCTCCTCTTCCTGACGGATTCTTCCTGAGGGTAATAAAGTTTTATCATTCTTTGTTCTCCCCAGAGTGAGCCTGCCTGCCTTCTTGCAAGCATGGGTGCAGAAACCATGCTCTCCTCCTAAATATGTTTTTCTTCTTACTTCCACACATGTGGGTCAACTATCTAGAGGCCTCTGTACTAAAATATCATTTTTTTCTACTGATTAGTTATTTTTGTAGAACCTAGGTGTAACAACAAAGTAAGGTTCTTTTTACCTACAAATGTATCCTGTTTATTTACCAAAAGCTCAAATCTAGCTTTTTTACCAAATATCTGTGGAGCACGCGCTTGTTGCTGTTGCTGCTGCTGCTGTAAGCCACAGATAACCAAATAATAAAATAAATAAAATGATAAATAAATAAAAATTTATAAAATAAAATAAAAAATGATTTAACCACAAATAACCAAACCATAATTCTAACACAGACATCCTCCTTTTCCAGGACCTGACCTCCATTTCAACCTTCTGTCCAGGAGGAGTTCTCAAATGTCCTTCATTTTGAGCATCACTAAGAAGCATGAATTTACATTTATATGTGTGTTTTTAGCTGTTCTTTGGCAATGCCCTACATTTTTTTTGGATGTCCTATATTTTGTGGTGCCTCCTTTGTGGTGAGGACATTTACTCGCCCTGAGGAATTATAACACTTCAATACCCCTTGAACTACCCTGGCTCCAGCCTTTGGCATCTAGGGCTGTGTTGTCTGCAGAATGACTTCCACAGGGTTCAGAGGAGTGT
This sequence comes from Phrynosoma platyrhinos, assembly GCA_020142125.1. Lineage (NCBI taxonomy): Eukaryota > Metazoa > Chordata > Lepidosauria > Squamata > Phrynosomatidae > Phrynosoma > Phrynosoma platyrhinos. The sequence continues at coordinate 153,929,505 of CM034706.1, forward strand.
GCTAGAGGATTCTAAGTCTCTCCTCAAACTACAAATCCCTTGGGATAGTACAATGACAATTAATGTGCCATAAGACTCTTATAACAGTGAAGGGTGGATGTCTCCACAACTGGTTGGCTGCAGCTAATGAGTACAAATATGGTTCTGGTGCCTGGGAGGGAATTGCAGGTCCCCTAGATCCCCTAGTTCACTTTGGATAGATCTGATGAATAGATCTGATAGATCTGGGCTACTACTAGTGCTCTACATTATCAAGGATAATAACACACAAGATTTGGACATTCTTCTTCTTCTTCCTCCTCCTCCTCCTCTTCTTGTTGCAGCAACATCCACAAGCTTTCCAAAGAGATCTGAGATCTTTCCAAAGAGATCAAATCCAAATGCATCTGAGAAAGTAGACTTAAGTCTAGGAAATGTTATGCTGCCCACTTCTTTTTTCTTTCATTCTTTTCTCAAAGGTGCTACAAGATCTCTCTACACACTGATTCGACAGACTAACACGGCTGTGTCTTTCAATCTTTCCAAAGAGAATTCACCCAGATTAGTTCCTTTCATTTTCTCTGCAAGGGAGAAGACGGCTTCCCTTTTGTATCCCGAAACTCAGGTCCAAAACACACTGCAGAAATAATCCAGTTTGAGAGCGCTTTAACTGCCCTGGCTCAGTGCTAGAGAATCCTAGGAATTGTAGTTTATTGCGGCACCAGAGCTCTCTGACAGAGAAAATGGCTAAATGTCTCACAAAACTTAAGTTCCCTAGCACTGAGCCAGGGCAGTGCCTCAAAGTGAAAAAGTGGGAGGGCGAAGAAACTCCCTGGGGAAGGAAAAACCAGATAGAGAAGGGTCTTCAGGTCTCCTTGGCCATTACTTGGGGCCTTTGCAGACTGCCAGAAATAGTGCACATTAAATTGAGGCACTGCCCTGGCTCAGTGCTAGGGAATCATGGGAACTGTAAGTTATTGTGGCACCAGAGCTCTCTGACAGAGAAGGCTCAATGTCTCAGAAAAAAATACAATTCCCATGACTCCCTAGCACTGAGCCAGGGCAGTGCCTCAGTTTAATGTGCACTATTTCTGGCAGTCTGCAAAGGCCCTTGGTGGAGCAGAGAAAGCAAGGAGGTGGTGGTGGTGGAGGAGGAAAAGATCTTCACACTTTTGTGGCACCCTTCCTCAACTGAGTTGTGTAGGTAGCTGTGGATGCCCTTATTTGATCCTACAACAGGTTTGCTGTTGCTGCTGGTGATGGTACTGTTGTTGTGGACCTTCAAGTTCTTTCCGAGTCATGTCGATCCTCTCATGGGGTTTTCTTGGTAACATTTCTTCACTGAGAAGCTGAGACAGTGTATGTGACTTGCTCAAGCTCACCCAATGGGTTTCCATTTTTATATTTTTGTATATTTTAATGTAATTTTAAACTGATTTTAGATGATTTTAACTGTTTTAAATTTTATTGTATTTTTTAAAATTTGCTTTTATCTGTGAGCCATCTTGGGTCGCTCCTGGGACAAAAGCGGCATACAAAATGAAATAAATTTAAATAAATAAATAAGAAACCCTGGTCTCCTCCAATCTAACACTCAGACACTGCACCACCCTGACTCTCCCCTGTCAGATTTTTGGGTGCAAGACTGGGCAAGGACTGCAAGGAAGGTGTCTCATTCCTCTATAGTCTGGAATGTCCCCCAACTTTTCTCTTTTAGAGATGGCATAGGACTCTAGGTTCCCTCCTTCCTCTTGAAGCAGTGGGATCTCTCGAAGTCACCCAGAAGGCTCTGGTGAAAAAGGGAATTAAATCCAGCTTTGGCTCTGCCCTAAATCTGGATCCCAACTATCTTCTGGTATCCTTTTCTTTCCTCTTTCTTTGTTCCTTGCCCCGTTGTCCAAACTTAGGAAACTTTCATTCATGGGGAGAGCTTTGACTTGGCTTTCCCTTTGAAACCGAGTTACGGATTTCTTTTCAGTGCTTACCTCTGGCCTTGGACTACAAGCTTTTAGAGTCAGGGACACCCTCCCCCCTCCCTCAGAGTGACCAGGGGTCCTCACCACAAAGGAGGACAAGGCACCGCAAAATGGAGGACAGCCAAGTAAAATGTTGGGACAAGACCAAAGAACAGCTCCAAACACTCCTAGAAATATCAATTCTTGCTTCTTAGTCCTGCTCCAAATGGAGGACCTTTGGGGGATTCCTCCTGGGCAGAATTTGATTTGCCAAGAGCAGGTGGGCCTCTGTCTTCTCTGCAACCTGGCTCCAGACTCAGGAAGATCAGGAAGGGACACCTTCAGTGTGACAGTGTGACCCCCCTGGGAGCATCCCTTTCCCATCCCATCTGGGCTGCAGAAAGAAGGGACCTCATGGAGAAAGCCAGCCATGGCTTGGAGGCCCAGATGTTCTCATAACCTCAAAGGAGGACGCTCAAGAAAAAAGGAGGACGTGACTAAAGTGTTGCTCAAAACACTCACAGAAAAAGAAATCCATGCTGCTCCAAATGGAATTCCTCCTGGACTGAAGGTTGAAATGTGGGACATGTCCTGGAAAAGGAGGACCTCTGGGCCCCCTGAGTAGCCCTGGATGCTAGAAATCACAAGGGGGTGTGTGGGTCTGTATCTCATCTGCTGGGAAATAGCATCCCTGGTGGGTTGTGGCCCTCTCCTCCTGCGCTGGGGGGGGGGATGCCTGGGTAGGCTTTTGGGACAAGAGATGCCTCCTGGATCTCCTTCTCTTTTGTCCTCCAAGTCCTCACTGATTTCCTCCCCTACCACACCATACAGAATCCTTAGTAACGTTTGTTTGTACCAATGTTACTCATAAATTGTAATTCCTACATATCACTGAATGTAATGGCCATAGTTGTTATTACATCAACGACTAGCGAAATTGAAAGCATACTGTATCACAGCACAAAGCCTAAACGCATTGGGATGTACATAGTTTCGTGTGCTTAAAGTGAACATTTGGTCAGACGTGAGGTTTCTTTGTTGTTGTTTTTTAAATTGAAAAAATAAAAAAAATTGATTTTTTTCATTTAACTTTTTTTTTAATGGGGCCTCTCTTTTCTCTTTCCATTGAGTCTCCAGCATTTTTAAAAGGAAGCAAGGCTAACACCATAGCCCCTTTCTGGCCAAAGACAGATGCATTTGGGGAGCAGTGGTGTCATCCCCTGCACTGGTTCCCAAACTTTGGTCATCCAGATGTTTCGACTTCAGCTCCCAGAAGCCCTGATTGTTGGCCAAATTGGCTGGGGCTTCTGGGAGTTGAAGTCCAAAACACCTAGAGGACCAAAGTATGGGAAACCTTAGGTGTCACCTGGTGTGGTCCGCACCCCCTTACACCTTTCTTAGTGACCCCCCCATAGACTAGTCTGAGACCCTCTTAACACAATTGGGAGGAGAGGGTTACTGGCTGGACTCTGTTGCTCAAATGGGTCGGATCCAGCAAGGCTTCTCAGGGTCCAGCCCTGACCCACAGGATCCACGTTTCTCTTTGCCTCCCCCCCCCACCCAGTGGATGGAGAGAATTTAGGAGGAAATCAAGATTTGCCATGAGTCTGTGGCTGGCAACACAACAAATTCCTAGCGACACCGAGGGGGAACCAGACACAGTACCAGATGTCCTAACTGCAAAGGAGGACAAGGCACTGGAAAATGCAGGACATTCAAAGCAAAGGGAAGAGATAACCCACTCAAATCTAAACAAGCATAGAAACATCAATTCCTGCTTCTTAGTCCTGGTTCAAAATGGAGGACCTTTGGGAATTCCTCCTGGACAGAAATGTAGGATATGTCCAGGAAAAGAAGGACGCCTGGGCTCCCTGACCGACTATAACTACTGCCGGGAACATCTGCACTACCGCCATAAAACCTGTTTCATCCCGCTAGTTAAAGGACCCAGCAGACTACCTCTTTCTTTGAAAGTACATGTTGCTTTTCGATTACTCCTCCCCCCCAAAAAAAGGTGTAGTCCATGTTAAAATGTCTTTGTGTTTTCAAAAAGTATCTGTCGGGCCTTGGTATTAAAACACTAACAATAATGGCCAAAGCGATCTATACATTCAAGGATTAAAACCCACTGAGCGAGAACAGTGATCTTTGCTCCGGAACGAATTCGGTACAAGAGGCGGTGGCCTTGATTTGCTGAAACAGCTTCTCTCCACCAAATACTCCAGTCGAAACCTATCTATCTATCTATCTATCTATCTATCTATCTATCTATCTATCTATCTATCTATCTATCTATCTATCTATCTATCTATCTATCTATCTTCCTTCCTTCCTTCCTTCCTTCCTTCCTTCCTTCCTTCCTTCCTTCCTTCCTTCCTTCCTTCCTTCCTTCCTTCCTTCCTTCCTTCCTTCCTTCCTTCCTTCCTTCCTTCCTCGTTACTGGGGTGATCTCGGTTTGATGCAGTTCCACATCACTTTAACTGCCATGGCTCCCTTCTACAGTATCCCGGGATCTGTAGTTTTGTGAGGCACCAGCCTTCTTGGGCAGAGAAGGCTAAAGAAGAACTTGTAATACTGCAAATTTCAGGAGGATGCAGCTACAGCACTTAAAGTGGCATCCAACTGCATTAATTTCCACAGTGTAGATCCAGCCTGGTTGTGTAGTGGTTTGGGCGTTCTGGAGACTGAGATTTGAATCCTCGCACAGCCATGGAAACCCAGTGAGTGACCTTGGGTAAGTCACACTCTCTCAGCCTCAGAGGATGGCCATGGCAAACCATCCTCTGAACAAATCGTGCTTTAAAAAAAAAAATACCATGAATCTGATAGGGTCGCCTTAGGGTCTCCATACTGCAGAAATAATCCAGTTTGGGAGCGGTTTAACTGCCCTGGCTCAGTGCTAGGGAATCCTGGGAACTGTAGTTTTGTGAGACATTTAGCCTTCTCTGTCAGAGAGCTCTGGTACCACAATAAACTACAATTCCTAGGATTCCCTAGCACTGAACCAGGGCAGTTAAAGCGCTCTCAAACTGGATTATTTCTGCAGTGTGTTTTGGACCAAAGGTGTGCTCCCAGAGAGGCGATCGGGGTGGAAAGAGCTCATTCTCTTCCTCGGAGAGGCACCCTTCCTAAGAATGGGTTCCAGGGGTGCTTTGAGGGCCGGATTTAGGGATCAAGTCAAGTCAAGGGTGCAAAAAAGAGACCCCTAAATCCGGATCTCCCCCTGGCTACAAATCCTCCTCCATTCTCGCCCTCCCATTCTTTCTTAGCAGCCCCCCAAGTCCTCTCCTGGCCCTGGCAGGTGGAGTGGGGCAGAGAGTAGAAGAAATGGGCATGTTGGGGGAAACTCTCTCCTTGCCTGCTGCGGTTCCTGGGTCTGTTTCCTCCGACTCCGGCTTCAGCCCCAGATTTCGCTTCTAATTGCATTACTGGCAGCCAACAACAAGGGAATCTCTTCCGCCGCTGCAATTCTCAGCCAGCCTTCTTTCACTCCATTGGCTTGATGGGCTCGGGTTCAAAGAACGAGGGGCAGAGGGAAAGGGAAAGGGAAAAAGGGAAAAAGGGAAAAAGGGAAAGGGAAAGGGAAAGGGAAAGGGAAAGGGAAAGGGAAAG
>CM034706.1:153951663-153999709 GCA_020142125.1 Phrynosoma platyrhinos
TTCTCTTGATATGATTTTTAACATCTTTGCCTGATGAAGAAGCCAGTGAAGCTTGGAAAGCTTGTAACCAGTATTATTATTATTATTATTATTATTATTATTATTATTATTATGCATTTGGTTGGCCCAAAAAAGCTGTAATCCACTCTTTTTGTGGATTTTGGATGTTATTGCTTCCTGCCCAAAGTAGCAAAGTAGGGGTTTTCTTGGCAAGATTTGTTCAGAGGAGGCTTTTGCCTTCTTCTCTGAGAGAGTGTGACTCTCCCAAGGTCACCCAATGAGTTTCTATGGCCGAGAAGGGGATTGGAAACCTTGGTTTCCAGAGTCCTAATCCAACTCTCAGACTAACAGCCCAATCCTGAATTTTAAGATTTGGGATCCGGCTGAGCATAGATCAAGGGCCGTCTCAATAGGGGAAAGCCGGAACGGATTTAAAAGCAGTTGTGAGCAAGCCACACCGAATTCATACCGAGTTTAATGTGGATTTCTCCCGAATGAAAAGACACAGGATTTTCACTTGGGTTGGATCTTCAGCCTTTGTGTCTTTGGGTGTAGGATGGGGATGCAAGGAAAATGTCAGATTAGGATCGTAGCCTTCAGCCGATCCTTTCCGATCAGTTGATGTCGCTGGGGATCTATTGTCCGATAAACGGATTTGGGATCGGGCATGCTCAGGGCGACCAGATGTCCTCTCCACAAAGGAGGACAAGGCACTGCAAGAAGATGGAGACTGAAGAAAAATATAGGCTAGCAAAATAACGCTTTAAAACACTGCTGTAAAGGCGCATTCGTGTTTCGCAATGGAGGACCTTTTGAAATTCCTCCTGGGCTGAAGGCTAAAATTGACATGTCCTGGAAAAGGAGGACGTCTGGTCACACTGGGCATCCTAGATCCCTTTTGCATTTAACTGGGGGAAAAGCCCCCCCCCCCATTCCTTCTCTTTCACTTGGTCCCAGAGTTGTCTGGTTGCATCCTCCATCCCTGCCTTTCCTTTTTCTCTTTCCCCTCCTTTTCAGAGTTTATTTGGTGGAGTTTCGAGTCTTAGGAAGGAAGGGCTCCTTTCCTGAGAAGGTGGCTAGGAAGAGATCCAGACCAACAAAATGTTTTTGGAGTGGTTTCTGAACATCCAGCCGAGTTTCGGGGGGTGGAATAATGTCCAGTAAAGGGCAACGAGGAGGAAAAGATGAATATAAAATGGCTTGTTTGCAATCGTTCTCTGCTCCCAAAGATTTTTGGAAAATAAAACAAAACACCTCAAACCCTCTTCCCCTGTTATTTTCTTTTTTGGAGAGAGGAAGGGTTGGTAGTAGGACAATTCCTCCCCCAGGAGGCAAAGATTGGAAACTGGATGCCATTCTGGATGTCAGAAGCAATTGGCACCGTCCTTTAGTGACCAGAGGTCCTCATAAGGAGGACAAGGTACTGCAAAATGTAGGATATTCCAGAAAAATGTAGGGACATGACCAAATTGAAGCTTTTTTAAAAAATTAAAAATAAAATAAAATAAAATAAAATAGAAATCCATGCTTTCCCGTTCTGCTCCAAATGGGGGACCTTTTAGAATTTGAAATGAAGGACTTGTCCTGGAAAAGGAGGACCTCTCTTCACTCTGTTAACTTGTAGCCTTCTCAATGAAATCTCCCCCACCTTCCTAAGGACAGACAGCCCAGTCCTATAGAGCTTTTCTCAGTTCTGATTTCAGGGGGGCCCCAGCAAGTGAGCAGGAGATTGCAGACAGTTTTATTTGGTGGACAATATCTCCAGTGAACTGTAGTTTGAGAGAGAGAGAGGACACTAAAAGTCGCTTAGAACCTTTTCCCTCTATTGTGCATTTGAGAATCTGGTTAAAAAGTAACAAAAAATTTAATAAATCTCAAAAAACTGCTCCTTCTATATGGGAAGAAGAAATTGAATCATATTTTTTAATATATTAGAAGGTTCGCCTAAATGTTGCTGGGTTAAGAATCCAGTCTTAGCCTGGTGCTTGCTTACTTAGAAGTAAGTAAGCCAGATACTTGCATTACTGAAATTCAGGGGGATTGAGTGTGAACTCAAGTGCGCCTATAAGACTGAAGTCACAGGATCTTCTGGAGGCTCAGGGCTGTAATCTGTTCCTTTCAGTTTTGTTTGCTGTGTTCAGGGAGACCTTGACTGCAGTGGAACAGAAAGACTCAGGCCAGATGAGATCACATTCACACAATGCCACTGAAAAGCAACCTGCACATTTTTTATTTCTGCAGGGCAAAGGGACCAACTTATATTGCAATTCTATTAAAAAGCAGCAGTTTTCTTAGGGTTTTTGTTGTTGTTGTTACCTCTCAACCAGATTCTCAAGTGTACAAACAAACAGAGGAATGGAGTTCCAAGGTGTTGTTAGGGCCTTTGCAGACTGCCAGAAATAGTGCACATTAAATTGAGGCACTGCCCTGGATCAGTGCTAGGGAATCATGGGAACTGTAATTTATTGTGGCACCAGAGCTCTCTGACAGAGAAGGCTCAATGTCTCAAAAAAAAAAAAAATGCAATTCCCATGATTCCCTAGCACTGAGCCAGGGCAGTGCCTCAATTTAAAGTGCACTATTTCTGGCAGTCTGCAAAGGCCCATAGTGTCCTTTCTATCTCTGTGAGAGTGCTTCCAGACAAGTATCTCTGTCATGCAAACACTTTGCTGAAATCTAGAATTTAATGGGAGTAGTCCAAACCTTCTCATCTTTCATTCCTGCATCTTCCCAAATGCTTTCACCACTTTCTCATTGCTGAGGCCTGATTCCTATTTATAATTCCAATTAGAGTAAATCCATTCAACATCTTATTGAATAGTGTGTCAATATGTAAATAAAATCCCACTGATTCAATGAATCCACCAGTAAGATTTAGGCTTAGGCTTGGAATCCTCTGTATACTTATTGGGCATATAAAGACTGAATGAAGTAGAACTTTTGCATCTTGGAAGATAGGCTTGTTAGTGAAAAAATCTGCTAGCAATGTTGAGAGGACATGGAGTTCAGCTCTCCATGTGGCAATATCATTTTGCAGTGGACTGGGGCAGGGGGTCTCGCGTTTGTGAACAAAAATTAATATGTCAGGAAGAAAAAAAATCTACCACCTTCCAGGCAAATATATGTTGTTAACCTCAGATCTTTTTCAGCATACATGGCTCCACACATACTGCCTACATTTCCTGCATCTGTAGTTTCCAAGCAAAAACCTTAAAGTGGCTAGTATGTGCATTTGATTTTGAAATGGTTTTCTGTTCCACTTCTTGACTTACATTATCAATACTGACATGAGGCACATTGTAAGCCAAAAGGCATTCTTGCAGCTTAATACTTTATATATGTTTACTTAGAAGTAAACTTGATGTAAAGTGGGGTTTATTCCCAAGCAAACAAACACATGATTTACCTCTCTGGCCCTGTGGTGTGATCCTTCTTCTATAAGTTTATTTTGAATTCAGTTCAAGTGGACTCATGCCCAGGTCATTGTTTAGCCTTTGTGTCACTTGGGAATGGGTCCTTTGGTGCTTAGAATGGAGAGGCTTGTTCCATCAAGTGGGCTGAATGGGATTTATTCAGAGTGATTTTCAAATCCCCTCCTTTCTTAATTTCCCCTTTGCATTTAGGATCAGTATATGTGGGCTATATGGCATTTAATATCAAGACATTGCGTGATTCATTGCCTTCAGGCTGCAGTCCTATGGCCACTTGTGGCTAAGCTCCCACTGAATTTGGTTCTTTCTGAACAGAAAATAGAAAAATGGGCTGCACAGGTTCAGAATGTCAAGTTATTCAGCTCCAGGGCACAAAACTCTTTCATTTAGCAAAGTGGACTAAATCCTCTTATTCCAAGACAGATATTTCATGCAAAAAGATCTGTTGGATTGCTCTACTTGATGAATTAGGTGGAATTTAAGTGAGGGAAGCCAATTCAGTGCAAGAGAAGGGGGAAGCAAAGTTGATTGGGTTTAGTTTTTGAAAAGACCTCATTGAAGGGAATTTATGTGTCTGCTGCCCTCTACTCTCCTCATTCATTCTCCTTTTGAGTGCTGTAGCTAAAACAGGAGGCACAACATTTTTTTTCCACCAGTAAAAAAAGAAAAAAAAATAGCTGTTAGTCTCCAACAAAATTGTAATTCCCCACCTATTAGAATTTTCAAACAAATGTAGCAGTGACCTCTGGTGGTTTCTTGAGGATAAAGCCCTTTTCAGAGAGTTGGTAGTTCTTCCTTATTTTTAACTTTTTAGAGTTGTCTGTGTTGCTGGGTTAGCCTTAAATGTGACAGACAGTGAAGTAAAAGATGATATATTAGAACAGGATAGCTCTCTCCCTCATTTGCTCAGATCATAAATAGAGGTAAACTGGATTTGGCTTGCTTTTCAAACTAGAGGCAGCTGTGTTAAGACTCAAAGCAGATTCATTTATATACTGCTTCATATCGCACATGGGATGTCTAAGCGGTTTACAACTGTGAGCTGACTCTCAGCCAACTATCCCTTTCCCTGTTTTTAAAGGGTTGCCCAGAAGAAAGAGTGCCTCTTTGCGTCACCACAGCACCATAGTGGCAGGTAACAATAGCTTCTCTAGTTGTTTTTTTTTAAACAGGAGGTTCGTCAGAGAAAGCCCATTCTTCCTTTCCCAGAGTATATGACATTCTCTGGAGTCAGATATAAAATGCACAATCACAAAGAACCTGATCAGATCAGGAAATCTGGCCTGATAGTGCAAGCAGATCAATTTCTCAGGACATGGCTGCATTCACTCTACAGAATTACTGCAGTGTGACACTGTTTTACCTGCTATGGCTCAATGCTTTGTAATTCTGGCATATGTAGTTTTCTGAGATATATAGCCTTCTCTGTCAGAGAGCTCTGGTGCTACAACAAACATCAAATCCCAGGATTCCATAGGATGACACCATGACAGTTAAAGTAGTGTCAAATTATTAATTATGCAGTGTGGGAGCATCCATAGTGTAGTTTAACTGGCTTTAGCATTTTATTATTTTTAAGTGTGAATTAAAAATTGAAGACAAAAAGAAAAGCTAGAATGAGATACTGAGAATCCATTTGTGATGGCCTACTTCCTTGGGGAATGAGTATATCAAGGGTGGACAGAAGGTATGTTGAGATCTAGTAGTTGATCTCTTGGCGATTTGCTGTGGTTCAACAAAGGCTTCTAACTCTCAATTACAATGAAAAGTGTTGGGTTTTTTTTAAACCTTCTCCTAAATTAGAGAAGAAATTAGCAAAAGATGTGTGCGAAAAGATGCATTAATTCATTTTATTCTGTTAAAAAGGTTTATAATACCATGGACCTAGCAATGCTCTTGTGCTGGTTAACAAATACTAATACAAAACAAGGACTTTGCATGCAGGGTCAAACCAAATGGAGAACATGTCCTTGTTCTGCAAATCTTCATCTGCCTTCTCTGGCTGGAGGACCTCAGAGTTTTAGGGAAAAAGAGGAAAGAGCTTGCCCACTCTGGGATAGTCACCCACATTGTTCCCACAGCATTTTGTTAGCCTCTTGTCTGGGTTTAGTGGTTTATCAGCTGGTTGCTTGGCAAATAAGGGTTCTTAAAGGATTCAGAATTCAGTTTTTAATAAATCAGCCAAAGGAAATTGACATTTCTGAGGACATTTTCACACATCTAGAGTTGCCAGCTGCACTGGCCTGCTCCCGTGCCTTTTGCAATGGTTTGATCAGCAGGAATCGGCAATGGGAGATTTTCAGGTCACAGAGATAAATATTATTACTGGCTAATTGCTACAGATCAAAATTCTGTTATAGAGGGACATATGGTTGGATGGGTCTGATTCAGAGGTTGGCAGACTTATAGGGTGCTTAAAAGTGACTGTTGCTTTGTCCATATTTATCATGTGTACATAAAACCTGCTCTGTAGTAGGTGGACTTTGCATTTGGATTTTAAAAATGGTTTTAGGTTCTGCTTTTGATTCTGTATTAATAAAATTGAAATGTATATTATAAATAAAAAAGCACCATTAAGGTGGAAGCTCAAAGGTGCCCATGTGAATAAACTGGACAATTCCATCTGTATCTACTCACAATGAAATCCACAATGAAATTCAATAGGGTTTATTCCCAGGGAGTACATAGTAAGTCCTATGCTTGCCATTTGGGAGTGAAGCCAATTGTGACAGAAGCACACACTGAGGGCAATGTCATTTGCTTTCTGTTGTTCATCACATACTGCAGTGCAGTCCAACACACACACACACACACACACACACACACGCTAAAGTGACTTGCAGAATGGTAAAAAGATGGAGGTGGAATGACTTTTAAATTAGGCATGTCTCCATTTTCTATAAGAAGTATTGCTTCTTAAGCCCTAAATAATGCAAAGGGCCCAGATCCCATCTAATCTTGGAAGCTAAGCAGGCTCAGCTCTGGTTAGTACTTGTATGAGAGACTACCAATGAATACTAGGTGCTCTAGGCTATATTTCAGAGGAAGGAATTGGCAAAACCACCTCTCCTTGTCTAAGAAAATCCTATGAAATCCATGGGGTTGCCAAAAGTCACACACACACACACACACACTTCCTAAAAGAGTAGTGTTTATTCAGTGAAAGGTCAAGAGATGGGTGGAATGGATCTAGCAGCATCTGTGGGACTATGGGCCTTTGCAGACTGCTAGAAATAGTGCAAATTGAGTCCACTTTAACTGTCCTGGCTCAGTGCTAGGGAATCATGGGAATTGTATTTTTTTCTGAGACATTGAGCCTTCTCTATCAGAGAGCTCTGGTGCCACAATAAACTGCAGTTCCCAGGATCCTTAGCACTGAGTCAGGGCAGTTAAAGTGGACTCAATTTGCACTATTTCTGGCAGTCTGCAAAGGCTCTAAGTGATTTCAGCTTAAGTTTTTGTGGGCTCTAGTCCAATTATACATTATTTACTCTATATGAATGTAAGCTTGTGATTATGAACAAGTGTTTCAATGGGCCTTGTTGTTGTGTGCATTTTAGTCCTTTTTGACTTAGGGTGACTCTAAGGTGAACCTATTACAGGGTTTTCTTGTCTAGAATTGTTCAAAGGGGGTTGTCTGTGCTTTCCTCTAAGGCTGGGAGACTGTAACCAGTGGGTTTCCAGTTGAGCTGGGATTCAGACCCTAGTCTCCAGAGTAATAGTGCAACACTCAGACCAATACACCATGCTGGCTCTCCTATGGGCCTTACTCTGAGTTAATTTTTGTAGGGTTGCCACCTTAGATTCTTGAGTAAATTTTCTTAAGATTGCAGCCTTTGTAAATCAGCTTGTGCTGAAAAGGACACAAACCTGTTAACATGGATAAAATAAAACAGAAAGAAAGCATGTGTTGGTTCAGTGAGTGAAATATTACATGGGAGTGTAGAACATGTGTGTACATATGAAATAGGAGAACTACATACTGTTGTACAATTTAATTCTACGTGTGTTTCACAAGAAAATTCCACTGATTTTTCTAGTGAATGTAATGAACTATTGCAATCTTTGATTACAGTAGTCCCTCTGAATTTGCTGACTTCCTGTTCGCAGTTTTGAACTTCCATGGACGGGAAGCCAGGAGGGACAAAATGTTATGTGTGCCCATGGCACATGTGTGGACCTGTCTGCAGGAGTGCATCACTATTATTTTCAATGGGGCCTCAAATATTTGTGGTTTTCCGATTCATGGGGTGGTGGTCCAGAATGGATCCTCTAAAAATCGGGAGGGACGACTGTATAGTCATGTTGTCTAAAGTGCCTGAATACATAAAAAGGATCTTACTGGGAAGTAATTTTAAATTTTGTTATGCAAGGTACCATTTCAACTTCATAGTGGATGCAGTCCAACACACACACACACACACACACACACACACACACACACACACACACAGTGGCCAACTTCCTGGACAGCCTCTATAGTTCTTAATGAAGCTGGATGAAGCTTAACAGAAGCTTCATCTATCAAATTGTGTTTTTAATCTTATGTTGTTGTTGTTGTTGTTGTTTTGTGCCTTCAAGTCATTTCCGACTTATGGTGACCCATGGAGTTTTCTTGGCAAGATTTGTCATTGACTTCCCCTGAGGCTAAGGACCTTATCCCACGGGGCCAAAAGCAGCAAGAATCCACATGGAATCAGGCGCTATAGCGCTATAGTTTTCCGGGTGATCCCACGACGTCGCTCAGAATCCGCTAAGAATCAGGCGCTATAGCGCTATAGTTTTCCGGGTGATCACACGACGTCGCTCAGAATCCAACAAGAAACCGCTCGGAATGCAGCATCATTCGGGTTCTTTTGAATGTCGGTTTCAGCGGGCATTGCAATAGCGCTACCTTATCCATAGCGCTATTATAGCGCTAGCGCCATATTGTACTAGCACTATAGTACTGCAATGATGCTCATATCGGTTTCTTGCCACTTTTGAGAGCAGCGTGGGATAAGGTCCTAAGAGAGTGTGACTTGCCCAGGGTCACCCAGTGGATTTCTACATGGCCAAGCTGGGAATCAAACCCTGGTCTCCAGATTGTAATCCAGTGCTCAAACCACTAGGTTACACTGGTTTAAGATTTCGCTCTTAAGGCCATTCAATATTTAAGCTGTTTATTTTTACGAATCAAAGTATGGTGCAACGTCAAGAGAAGGCCAAGCTAATTTCCCCAGATAATTTAATAACTTTAATTGCAAGATGATGCTTTATCAAGGTGTGGAGAATATGGCTTAAAGCCGGTTGTCAGTCTCAACAAGAATAGTCCAAGAAAGCAAAGGGAAACTGATAAGTCAGTTCTTATGCATGTCCCCATGACCTATAGATGTTACACTAGTTCAGTCTAACCACCTGGTTTAGCAAGATGACTCATTCTATTTGGTCAGGCTGTTTCCTTCAGATCATCTGCTCAAGCAGATCTTTTGCCCTGGATTTAACTGTGATCTTCCATGGGATATCTATGAGGTCATTGGTGTATCTGCGATATAGCAAGGATTGGTAGGGGAGAGAGACAATGCTTAAACGTATTGCCTCTGGCATATTATTATATTTTGTGTACTATATTCTGTGGATTTACTTTGAGACTATTAGAGACAAGATATTGCTCGGGGCTGTAAACTTCCACAAAGTTAAATGCTTATATACATTTCTTCAAAGTCCAAGTAAACCCACCCCCCCTCCCTGATGGTGTGTTACTCAAGCATTGCTTCAGAAGTTTCTGGTTGTAACTGTAGTAATATTGTAGCCTAAACCTGGAAAGATCATGTAAGTGTCAAGGCTTGGAAAAATTTGTATGCTACAACCTCTAGAATTCTGCAGCTGACATGATCATTTGAGAGGATTTGGGGAGTTGTAGTCCAAAAAGATAACTTTTCCAAACTCTGGTAAATATCGATACCATATAATTTCTTTGCACGACACTCTCCAGAATAACATGGGGAGAAAACTAACTAATGGGAGAGCACATACTAAAACTTGCAGATAGAGAGTTTCAAGATGAACCCAAGCCACCTCCACTAGAAGTAAACCTCTCTGCCAGAAACCCAGAAGAGATGCTATTGGTGAGAGTAGAGTATAGAATAAAGAAGCCATTTCCCAGTATTTAAGTCCACAGGATTCCAAAACACACTTATTCATGATGTGTGGGCTGTTGGTGTGTGCTTTCAAGTCATTTCTGACTTATGAAGACCCTAAGATGAACCTATCATGGGGTTTTCTTAGCAAGTTTCTTCAGAGGGGGTTTGCCATTGTCATCCTCTGAGGTTGAGAGAGTGTGACTTGCCCAGGATGACCCAGGGAGTTTACATGGCTGAGCCAGGATTCAAATCCTGGTCTCCAGAGTCATAGTCCATCGCTCAAATCACACAGCATGCTGGCTCTCTGATGAGTGGGCTATCAACTATAGTATTAGTAATGCAGGCTCTCAGGTATGTAGAGGACATCTAATTCTCTTTACAGGTCAGTGACGTAGAACTTTATGAGTTAAATCATTATTATTAATGCTTGATAGTTGCAAAAATGAGGCTGAGAGATAATGACATGCATATGCCCCGATTGCTTCGGCAGAGGGGCGGGATAGAAATAAATATTATTATTATTATTATTATTATTATTATTATTATTATTATTATTACGTAGGTGTCCAGTATATTCTACAGAGGTCCCCTATTATTCTAACCCAGGAAGCAGGACAAACGGAAAACTGACAGAGCTCTTAGCAGTCTGTAATTCGTTGTTCTTGTGTAGTGCTCCATTCCACTCCTTTCACATCATGTAGGCCTGGATATGAGTATCACTGAATTGAATGTGAACTCCATCATGGCTAGAAATAAATCCAGAAACCATTGATAGGCTATTCTGTCTTCCACAGAAACAAGAGGTAATGTGTTTGGTTGCAGATTCTTTTGCTTGGGCCTCCCTGGTCCTGTCATTTGTCCCATTCATTAACACAGTGGAACTGATGGTCAGTTCCAGCAGATATGCAGGAAAATGGACAAAAAGGCCAGGGAGGGAATGGCCAGAAGCCATCAGGGCTTGCTTACAAGCAGTATTGGGGAAGTAAAAGGCATATGAATCACACAGACTTGAAATTATTAGTGTATGTGGAGGGCGGGAATTAGTGTGGGACAAAATTGCAACACTGAAAAAATTTGCTGCTTCTGTTAGTTAGAACATTTGTGCATGACTGGTGCTGCTGGTGGAAATCTACATGCCTATCTACCTGTAAAGAGTGACCTCTAGCTATGCAGATAGTTGCTGCCAAAACTATTCTCACTTTAACTTGAATTCTTATAGCCACTTCTGTTAGCTGCTCAGCCTTTTCTTCCCAAGAACCCATACATTAGTGCTGTTATGTGGAGGGAAAATATATTTTCTTGCTCCTCAAAAACTGTGTGTGTGTGTGTGTGTGTGTGTGTGCATACTAGCAATGGAGTAAAACTGTACTGCAGTAAACCTGCAAGTTTTAAAAATGAAAGTGACATGGCTTTTCACCTTTTGCTTGTGCAGTGCTATCATTTCAAGGCAAAAGGAGGCTGAACTGCAACAAAATGCTGCGTGGAGAGCTACCATTTGGGTTTCCAGCTAAACATGCTGTCTTTCAACATATTTTTCCATCCTCCCTACTATCTACTTTTTCAGTTTTTTACTACAGCCAGTCACCATTTTCTGGCTGCTCAGCATGCTGAGTCCTCCCTTGTTTCTTCAAATTTTGGAATTTCCCAAATTCTGCTGTTTCCTTTGAAGAGTGGATAGTGCCATTTTGGCTATATACAAGATAAGGCCATTATTAGTATATGAGATTTATTTTTACAAAGCCATTCAACTGTGTGGTTGTCAAAATGGTTTAAAAACTGTAAGTTAACAAAACTTCAGCATTTATAATATCCAGCAGCTCTCCTAAAATAATGTGTAGCTGTCCTGTTGAGATGGTAGGGAGACATTTGAATGGAAAATGGTCCCAAATGGCCTCCTTTGCCACACATACCCTGGCTGTTTTTGGCTCAGAAGAGTTTAAAAAAAAACAACAGCAAGTGAACTGGAAATTTTGCCCTAGGGAAGAATAGGGTGAAATTGTGGACTCATCCCCTAGTGAACATGAAGGGCATTTTAGGTCAAGTTTGGAACAGCAGGGCATGGCATGGTGGTGGTTTGACCCTGTATGGAGGGCTAAAATGCTCCCACTCCTAGCAGTTGCCCATCCCTGCTACTGGCAGGTACTGCTAGGTAGTGCCTGGTATTATAAGATAAAGGAAGGGACAGACAGGTCATAGAGAGGGAGATTAGACAGCATCATCAAGCATGCTGCAAAGCAAATGACTCAACTAGATGACGGAATAGCACCACATTAGTTCAAATATCAGCTGATTGGTACTCTTACAGAAAAAAAGGCTAAAACCAAAGTGGGTTGACATATGATGATGGGGAGGGGAAAGAAGCAACACAATGATTTTCATAAATAGACTCATGAGTGATTTGTATTAATACAAGAAAATAGGGCCAGTTTGTGGAAGCTTCAGTTCTGTTTGTAAAATATCACACAAGTTATTACAGTATTACAAATACGTTAGTGCACTAAAAATGATGCATCAATTAACAACAAAGCAGAATACCCTGACCCTGTATTCTCATATATATTTAAACCACCTAATTCATTGTCCTCATGAGGCTCCCATAAAGCATCTATGAACTAACATTAAAATTTTGTAGAGGGATGTTGTTCTGGTTTGCTTTTTCTTTATGGCTCACTTTCTCACCAGCATGTAGGAAAATATATCAAACCTCTGGTTTTTTCCAGTTGCTTCAAACTCTTGGACATACTTTGCCCATTTGGCTCCTTTCATTTCTTATTTTCCTTATCTTTTAAACCAGGAGTGGAGAAAAAAGGTAGCCTACTTGCCACATTCCTCAGCTTTACATTTAAACTTTTCCATACACTCCTGAAGCGGCAAGCAATCTTAAGTCTGTATTTTACATTAAAAAAAAAAGCCTTGCCTCTTACTGGAATGAAAACTGAGAAACTTTAGTTCTTCTGCATTCTCTTGAATTAATTTTATATTATAGTCTGAGGGACCACTTGCAATTCACAAGGGATCAGATTTAGAGAACCACTTAGCTAGCATTTGTTGAGTTGCCCATCAGAATGCAATGTTGAAAAAACAGCATTTTAAAGCTGCAGTCTTTTTCTTTTTGGAAAGAGAAGAGTAAATGCAGATGTGAGATGCTTTGCTTCTTTTTTTAATATATAAACTGTAAAATCTCTGTCTCCATGGACTGATGTAATGTGCAGAGCATAATGTATGCTTTTCCATCATTTTCTCAGGGGTGGGGAATGGCTAAGCTTTGTGAATAAATACAGCCAACTGTTGGGAAGTATTCCAAGGTGTCTCTGTGTGTGGAAATCTGATGATATGCACGCACTTACATATGTTTAAAATATGGACTAATTAAATTATTTTAGAACCAATCATTTTAATTACATTTCATTTGCATTGTTTGCTTTGAAACATAGGCAGGCCCACTGAAATCCCTCTCCTTGGTCTCATATGACTGAGTGGACTTTATTAAAGAGTTTCTAAAAAGCAATTTAATTTTTCATGGTTAATAATTACAACAAATCTACATTTCCTTCAGTCCTAAATGTATTGAGGTTATCAAGTCCTGTGGATCTCTGCTGGGATTCTTTCCACATAATAGGATCAGGGTGTTAGAAGATGTGTTATTTCTCTAGGTAACTGGCTCATTTTTAGCTTCACAACTACAGCTGCAGCATCAGTATTGGCTTAAAACCCCATGAGGCAATGGTTTTGCAATATACCATTTTTCCCAGAGACCTAATCCTCTCAAGGCTCCGCTTTCAAGTTCCATGATGCAGTGGCTGGCTTTGTATACAATGTCAGTCTACATGTTTCCAATCTAGCAGTTCTGAACTTTAGAGGGTAAAAATTGGTTTGCAACTGCCATAGCACATAAGGTCTGCGCTTACTGAGGCATAGACACAGCCCTTTGGCTTATGCCTGCCCTATGCCATATGTGGGACATAATGTTTGAGATGAGGTGGACATAATGTCCATTGACTTTGTTCGCTGTGTCTATTCTTTTTTTCAGCAGTGATTAGCTAAAAAGGTGGAGTCTATCTGCACATGAGCATGGATTCTGTCTTGTGTTAACATGTTAGGCTTTACAGTGCCATTTCCTGATGGCCTAATACAGGGGTTCCCAACCTTGTCTATAGGACGTTTTCACACTTGGGGTCTCAAAGCCGCATGGAAGCAATCAAGAATCATACTGGAATGGATCCTGTAGCTTCAGATGGTGAAAGCAGCATCATTCCGGTATGATTCTTCATTGCTTCTGGCTGCAGCAGATGCAATTCCTCTTTAAAAGAGGAATTGCAAAGAACGGGGATGATGCTGCAATGCGCCGGGGATGGGACAGGATGGGGAGGGGTGGGGCGGGGCTTGCTGCGACGTCGTGTGAACACATGGAGAAAGGACCTGGCATGATGCAGGATTGTGCCGGGGATGGCACTGGATGGGGCAGGGTTTGCTGCGACGTCGTGTGAAAACAGAAGCAAAGGATCCGGCATGGGGTCGGAATGAGGTAGGATTGCTTCTGCTTCAGGCCCCGTGTGAAAACGTCCTATGACCCACACCCCTAGGATATGTTTGGTTAATGTTTGCATCTCCTACAAAAGGTATATCACATTTGAAGATGAAGTCTAATTTCTAATTTTAAACCACAAATTGAACCACATATAATTCTGTGGGTGAACAAACTGAATTTAATTTTTTTTAAACTCAGTACATAAAATGCAAATCTAAACTGAGGAATTTAGATTCTATTTATTCAGGGGAAAAATATGTGAAGTCCTATCACTCAAGGACACAAGCCACCATTTGTCGCATTCCCCCACCTCCAAAAAAAAAAAAAAAAAAATCTATCTTGTATCCCCTGGGAGTGTGGGCACTCCATGGAATCCCTGGCTCAGTAGTAGGAAAACAGCACTTTCACCTATGGAAATCAGACAAGGGTGGGTGTATTCAAGCTGGTATGGCAGAAAATCACTCCCATTGAAACCCATAGGTCAGCATACCTTTTTTGGGGGGGTGTTTCCGCTGTCCCCCAGATCATCAGCAGGCCGAAGGAAAAAAAATGGTGCCAGAGGTGCGTGCCTGTGCGCTTGCACTCATGCACGCATGTGCACTACTCCCAGCATAGTGCACAGGAGTGCACGAGTGCGGGGTGCCATTTTGTGTTTCAAACTGGCGCCCATGCTCACACACGCATGCACACTACTCCCAGCATTGTGCACATGCATGCGTAAGCACGGGACACCATTTTGTGTTCCAAAATGGCACCCGCGCACGCACGTGCATGACGCCGGGAGTAGTGCGCATGCATGTATGAGGGCGGGTGCCATTTTGGAACACAGAATGGTGCCCTGCATCACATTGTGTGGCGGCGACGGCAGCAGCGGCGGCGGTAGGACCGGCCACTGGCCGGTTGAAAGGCCTCAAGGGGCTGAGTTCGGCCCCCGGGCCATAGTTTGCTGACCCCTGCCATAGACAATACTGAATTGAAGAACAGCAGAAGGTAGATACTTATCTTTGGTGGAGGCAGTGTTGGCCAAAGCAATTTGGCAGCCTGACACAAAAATCAAGATGGTGCTGCTCCCCCATTCCATGTACATAGCTGGCCAGACTGGATTTCTTCAGTTTTGATGGTGAGAGAGTATCTTCCCTCAACCCTGAAGCAAGAAGGCAAGTTTAGAAGGCACAGATAAACTTTCCTGCAACACATTACTGTATGCAACAATTCTGCCTAATGATAGGACCAGTCCTAGATGGTGGTTGGGCATGATGCAAAGTTTCACTCCCCTGCTATCTATAAATTATGCTGGCATGAAGCACTGAGTCTTTTCAGAGCCATGAGAGCCCAGAAAGATGGCCACTTTGGGAAGCAGACCGAGTCTGTCATGACAGAGCAGCAAACTGCTGGTTCTTTAATTCTTGCATTTTTACTGTCAGGGATGGAGAGAGGAGCTGGTGGGAGTTCCTGTCTCAAGTGTTAAAAGAACTTGGCTGCCTTTGAGTTCTATATACCTTGACTTGTGTGTGTGTGTGTTTGTGGGGAAACTGGGAGGAGACGAGCATTACAGTCTGACATGCAAGGCTTTCAGTTGCCAGAAGCAAAGAAGTCATCTCTGCAGTTCTCTGACAGGATGGAGTTTACATGCAAATTGCTAAACAAAAGCTGTTGATAATGACTAAGCTCACAGCTTAGTCCCCTCCTGTAGCTCCTCTCCATTTCTGTCTCAGGCTGCCGCCACACTGCAGAATTAATGCAGCTTGACACAGCTTTAAGTGCCATAGCTCCATCCTGGGATTTGTAATTTGTTGTGGCACCAGAGCTTGCAGAAAAAGGCTAAATATCTCACAACATTTCAAATCCCAGAATTCCATAGCACTGAGACATGGCAGTTAAAGTGGTATCAAACTGCATTATTTTTGCAGTGTGGATGTGAACTTGAAAGCTTTCATGTCCAGCATCATGTCCAGGATGTGAACTTGAAAGCTTTCATGTCCAGCATTTTTGTGGGTTTTCTGAAGATTCCAGTCACAGATGCAAGTGAAACTTCAGGAATACATTCTTCTAGAACACGGCCTCACAGCCTGAAAACCCCACAAAGACCTACGAAACTAAGAACCTCTATTGTGAGGCAGGAGCAGTCTCCCTTTTCCCCCTCAGGTGGTCCTTTTTGGAGCTGAGCAATGTCCTAGAGCCGCAAAGAAGCTGGAGGGTGAACTGTAATCCTGTTGCCATAACAGTGAAAAAAAGACTTCTCACTTCCAGGGAAATCTCCTGAGAAGCTGGAGGTTGTCAAGGAGGAGAGCAGATGCATGGAGGCAGGAACTGGGACCTCTTCTCCCTTGTTTGGAGGCAAGGCTGAGCTTGTGAGCCCCCTTCCCTCTCTTTCTGAGCTGAAGGGAAGGAGAGTCCACCATTGCTAAAGGGAGAAGCAGGACAGAAGCAGATCCGACATATCACCAGTTTAACCAGCTTTAAAAAGGCTGTTAAGATGGATCTCCTCCGGCAGGCCTTTTCCAAATAGATATCCTGGCCTCAAGAGTCAGCCCATCTCCTTCCCACAATCTTTGTTTGTATTGTTTGTACTGTTGTGATGCATTCTTTTAGTATGTTTTAATGGTTTAATTGTTTAATACTATTTTAAGGGGTGGGTGGGTTCTTGGGATTTATATTGTATTTTTTATTATTATATTTTTAATGCTGTCATCTGCCCCAGTTGTGTTTGCAGAGGGGTGGAATAATAATAATAATAATAATAATAATAATAATAATAATAATAATAATAATAATAATTGCTGAGTGTGAGTTAGCCTTAGGGCACTACAGTGTGGAGTTTTGTTTGCTTTAAATGGAAATTCAGAGGTAGGTGAAAAGATTTTGGGAGAACCATATCCCTGTGAAGCATTATTCATAGGAGTGGCATCACTAGGGTTGGCATCCCCTGGTATGGTAACTCATGATGCCATCCCCCACCACCATTGACCTCTTCCCATACCATACCATACCATACTGAAGCTTTAGGAATGTTTTTTGTACTAATGTTACTCATAAATCGTAATTCCCACATATCTGAATGCAGTGGTAATAGTTGTGACATGAAACAACTAGCAAAATTAAAATTATATTTTTAAATTACAATATCACAAGCAGAGCCTAAATGTATCTACATGTACATAGGGCCTTTACAGACTGCCAGAAATAATGCATCTTGAGACCACTTTAACTGTCCTGGCTCAGTGCTAGGGAGTCATGGGAGCTGTAGTTTATTGTGGCACCAGAGCTCTCTGACAAAGAAGGCTCAATGTCTCAGAAAAAACAAACTGCAATTCCCATGATTCCCTAGCATTGAGCCAGGACAGTTAAAGTGGTCTCAAGCTGCATTATTTCTGGCAGTCTGTGAACATTTGGTAAGATGTGATGTTTTTAAAGAAAATTGAAAAATAATTATTTGTTTTCAATTAATTTTTTTTTTAAAAAAAAACCAATAAACACATGGGGCCTCTTCTTTCTCTCTCTACTAAGCCTCTCCCTGCTCATATAATCTCTTCACCATTTTAAGGGGATGCTGGTGAATGCCACAAGCCCATTTATGCCAAAAGGCAGATGTTTGGGGAGCAGTGGTGTCACCCCCCTTAGGGTGTCACCTGGTGTGGTCCGCACCCCCTGCACCTCCTAGTGACAGAGACCAACTTGCTGTGAATGAGGTGGCCGTAGGGCACTAAGTGTGGAGTCAGGGTAGTTGAAAGGATTTTGAGAGCATTGTGTCCATGTAAATTATTACTCATAAGCCCAGGGTATACCTCACTTAACCAAATTATGTTCAAATACAGGTTTTGTGAGGAAAACCAGCTGGGGTGGCAGTAGAGATGGCAAGCTTGTAGGCCAGGTGAGGGCAATCTTTGCCTGCTCAGGGCTGCCCCTACTAGGGTTGCCAAGGTGAAAACTGGAGAGGACCTCTGTACTTTTAATGGTTTTGCAAAGGAGGGAATTTCAGCAAGAGCTGCTTGTCACACAACCAGGTAACACCTAAAGCAATTCCCTCTTCTTCACAACCTCTCCAGTTTTCACTCTGACAACTCTGGCGCCATAAAGCAAAGTGAGGCAAATTTGAGGTAAGATGAAATGGTGGTAAACTGTACCATTTTCTTTGTTCGTACTGTATTTCTACTTTCTGGAATGGGGAGAAAGCAACATGTTGGGGGATTCTGGGAGTTTTCCAGCCCCTGGGAGAGAAGCTTGTTTTTTGCCTCATGTACCAATAAACCATGCCTGGCTTTAGGCACAGTGGATCTTCACCTGGGTGGGCAAAGGGTGTAATTTTATGCTGCACATCAGGGAGCAAAATATTTTAGTCTGTTTCTGATGCATTTTTAGCACTGTTGTAAACCACCCCCTCCTAATGGCAGCACATAGCAAAGACGGCTCTTGGGAGGCTCCTGCATCCTGTGTGGCTTGGGCTGCAGTCGGCTGATTTCAGCAAGTGGAATTTTTTTAAAAAAATATGATGAGCAAGATTTTAAAGGCTTCCTTGGGAACACACAGCAAAGCTCTCCCTCACCCCCAGGGAAGAGGCTTGCTTTAAAAATAACACCAAAGGAGTGAAATCTGGCAGGCTTGTTGTTGAAATACCACATCCCTTAGCAGATGAGGTATTGGAGAACAGAAATGTTTTCAACAGGAAATAGTCATTCTGCTCTCCAGTTTAAACATCACACTCCCAGTTACTGAGCTTTACACAGAGGGATAATGGTAAATAAAATGGCAAAATTTCTGCCCATGGCTCTTCAGACCCAGCATTAGGTAGGTGGAGTGTGCATGTGTGTCCCAGGCAGACAGAGTGCACAGCCGCCTCAGACAGCAGATGTTGTGGGGCTAGATGGGAAGCAGCAGTGGGATGATCATGTTGGATATCAGTGCTTTCCTTTGCCCCAAGCTACCTTGTTAGCATCAGGTATAGTGAATATTGTACCACCAATGCTGAAGTAAGATTCATTTGCCAGTCTAGTTGTGGATGGAATGGGTAAGAAGATACCATCTTGTCCTAAGTCAGCAAAATGTCTAGTGCCATGTTTTTGAATGTTCTTCTTTGTGAAAGGGAGATAACTATATTAGAAAAATTCTCTACTATGTACAACATATCCAGGGAAAGTTCTTTTAAAAAGCAAAAAACATGGAGGATTCAAAAATGCAGTCTTCCCACCTGCTCTATAAGATGACACACCTCATTTTGCACCATGTATAAATAGGCTCTTAAAGTGATGCTAATAGATATACTTTTAAAGGGGATACTAATGCTGTGAGAGCCAGAGTGGTGTAGTGGTTTGAAATCAAGGTTCAATTCCCCTCTTGGTCATGGAAGCCCACTGGGTGATCTTGGGTGAGTCACACACTCTCAGCCCCAGAAGACCACATGTTAGGTTCACCTTGGGGTTACCATAAGTGGGAAACAACTTGAACACAGATAACTAATAACAATAACTAAATAATGCTATAGCATGCATGCAGCACTATTCACCATAGTATTATACATGTTCTCTCCAAAGGGAGGCAAATATGTTAGTCTTTCTGTATTGTCTTGTTCGGGGTCCATGCTATTTATCTGAAATTATCATGTAGCATCTTTTGCCAACTTTTCATTTGTTCTTGTGCTTTTCCAAATAGGTTGTAATGAGAATGAGGCAGATCATCTGGACAGAGACCAGCAGCCTTATCCCCCATCTCAGAAGACCAAGCGCATGCGCACTTCATTTAAACACCACCAACTTCGTACCATGAAGTCCTATTTTGCCATTAACCACAACCCAGATGCTAAGGACCTCAAGCAGCTTGCCCAGAAGACAGGCTTAACTAAAAGAGTTCTGCAGGTAAGCAGCTTCAGTTTCAAATCCCCCAACCCCTCCTTTCCACTGAAAAAAGAGTATATTCCTGTAAGATCTTCAGTCTCCCTTGTGGTAGCTTAATATAGTATTGTCCTTCAGCAGATACATAGAGGGGCAAGGGGTAACTATTTTATATACTCAGATCGTATGATCAAAATGCAGGAAGGCAGTGCTCACGTTTACCATGAAGTTCTCCCTCAGTTGCTTACAGCTCTCAACTCTGAAGGGGCATCCGATATAGAGATCTGCTCTGTTAAAGACAGGAGAACTGTAAGCTTCCTAATTAAAATAGTTAATGATTATTATTCTGGATTATTTAAGGCAAATAATATTTAGGCACCCAGTCAAATGCATTCTTTTGTCTTCACCAGATATGTATAGGATGAGTTTGGAGCAAGTTCTGAAGTTCCCCATTTTGACAGCCAAAGATAACCGTGCTGTTTAAACTGAAATATTAAACTGAAATAACCGGTATTATCCATGATCAGCAAATGTAGATGATACATCTGTAGCTGGCTTGTACCAGTTTAGAATGTAAGGATGGGATAGGATGTCATGGAAGGGGAAAAACCCATTGTGCACATGCACTAAGCTAATGTGGGGGAGAATGATCTAATCTGGTCTTCTTGCTGACTTGCTAGGGTTTCCCCCCAATGCACAGAGGGTTTTTGACTTCCATGAAAGCATGGGACATTTGATTCCTCCATCTTAATTCTGAATTAGTCCATTTCAGCAACAGATATATCATACCGCAGATTCTGTATGAAAAAAAAAAAACAGTTCTGATGTGTCATTTTCATATGTAGTGCCATATTCCTTTGGGTCATTCTCTGCGGTGTGGGGTTTGGATCATTCTCTGAGTTTGAATCATTCTCTGGGATGTGATCAATCTCAGATGTGACAGTGAATAACACAATTTAAAAAAATGGAGACATGCCACACTGCAAAAATAAAGCAGTTTTGACATGACTTTAACTATCATGGCTCTATCCTATGGAATCCTGGGATATCTAAAGTTTAGTGAAGTATTCAGCCTGGTCTGTCAAAGAGCCCTGGTGACACCCTAAACAACAAATTTAGGATCCTGTAGGATAGAGTCATGGTAGTTAAGTGGTGTCAAACTGCTTTATTTCTGCAGCGTGGATACACCTAAAAATGAACTCTTTGTGAATTTGCCTGTTTTTTAAAAAGAGAATGAGTACACATCATGTCCTCAGAGATCATAGTAGATAAAACATTAAATTATTTATAGTTTCTCATATGCTAGCTCCCTAGTATCCAACAAAAATAAGTATAAGAGGTTTGAATGAATGTGTAAAGGTAGACAGTGACCTCACCAAAGCAGTGCTGAAACAGAAGGCACACAGACTATATTTAAAAAGTGGTATATTGGTAGCAAAGTTTTTCTGAATGCTTGCCCACCATCATTAATCTTCTCCTGTAGAATGCACTTATAGGAGAATTTTAGGTTTGTTTTTCTGGGGGTGTATTATTACTGGGTAGGATTCAGAGGTGAGGGGCGTGAGTAGAGAGGACCTGGTCCTCTTAGCTACTGGTTTTAGGAGGCACCAAGAGATCATTATTTGATAACATTAAGGGTTGAATGGTGGGACTCATAGGTTTCATTAAGGGCCTCCCCTGAACTTCCCACAACCCTTAATTGAGCATTACATTCTCAGTTCATAGTAGGCAATAAAGTGGCACTATAGGTCTAGACAGTGTCCTCTGTCAATTGATTGTGCCCTAAGACCTTCTGCAACATGCAGAGACAGCACAGCAGGCTTGCGAGTGTCCCTTAACAAATAAGTTAATGTTGATAGATTCTCCTGGTGCTAGAAATCCAAAATCCATTGGCTTTGATGATTTGCAAAAAAGAAAAGAAAAAGAACCCAAAGCTCAAACATACACCATATACTTTTCAAAGTTATTAAACTAGAAAGAAGAAAAAAAAGACATAAAATCAGTCAATAACAAAAACAAACATTGGTAAAGAAATCAATTGGGATTGGTTTGCAGGTTTGGTTCCAAAACGCAAGAGCCAAATTCAGAAGGAACCTTTTGCGGCAGGAGAATGGGGGTGTTGATAAAGCTGATGGCACGTCGCTTCCGGCACCGCCCTCAGCAGACAGCGGCGCTCTCACTCCACCCGGCACTGCGACCACTTTAACAGACCTGACCAATCCCACTATCACTGTAGTGTCATCAGTGACCTCTAACTTGGACAGCCACGATTCCGGGAGCCCCTCACAAACTACCTTAACAAATCTTTTCTAACAATTGACTTATTTAAAAAAATATTCTTCTTTTCTTCTTCCTCTTCTTCCTCCTCTTCTTTTTCCATTATATTATTATTAATATTATTTGCAAGACTTTTTTTTTTTTAAAAAAAGAAATAAATCCACAAAATCTTTGGGAAAAACCAGCTTGGTGTGTAGCCTCTGCAACCACTTGGCAAATGAGTTTGCAGTAACAGAATTCTACTATAAAGCTACAACTGTCTTCAGAATTTTAAAAATATGACTGCCTAACTATAGGGAAAGTTTTATTCTATTAAGTGCCTCTTAAAATTGTATATTCCTTATTTCCATATTTATTTATTTTTTGGAATATGTGGGTGGGATTGGTTCCATGGAAGGCAGAGAATTGTGTTTTCAAATAAAGCCACAGATTGTTATCCTCAAACCATTGGCATCTTAAATTTAAGGCACATGTTCTTATAAGAAAGTCACACTGAGCACAGCTGGACAAAGTGTTTTGGTATCTGAGGCAGTAAAATAAATGTTGCCACATTGACAGTGATACATAAATGTTCACACCCAAAATGTCCTACTCTAGACATCCCTCTGCTAAATTATAGGGCTAACCCTATCATTAGGTTCATTATCATTAGGAGACACCTTTGTGTAAATTAGATTAGACGCACAGCCTTAGAAATGACCCCTAAAACATTTATAGAAGTGCAGTCAGTGCTGCTATTGTGAAAATTGTGACACCAGGTATATATTTGCTTGTGAGTCAGGATTAAGTGTGTGACTGCTGAACATGCATCAATATTCTTCCCCTTCTTTATTCAATAGTGGCTCCCTGCTTTTGTGAGTCATTTACTGCTCACAGAACCTACTTTGCATCCCACTGCCCATGCTCTGGTAGTGGATAAGGTTGGCATGTCACAAAAACAGCAAGCCACAGGACTAATGTGTCATTCACAGGGTGACATCCCAGCTTAAACAGAAAAGTAGCCACCACAATACTAAATATTATGTAAAGTAGAGGATATATAGATGACAGTTGACAAGGAACTATCTAGAGCAGGGGTAGGCAACCTTTCCCCTTTAAGGACCGAGGGACTTCAGCTCCCAGAATCCCAGGAGCTATTGGCCAACATGAGACTATTGGCTAACATGGCTGAAGCTTCTGGGAGCTGAAGTCCCTCGGCCCTTAAAGGGGAAATGTTGCCTACCCCTGCTCTAGAGAATCAGTTTGGCCTAGTGAGGGATCTTTCACTGCATCTCCTTACTGCTTAGGAAGAAATATGAGGTGTAGCTCTCTGGTAAAGGAATGGTTTCTAATCATCCTCACCCACAGAAGAACCAACAATTTTGGAGATGGGTATGATATGCATAAAGATCCTATATAGGTGCTTTGGGGTGAGGAAACAGATGGGCTATGAATTGACATCATGATGTCAAATAGCCCATTTCTTTGGTCAAGGCTTGCATATAGTCAGATTCAGAATCAGGGTTTTGGGACATATATATTTTAGAAGAATCAGATACTATGGAAATTGTCACTGTTTAAAATATCATATAAGAAGGATTTTAGCCTGTTTCTTCACTCCATTGTTAAAACATTTTAATTTCGTTCCTTATTTTCTGTGTGTACAAAGAATTGTAAAATTTCACTTCATACAAAGCAGTATTTGTTTGTAATAGTGGTTGCACAATTATTGTTAGGCACAAATAAATAAATGAAAGACCTGTGACCTGAATGAGGTTATGATTCCAAAGGAATTTGCACACCAGTTCTTTGCATATTAGCTATCTTCTATGCGGAACATGTTAGATTTCAGATTGATGGAGTCCAGGGCTGATACCATGAGAACCAAATTCCACTTTCCTGGGAGCATTATTTGCTCTTGCTGGCCCTACTAAATTTGAAACAAGATCCAAGTGAAAGCTTGCCCACAAATTTCCTTGGAAGCAAAACAATTTGTTTTTAAAAGTAAGTGTGTGTGTGTGTGTGTGTGTGAGAGAGAGAGAGAGAGAGAGAGAGACAGAGAGAGAGAGAGAGGAATAAAGATCTGATGCTTCAGTTACATCTCTCTGTGTCCATCCATAATTGTCTGACTGCTCTGGAAGATGTCACTCTGCATCCCTTCTGGTGAGGGTGGCTTATAGTCTGAGAAAAGGGGCATTTTACTGCCAAATGAGGAAGGTTCCCCACCCAACCATTGGCCGCTGGTGCCTTCTGGGCCTATATACTAAATTGTCAGAATGGAAGATGGAGATGGTTCATGTGCCTTTCATGGTTGTGCAGAAGAGGTAATCCAGCAAGTGTTGTTTGGTTGCATGGCAAGCAACATTTACTGAAATTCCTTCTTCTATGCAGCCATTAAAGATACAAGAGCCCTCTAGCAACCCTACATATACTATTGTCTGGAATACAGAGCCGTTTCAGATAATATGAAAGTTGGTCATCTCTGCTTTCAAACACCTGCAGTTGCTAGGTACATGTTTTTCAGAATAATCCCTTTCAAAGGGGTAGCTGTTACATCTGAGCAAACAAATATAGGACCCACTCCCGCCCCCCAGTGAAACACATAACAAATAATGAACATAATCTAGGTAAGTGACCTGTTTAGAGAGAAGACTAAATGTGTACCTAATTCTCTCCCTTGAAAAAAAGAAAATAAAAGAGGTCTCTTCAAAGTGCTTAAATCTGGCTGGATCACATCTATTACATTTAGAATCAGGGTGCCAGTGGATAGGACTAGCATCATAGGCACTGTTTGAGGATAATATTGCTTGGCACCAGACCTCAGTACTATTAACATGGCCACCGTCCTCAACATCCTGACTCTGGATTAATTCCATTGAAATGAATGAGGTTACTCTGGGTCAAGTAGCTTGGAGATTTCAGCTAAATAATTGAAGGTCAAAACCTTTTTGTTTTGGGGTTATTGTTTTTCCCCCCATTAAAAGCACAATCCATCATGTGTGAAATGCTTTTAAGTCTCAGTGGGACTGGCTGGAGCATGTCCAAGGGGAAAAAAAGAACCTTTTGTAAAGTTACAAACACAATTCTGGCTTTAAAATATATGTGTGCATATATCTGAAGACAACTTTTGATATTTTCAATAATTTTCATGGGAAAATGGAAATAAGAAAATATAATTTTTAAGACATTTAAAAGCTTTCACTCATTGCTTTCTTGAGCATACTTCAGATTTCCTCCCCTGAGAATGGTGTCAGGCATTTTAATTTATTAATAATAAAAGGCACAATCCAGCTAATGTAAACTTTGACTATGCCTGCAGCTGTGTGCTTACCTGCTGGTCAGACCACTTTTAAGTCAGTAGGGCTTGCTTCCAAGGAAACATGCGTCAGAATGTGTTCCATTAAAATAAATGGGACTGCCATAGTTGTGACTATTATTTTATGGGTTTCGGTGGGATGATGAACATGACAAACTTTGCTGAACAGTTCCCTTCACAACTTCTAACTTCATATATTTTTATGTATATTTATAATAAATACTCACAAATGTACAAAGACAGATACATTGGCCACAGTCAACGTATAGATAAGATACTGAAGCCCATTTAAATTAAATGGTTTAAGGGTGTAATCCTCTACAGTAGTCCTCCCTTGTCTGTGGGGGATACATTCAAAGACCCTCAGTGGTTGCCTGATAGTACCGAACCCTGTAACTCTTATGTTTTTGAACCACAATTGACTGTGGGTAACAGAAATCACAGAGAGCAAAACCACAGTTAAGAGGGGACTACTGGTGTTTCTTTACTTGGAAGTAGGCCTTACTGAAGTCAGTGGGACTCAATTTGTAATAGACGACCATAAGAGTGTGCTGTAAGTATAGTTAACTGTGTGTTTGATTGTGGCATTTTACTAGATTTTGTTCTTTTAAAATGCACTTGTATGAAAAGGGAAAGCCCATTTAAAAACTAGGAGTTTAAATCCAGAAATCTCTGAAGCCACCAAACTCAAAAGCCTTGTGGATGCATTGCTGTTTTGAAATACCTTTCCTAGTTTACATTTACAAGCATTTGATTTTTGTTTTTTTAAAATTTAAGCTGAAAGTCTGAATGGTCTGGGCAGTGGTGAATGTTCATTTGTATCCTTTATTCCAGTAAAACACTAGATACGGGAGACTTTCTGAAAAAAAAAAATTGATCAAGATCTTGGTTTGGGTGGATTGTTAAAAATCACTTTTGCACAAGTATTTTGCCCCTCACTTCCCTTCAACCACATTTTTGTTTTTGCTTTATTTATTTTTTTTAATTTTTGATCTTTAAAAGTGACTATTTGAATTTATTTTTTTTCCTAGTCTCTCCTAACGTGTGGATACATGCTGACAGTTCACTGCCCACATTAAAGTGCATTATTGTAACTTTTGCTCAGGGTTTTTAGAAAATTAGCACAGAAAAGTAGCTTATTTTTTAAAAAAATCAATGGAAGAGATGTTAACACTGTAACAGAGGGAAATGTGTCTTTGTTATATATTTAGCAAGTGTGGTCATCATCTTCTAGAATGCTTAAGGCTGCTGACCTAAAGCACATTTAGAGGAAAGTAAGTTCAATTGACATAAGTGGAATTTACTTCTAAGTTGCTATATTTTGGATTGAGGTGCAAACCTTGGACTTTTTCCTGTTTCTATAACCTTATGGGCATTTACCACTAACCAGACCAAACAACCTTGGAAAGGCTGAGATCTTTATTAATACATTTTTACAGGTACAAAAATATTGATACTTATAAATTTTGTTCTTTGACAGAACAACTATATGGTACTATAGATCTACTTTATTAAGTAGACTAATTATAACTCAGTTCTACAATGTGCCTTATGCTATAACTTTGGAGTAAGCTTGTGGGGAAAAATCAGGATATATATGTGTTGTTTGTTAAATTAACTGTTTTAAGCCCTTTTGACACCTCACTAGTTTTGTACTGTTTTACCTCTTATTTCTGAAACTCTTTTTATGGTGTATCCTGGTAGAGGGGACAAACATGTCATAGAAAGCAGTTGTGCACTCTTTCAGATATAGTTGATAAATTCAATAATCTTATATATTGAGCTTCGTGTTTATAGTACAGTTAAGTGGTCTAGCAAACTTGTCCATGTTTCTTTGTTTTATTGAGAAATGCATTGTATAGAAACTATTTCCCCTAAATATTTATGGACCAAACAATTGTGATATATCCTATTAAATTTGTGTGAATAAACCATTTTGAATTGAAGGAGTTTTATTTATTATCAATTTTTTAAAAAGAAAAGCATTGAGGTCTTACCTACTGCAGTGTGTTGTGTTGGTTTTACTATATGTGTGAGTGTGATGGTGAACATGTTAACGATAGTCTTATCACAATTATAAAACCGAACTTACTTTTAGTTTTTGCTTCAAATTACATTTAAATGGTGCAATCTAAGATTTCTAGTTTTAAAAAAGGGGAAAAAAAAAGTAATGCCCCACTGATTTGATATCACAACTCTATCTTTGGTTGTAATGCTAAACACTATGGCTCTGATCCAGTGAACATTAGTTGCGCTTAAGTCCCATTTAAAATAATTGCACAAGTTAGTTGTGACTACCTTATGTCCCATTGGAAGTAAGTGCAACTAACTTTAGATGGATTGGAGCCAATTACACAGAAGTTTATGTTTCACTGAAAATCAGTGGGACCTACTTCCAAGTCATATGGGGCACAATCCAAATTGTTAGTCAAAACTGAAGTTATCAATGACTCTCAGTCCCATTTCATTGCATTTAGTGGAATTGATCACAACTAACCCACACTGGATTGTGCCTTTTTGTGTTTATAGTCAGGGTGACAGATATCTTTTAAAAGCAACCTCCCCTCCCGACCCAAGATAATTTAGAAGTTGAAGTAATTGCATGAAAAATATAACAAATAATAATGGTGAAATGCATCACAATTTAGTTGTTAGGTATATTGAACACAATCTAAAAGTATAGACCCCTAAAAGCCAGGTTGCTCTGTAGTTTAATAAATTGTCACTATGATTTCTTTCAGGGAGAACAAATCTTGGGGCATTACAGCCAAACATCCCGACGTTTGAAAATTCCCTAAAGTATTAAAAGAAGGGGAAAGTTTGATCGGAAATCCACTGCAGTGAAGACAAAGACAATATTAGGTTATGATAAACCATACATTTAAAATTTATTGAGCCAAAAATAATTTTTAAAAAATAGACTCAATGTCATTTCCTGAATGTTAACATAACATATGTTATTTGACGGTGTCTAACTAAAAACCTGAAGGCTGTGTATGACATCAGAGCAACCTGGCAGTACTACCCAGTCCAATTTGAGAAGATTCTTCTTTTTATTTTATTTAAACCCACATTTGTCAAGCAAAAATACCTGTAAAATAAGATCCAAAAATTGAATTCATTCATCCTGCTTGCCAATGTGTATTAGTCATATATGTTCAAATGCATTTTTGTAAATTCAGAGAAGAACATTCTCATACATTCAAGGTAGTAGGGATCAAGTTTAGTATTATTTGTTTCTGACTTAAAAAAAAAATTAAAGCAATCTGCATGCACTTTTTCATCTGTCACCTAGAGTGTACTTTTTCTGTATGATGCATTTCGCTTTGATGTTTCTTGTACAGTAGTTTCATTAATAAACATTTTACTTGATGCAAACCTAGTTAATACAGACATAACGGTTGAAATTAATTTAATGTTTTTTTAAAACAAAAATGATGCAACAAATGCATCCCCCTTCCACCCATGTTTTATAAAGCAAATGAAAAGAGGCCATTGCACAATGTAAAATGACTTTCTGGGTATTTTCCCTGCTTTGTACTTCCTTCTTTTCTCATCCCCTCCCCCTTGTACAATTGATACAAATAGCAAGTCACCATCAAGGATTAAGGCATGATCCAGCCAATTTCAGTTTACATTTTTTCTCGCTGAAAGTAATGAGTGTCCTGTATGAGCAGTTTGGTTGGATTGTACCCTGATGGCTTAAACATTAAAATGCAGGATGCATTTCTTAACTAATTTTTTAGAAAGCCAGTGGTTACTTGTTTTTTTTTTTTTTGCACTCTTGCTAAAATATTTTATCCATTATTTTAGGAAGGCTTAAGCACTACCGTATGTAATACCATTAATAATATTAGCTTAATGATCCCTAATACGTTTACATGTTCACTATGCAATGAGGGGAAAAAAAAATCACTTGACAGGTTTTTGTTTGTTTTTAGAAAAACCTAATTTGTTAAAAGACCCAATCTGTGCACAATCCAATCCACAGCTGAATTTAAGCTACCAAAGTTAATGTGATTCTTTCTTCAGAAATGAAGGCCTTGTAGTTGTTAAAAGGCAATCTTTCTTGTGGAAGACTTTGAAGACCTATAGTCCTCTGAAGCTGTACATCCAAAGCATATGTTAATTTGTTGCCCTAACAGGCTTGCCAAAAAAAAAAAAAAGGGGAGGAAAGGAAAACCCATTTTCATTTGAAATTAAATTTTATTATATACAAATGAACCCTATGTAAACAATGTAACTTTTATGAATATGAACTGACATTAAAATATTTCACTTATGTGTGTATGCTGAGCATTTTGAATGTCTTCTTAAACTCCTTCAGTTTTCTGAACAGTGGGAGGAAAATCAGAATGAAAACCATTCCTTTCTAAACAACATCACACCAAATTAACACATAGATGACTTCAGTAATGGTCTGGACACCAGAAAGGAGACTGTTGCTGTTTGCAATAAAAGTTCTCCATTTCTGGTAGTCATTATGGGCAAAATGTTTAGAGAATGTTTTTACAATGTGTTATAAAAGCCCTGTTGAAAAAGTAACTACAGTGAGCCTAATCTATGTCA
Organism: Phrynosoma platyrhinos; assembly: GCA_020142125.1. Classification (NCBI taxonomy): domain Eukaryota; kingdom Metazoa; phylum Chordata; class Lepidosauria; order Squamata; family Phrynosomatidae; genus Phrynosoma; species Phrynosoma platyrhinos. Next base: position 153,981,711 of record CM034706.1, read on the forward strand.
TTTGGATGAAATACCTGGCTGCATGTTGATTGTTGATTGTTTGGCTCTTTTTTTTTTAATGACTGAAAATCTCTGGATGTTATTTCTAAGCAAATATTTAGTCTAAGATTGTAAGCTCTTTGTGGCAGAAACTTCTTCTTTTTTGGCTACTTTACTCCTAAAATACAATGTATGTTACCAGCACAATATAGGATGGAGGTCTAAAGCCATCCAAAGGTTATTGGACTTCAACTTCCACAATTTGTTCACCATGCTGAGTGAAATTGATGGGAGTTGGTATATTATACAGTGGGCCCTTGATATTCACTGAAGGTTGATTCCAGGACCTTCTACGGATACCAAAATCCATGGATGCTTAAGTCTCAGTATGTACAATGGTGTAGTAAAATGGTATCCATTATATAAAAAGGTAAAATCAAGCTTTGCTTTTTGAAATCTATATTTTTGGGGTAATATTTTCAATCTGTGGATGGTTGAATTCATAGATAGAAAAGTCTGTGGATATGAAGGGTCAACTCTATCTGCAGGTCCTAGTCCCAATAGAAACAATAAAGAATCTAGCACCAATAGTACAATATCCAATCTGTACATAACGGAGGGGAGGGAGAGACTCTTACTTGTATACTGTATTTTTTTTAAAAAATCCATTGAGAAGTACAGTTCATGGCAGAGAAAGATGTATAATCAATTCCTTTAATTTAAAGAAAAACTGGAGGAATATCACTAGAAAGACTATGGGAAAGATTGGTTTTTGATTACTTTGGCTTAATGTGTTCCCCCCAATAACATTAATGCTTCCCTGATTTCCTCTAAATCAATTATTTCTCTCAGAATGCTAGCATTTTTAAGATGCTTCTTCTCAGCACTTTTTAAAAAATAGACAACCCTACATGAATTTTTTTTTTTTATCCACTGATACCATTTTTTTGAGAACAGCCTGAGGAAACTCAAAAGCAAATCTTGTCAGTGTACTCTGAGTTCATGATAAGCAACATTGAGGCCCATTTTCTCTAAGTGTGATTTTTTTGGACTCACTTGGTGACAGTATTGACCTGAGCTACATTCAGGCATCCATTACTTGCAAGCCCCAGGATGATGCTATGACAAAGGCAATATGGGAAGTTAAGATGACAGCTAGATACAACCACATCATATTCCTCTGAATGCTAAACTAGATTTTTTTTTATGGCGAGAAGCAGTGCAAGTGTCAACAGGAGTTCTTATTTGGGGTTTTGGGATACAACAGGCACCTAAAGATGTCAATTGCTGGCACCTGCCATGGACTTGGCACTTCCATTTGTGAACTACGTATGTAGTCTAGTATAGGCTACTATCCTTTGCAACACTATTGCATGAGTCAAGTAAATCACAATTGCATTGGTATAATAGCACATTCAGTTGGGACTTATCACATGATGCCATTCCTGTTCTATTGTTCTCCTGAAATACTGTTTTAAAAGCATTTCTTTTTAATAATAATAATAATAATAATAATAATAATAATAATAATTTATACCCTGTCCCTCTGCTGTAAGCAATTGGGGTGGCTTACATTAAAAATTCCATACAAATAAACCACAATACAATATTAACACACACACACAAATCTGTTAATTACTTCCTTTCAAATTTCTTTTGTGCTATGCTTTCCTGTGCAAAAGTTCAGTTGCACTTTTATATTGATTTGGGGTGGTCAGTAGGCATGCTTTAAGCAGGGAAATGTAGTGATTGGGAAGATGGTGGTAAAATAATTGCAAGAAACTTTAAAGCATTTTTTCTCTATAGGAAAAAAGCCATTACCAAATGACTGAACCTCATTCCGCTGGGGTTTGTTGGAGAAGCCAAAACTTTGTTCACTCCACTCCTGCCACCTTTTCCAGCCCCATTCTGGAGTCTCTCTGTTGCTAAAATGCTATGGTGTCCATAGTGTGCTAATGCCAGAATTCTCTCTCTCTCTCTCTCTTTCTCTTGCTCTCATTCTCATTCTCATCCTCATTCACACTCTCACACACATACACACATGCCTGGAAATGTAAGTGGAGAAGGCAAACAAAATCCCATTTTGGGAGAAAAGTGGGATATAAATTCCTTATATAAATAAAATCAATAAAAGAGGCTTTAAAAGCATTTATTTCATTAAACTTCTACTTCTTCAGACATACTAATTGCTGTCACATGAAAGCCAGGGATAGATCAAACAGACAGTTCAGCAGCTGCTATCTTTCCTTTGCAAGCAAGTCTGGAAAGTCTGATCTATCCCCATCAATGTACCCCTATAACAAGGGGGGGAAAGGCCTTTTTAAAGGTAAGACTGATAATTTATACTTGTGTGTGTGTGTGTGTGTGTGTGTGCATGCGCATGCCAAACAATGAAAAGAGGTACGGATGATGTCTTGAAGGAGGAGTAAATGGACAGTTCCAAATGTTGTTATGTTTTTGGCACAAATGAACAATGTAATCCTGGAATGGTTCTGAAGGTGCAGAAGAAAAGAGAGCAATTCTGATTGTAGCGGAAGAAGAGCCTCATGAGATAAGGTCCAAAGTGATTCTGTCGTAGTTCTAAGCATTCCTCAGCCAACTGGTGGATGTGTTGCTTTTCTTAAAAATGAAAGGTCTGAAAACCCCAACTTTGAAAAACAGAGGTAAATCCACAATGTTCAGGGGAAGATGGACCCCAAACAATTTTCTTCGCCATTCTAATTGTGTCTTTCTTGACTTGTTAACACCATCATACGACACACATTCTCCACCCTTTATTGACTGTCTACTTAGCAGTTATAAATTGATATCTTAAAACAGCAAGACTATGGGAAGAATGTATGGAGTAGTAGTGGTCCTCAGCCACTATTGCTGAAAGAGAAGGTGGTGGTGGGTGCTGTTCCCATGGGGAGACATTGGAGAGGATGGGGGCCCAGTGTTGCAGATGACCTGGGTCATGAAATTTTCAACACATGCATCAAGCACTCTCAGTCCTTTCACAAGCAACCAATTAGAACCTACAAGACTGAGGAAGTGGCAGCAATTTTAGAGGAGTTCTTTTGTATATTAAGCAGGCGTAGTAAACAAGTGTTTACATTTTATAGTAATATTTTAATTATTTTCACTGGGACACATGCTCCCTGAACTAACAATAAAAGGGAAATGGAAGCTGAGAAAACAGTTGCCATTAGTATCTGATTTCAAAATGCTAATCCAATTCTTCTAAATTTATTTTATTTTACTAATTAAAACACTTCTATCCCACTCTTTATCACAGGAGACCAGGGTAGCATACAATATAAATGGTTTAACAAACAATTGTCAGTTCCAATTAGTAAATCTAATGTAAATCTTGCTGATTCATAGGTCTCTGGTTGGGATAAACAATTTGATTAAGCCTAATATTCACTCTGATTCATGTTAAACTCACCAAGGATTTCTTATTTTTTAGTCATGTGACTTCCTAATTTTTAGACTTTTCTGCCACAACAAAAACTCCAGCTGATGTCTTTCCTACACTGTCCAAATCATCACTGAAATAATGTGAGATGAGCCTCAATTGTGCTGGCTTGCTACACAAGCTCATAACCTCTGCTAGAAACTGGGGATTGTTAGCATGAAGCCATGTCATAAGAATGCAGAAAGAACCCTGCCGGATCACATAAAATATCTGTCATGTCTTGTGTCCTGTTTAACACAGCACAGAGTGTGATGCTTTCACCAAGTTAGCCATCAGAAAATGCCAGCTTTCACTCCCCCCAACCTTACAACTACTATAGAGCTAGTTATCCACATCAGCAATCATATCCAATAGTTGCTACCAGGCAAATTCTCTATAGATCTTGGGTCATGTGAGTTTGAAATTTGGATGTTGCCAGAGTGGCAGAGGAAGGACATGCATCCTGCAATGACTCCTCTATGACAAAGGTAATGTAAAAAAGTGTCTTCAGGATTTATTTCTTCCTCTTCCTCATCCCTCTCATTTCTTCTGCTACTGATTACTTTCACTGCACCATTGACAAAGACAGCAAAGGGATCTTGTAGCACCTTTGAGACTAACTGTGCTAAAGAGATTGTAGCCTAAACCTTTGTGGTCTAGAAACTTCTTTCACACAGTTAGAAGATCATCACACAAACTCCCATTCTCACCACAATTGTGCTAATGAAAGGAAGCACATGCGTACCAGTTTGGGAACAGTCCTCATTGTATGCCTTCAGCTGCAGGACTACAGCTGTAGTAGCTGTTGCGGGTCCAGGGATCTCTTTCCCAGATCGCTCCTTAACCCTGCTTCCCATCCTATTGCTTTACCCAGTAAGTTTTTCATTTTTCAAATTTCTTTTTTAAACACAATTTAACCATTATGGCAATGTGATTTAAGGAGAAAGAAAAGAAAGGGTTTTTTAAAAAAAAAGAAAAGAAAAGAAAACCAGCTTGATTGAGGATAGCGAGGGAATTGGGGGAAAAGGAGAGAGCAGAAGACTGAAATCACATACCTGGCCAATGCCTGAACTGCTGCTGAAAACTTATCGTACACAGAGCTAATGTCACAACAGCAATATTGGCAGCTATTGACTGGCAAAACTCATCAGTGAAAAGGTGCACAGCAGTCGCGGGGGGAGGCCAGACCAGCTACAGCTCAGCTACAATGTCATCTGATAAGGTTCAGCCATAAGATGCAACTATCCTGCATTAATTACAATTTTTAGCCTCGTGTGATAATCTCCCTAGTCTCAAAGGTGCTACAGGATCCGTTTGCATATTGGTACTACAGGCTAATATGGCTATGTCTCTGAATTCTATCAACAAACACAGTTTGACTTGCAAGATGATATTGAAATTTATATCATTGCTATGACCTTTATTTGTTTTTAACTGATTTTGAAAATGCTGCAGTTGACTACTGGAGAGCTAAAGTTATGAAGTGACAAAAGTTTTAACCATTGAGGCTGTGAGTTAAGAGTGCACTTTTTTAATGGAGAGAATTGTTAAATCTGGTGAACTAATATAATGGAAACAATTAAAAATAGTCTGCCTTTGCATTGTGTGGTGGCTTTCCTTTCTCAGTTGTCTGCTGTTTCATGTTTCTTTCAGCATTTCAGAAAACATAGATGCATTTACTTTGCTTCCCCTACACTCAAACTTTTCATGATTAATACTCTGAAATTTGAAAATGTAACCAGAAATGATACACATATTGCATGAAGCGAGATATATCAACGAGAAGTGATTACATGGGTTGGGGTGGATGGTTGGTCACATGGGAAAAGTGTTGGATTCAGTGTACAACTTGTATAGGATGGCTGGAATCCTGTTGGACAGTCCCAGCTAGAATAATCTATTGACTGACCTCTTGAATGGTGAGTCAACACATGGGTAAATCCCATTGATTCAATGGCTCTACTCTAGTGAATATATTGGTGAAAGTCAATTTCTGAAACATTGTGTGAATCTAGATGTGACATACAATCAGTGTGTGTATGTGTGGAGGGGAAGGAAGAACACAAGGGGGGGAATGAGGGAAATTGGGACTATTTCAAAAAAGAATTTGGATGCAAAGCTATGAATATGCAAGTAAAATCAAAACAAAAAGAACTGAAAATCTTGGTACTCCCAAGGACTCCCCCCCCCATCTTTCTGGATAAACCCACAGGGAAGGAAAGGGTCCAGAAATAGGCAAGGAGAGAGGACATAACACACAGAGTTTAGGCAGCACCCATTCCCAATGTACAAAACACACAAAAAGGGAAGCAAACAAAAACTCTTCTAACCCACCGCTGTTATTTTAATAAATTTTCCTCGAATTAAAATAATATTTTTAATAGATTGTGAGGCCCTCTATAGATATAGGGGATCTGTTTTCTGCACCAGTCTCAGATTGTGAGTTTTTCTTTATAGATCTCCCTCTACATACCTCAGCACCTGCAGAAGATCTGTTTTCTAGTGCACTCTAATATGGTTGCAGTACTGTATATTCCGACTGCCACTATTTGCCAGAGACCATCCCTATTTTTTGTTAGCTGCTGTGAGATGAATTCCTGGCCCTACACTATCCCTGTTTTTATTTCTTAGTAACGTGTGAAGGGTGCATTTTAAAAACTATTAATGTATAAATGTCCATGAGAGTTCTTCAGATCTCATTTTTCCCATTTCAAAGTTCCCCAGAAGTCTGAATTTTGGTTTTGCAGCTGAGGCCAGAACATACTGACTCCAGTACAAGAGTCTTACAAATAAATGTATACAACCAGAGGCAGAAATCCCAGTGCATCTTTCACTTCTACCTCTACAGGCCCAATAATGTCTCTGTAGAGAGACATTATTCCTACGCTGTAGGAATAATGCAGTTTGACACCACTTTAATTGTCATGGGATCATCCTACAGAATCCTGGGATTTGTAGTTTTGTGAAGCATCAGCACTCTTCAGCCTTCTCTGCAAAAGAGTGCTGATGTCTCACAAAACTACAAATCTTGTAAAACTACAAATCCCAGAATTCCATAGGATGGTGTTACAGCAAAGTGGTGTCAAACTGCATTATTTCTACAGTGTAGATGCACCCCCTAAATGTCATGGGAAGTGGACTGTGGTTCTCTTGAGAGTAGTCACTTGGGAACTGCCAGAACCTCAAGCCCAAAGTGGACACTAATCTGCATATGCTAATTTGTATATAAATGGAAGTTCAGAAATCAGTGCCATAATTTAAATAATCTTACCATATTAGGGAAGCCTGTGACTCTGTATGTTTGTTCAATCTGTTCTTCTGGTGCTGACTGGTGAGAGGCAACAGACAACTTCAAGAACCCTGGTTATCCCTTTTATGGATTTGAACTAATAGTTGGCCACATAAGGCCCTCCATATGCTGTTGGACTACAACTCCCATCTCTCCTAGACAGCATGGTCATGTCATTCATCTGGATGCCTTTCACACAACATATAACTGCCATGGCTGTAGCCTACAAAATTCTGAGCTTTGTAGTTTGGTGAGGCTCTCTGGCTGACAGTTCTAATTGTTTTTAATTGCTGTCAAATTGACTTTGAGAGATCTCCAAGTCACCCTGTTATTAAGAGCCCTGTTCAGGTCTTGTAAATTTGAGGGCTGTGGGGGTTCTAAATACCCCTCTCCAAACTGCAAATCCCAGGATTATATAGAATATTGACATGACAGTTATAGTGGATTCATAATGCTATAATTGTATAGTGTGAAAGGTCCCCTGAAGGATTAGTTTGATTGCAAACTTGAACAGCACTTCAGATAGAAACACTTTTTAAATAAAGGACTGTCTTCTGAAAAGTAGGGTCCATAGTAAAGCTAAATTAATTGGCCTTTTAATAACACACACTTTGGAAATTCTTGAAAAGCAGATTTTGTATGCTATACAAATATTGTGCACAACAGGCAGAGAAAAGGAGGCTCCAACATATAGAACAGAAGAGGAAAACTCACACAAGGATCCTTGGAATGAAAACACAAGAGAAATACATTGGTGTATTATCATCTGTGAAATACTGAAAGGTTTGTATTTACAGAAAAGGTAAGATCTGAAATACTATGAAGGCTTCGTGGAATATGACACATGATGAAAGGGTGAAAGGTAGAATTGTAGTTTTTGAAAAGAAAAAGAGATCAACAACAATTTATCATGGCACCAATGCTTGAAGTAATGTGTTAAAACAATCTTCTCCAACCTGATGTTCTCCACGTTTTGGACTACAATTCCCATCAACACCAGTCAGCATGGCCAATTGTCTGTGATAATGTGAGTTGTAGTTGAAAACATATAGAAGGCAGGACTGGGACAGAAATGACCAAAAGCAAATCTGAAGTAAACAGACAGGAATACCTAATTGTAACTTGCACTTAGGTACAAAATCAATAAACAACCAATAGTTTTTCTCCTTTACATGATTACAATAGTGTGTGTATGTATGTGTGTGTATAGCATAGTATTTGTTGGCTCTGACTTCTCTGGGCCATCTCTGCTGGCCCTGCCATTTGTTGCAATGAAGGAGAGAGTCTTGTGTACCCAACCGGCATTTAGAATAAAAAGGCTGTAGGCCAATATACAGATGGGACTAGGGATGCTTTTTTGAAGCAGAGAATGAATAATTTTAGTAATTTTCTTCCAACTGCAAAAATCTTTGAAAACCATGCAATTTTTGAAACCTATTTGCAATTCAGGATTTATTGTGTGAAAATTTTGCAAGTGGTTTGCAAAAATGTGCAAGTAGGAGTCCCGGTGGTGCAGTGGTTAAATGCCAGTGCTGCAACCACTCACTCATAAACCACGGCGTTGTGAATTCAGTCCCAGCCAGGGGCTCAGGGCCGACTTAGGCTTGCATCCTTCTGAGTTCACTAAAATGAATACTCAGCTTCTTGGGGGCAATTGGCTTACACATTGTAAACCGCTTAACTAGACTGCCTAGTGTGGTATGAAGTGGTATTTAAATGAAGCTGCCATTGCTATTGCTAAGTGATTATTTTGTTCAGAAAACAACGTTTTTTGTGCTGGGAACAGCCTATTTAGAAAAAGCTGTATTTTGTGCAGAAAATGCTGTTTTATGAGCAAATTAACCACATGTAAATTTTGTATAGAATGAGTTCCTAATTTGTGTAGAAAATAACTTCTTCTGTACAGAAAATATTTCTGCATAAAAATAATTTCTGAGCTGAAAAGGCTCTTTACAATACTCTATGTACAAAAAAGAGTGAATTTTGTGCAGAATAAGTCCCAATTTGTGAAGATTCCAGGATTCCTCTCATCAGGGTTTCTTGACATGTGAAAAATATGTTTTCCAACAATGTTTGAATCTTTTCAAATGTCTTTGCCATCTCTAGATGGGGTCAATAGGTATGTGATTCTAATCCTGTGAATGGAGGCTATCTACCAGAGTTAGTAACTCTCACTTGCTTTTATAGTCTATGATTTGTTCACACAAGAATGTGCATTACTGAATAGACAGAGTTCTAGAACTGGCCTGGAAGACCCAGGTTCAAATTCTCACTCACTCACTCAGTTCACTGGATAATCTTGAGCCAGTAAACATGTCTCTGCCTTTTATTAGAATGACATTTTATTAGATTGTTAAAAACCAGCCATAAAACTGGCAGTCAAGGAAAGAACCCCCCCCTCAAAATATTCCCAGATATCTAGATATTAACATTTTTGTGATTTCATTATGAGTGATTTTAACATTTTTCCTATGTATTAAATGTATTAAAAGAGTGAATTTTTTGGGGGGGGGCAGGAGTGGGATGACTTTTAAAATCACAACACTGATATCTATACATATACATTAAAGACAGCAATTCTGAAAGAATTCCAAGTCAGTTATTCATATGGAATTATTCATCCTTTGCTTAAGGTTAACAGTACCTATTCCTAGGGCATCAATAAGAATACATCCACATTATAAACATGTATTAGTTTTATAAATGCATACCTTCCAACTGTCCTGATTTGGCAGAGACCATTCCAATAAATCTTCCGTTATGCCACTTATTCAGCTCCTTCTAAAATGCCCCAATTTTTCCCTACTCCTCTCCCTTTGCCTTCAGTTTACTTCAATTGCTGCAAACTCAGTTCAGAGTGCAAAAGTACTTTGCACTTAATTAACTCTGCAGAAAGCAGAGGAGAGGAGTGGGCTGAATCTTGACCTTCCCAACAGCTTCAAGGAAAAGCAAACTGCTGCAACCTCACCTTGTTGGTGTAGTCTTCCTCATCAATAACTTTGGGTTGATGTAGAATATCAGGGGTAGGCAACATTTCCCCTTTAAAGGCCGAGGGACTTCAGCTCCCAGAAGCCTCAGCCATGTTGGCCAATAGTCCCATGTTGGCCAATAGCTCCTGGGATTCTGGGAGCTGAAGTCCCTCGGCCCTTAAAGGGGAAAGGTTGCCTACCCCTGTACAATGTAGATGGCCCATAAGGAGCAGCTCTGTGCCACCCCAGGGAGTGCCAGATTGGGGCCACAGCAACCTCACACTGCAGCCCCGATCCTCCTTTTTGCTGTTCCAAAAAGAGCAGGCAAATGTCTCTCTTTTTGGGGGCAGCAAAAAGCCACCCTTAGAGCTGCCGCTGCAGCTCTTTTGCTCCCCTTTGGCACAGTGTGTGTGCACACTATGCCAATGGGGCACCCTGATGCTGCACACCGTATGGTTGGGTGTGTGGCGTGATGGCATCATGGGGCAGAGTAGGGGTGGCTGGCATGTGGTCACCCTGCCCCAACTTTACCCCCTGGCTGGCCCTTTAGGTAGGTCTGCATTGGCCCTTTTGCTCTCTTACCACATACTAATGTTGTTTGGACACACATATCCCAGTTCTATTTAGTGTTGGAAGGCATGTAATTATTTATAATAATTTAAATGTTATGGCTCCCACAACAGGAGTTTGGTGAGGGGTATCGGGGACTTCTTAATTAGATATACCCTTAGCCCCTGTTTCCAAGCAAGAGGTGCAGAACGGGGTGGGGGCTGTGAAAAATAATGATTGTTTTAATTAGGGCCTTTTCAGACTGCCAGAAATAATGCAAATTGAGTCCACATTAAGGGTTAGGGTTAGGGTTAGGGAATCATGGGAACTGTATTTTATTGTGGCACCAGAGCTCTCTGACAGAGAAGTCTCAATGGGCCACTACAGACGAGTGGCCATGGGCCACCCCGAGAAGCTGCAGATTGGGGCCGAGGCTGCCGCATGCCTCGGCCCCAATCCACTCTTTTTCTGGCCCTGGAAGGAGCACTAAAATAGCACTCCTTCTGCAAGGCACTGAAAGGGTGCCGCAAGAGGTGGCACGTGCCTCTTCAGTGTCTCTTATGGCTCAGCATGTCTGGACGCAGAGCTGGAAGGACGTCATCGGAGCACCCGTTGTGTGCAATGACGGGTGCTCTGATGACATCCTCAGGAAGGGGATGGGGCACCCGGCGTCTGGCTGCCCCTCCCCTTCCTGGGATTGAAGACGGCATTTTGTGCCGTCTGCAAAGGGGGAATGTCTCAGAAAAAAATACAATTCTCATAATGCCTAGCATTGAGCCAGGGCAGTTAAAGTGAACTCAATTTGCACTGTTTCTGGCAGTCTGCAAAGGCCAGATATGCCTAAAAAGTTATATTATGGAAGGATTTTAGAATATGAGGCACATTATATTGGGAACTTCCAATCAAATACTGTAGTCACTTCCCTGTGCTAAAAACGTGTTTCTTTTCTCTACGGGAAAGGCAGGGATAGAATTTAGAGACTGAACTGGCAATAACACAGGCCTATGAACTTAGAATAATCTTCAGGTCTTTGGCTTCAGAGAAAAAAAGCCTCTATGACTGGCTGGAAACAGGAATCTTCTAGACTGGTGAGAGCTGATACAAACACACTGAGTCTTTAAGAGTGGTTCTGGATTAAGTTTATTCATGCCATCACCTTCCCTCGCTCACTTAATTTTTACAATTCTACTTTTCCTCCCCCACAGCTTCTCCCATCTTTTTTCGTAGATGGGAAAATCTGCTAAGGAGAAGAAGATGGACTAACTGCACAGTTGTTTCTATCTGTTAGTGTGAGGGCCCTTTGTCTGAAGATACCATGGAATAGTACTACTCAAAGTTGTGATCTTGGAATAGTACTACTCAAAGCGTTGGTCCATGAACCATTGGCTGTTGGCTGGCAGTGAGTTTCTACCCCATCTCAAGCAACCTAACTCAGAGATCCTATTTCAACAGTGGTGTCTGAGTATTGAACAGTATAGGAGGATGCACTGGCACATTCAAACAGGTAAACTGATGGCATCCCTCAGAGAGCCACAGAACTGGCATCTTTCACAAACACTAAAACCTACTTTAGTCTTCTTCCTTTCCAAAGAGCAGAGTAGATGTATGTCTTCTATTTCCTGGTACAGCTTCTGTGCCAGAGAACTTATTCAGCTATGGAGCGCTGATGAGCAATTATAGGCTTTTTACTTGACACAGCCTTTTCTAAACGCGTAACCTTATATACATATTTCCCAGGCTTACCTTCAGATTCTCTGAACATGCTCATTCTAATTGAAGTCATTCAAACCAAACCAAAACCTCCCCACACAGTGTAACAGAAGCTGTAAATTTATTGCTAGACATTTCCTTTTTTGCTTTACAATGCAGCATTGCTAAAAAGCTTAGACGTTTGCAACAAAACACTTGCATTTGTACAGAGTTTCTTTTTACATTTTTGACAACAAAATAGGAAGTGTTCACACTGAGAATATTTGTCTGCTGCTCTTTTTCCCCTTGGGTTTTGCGTGCCACACCTATTGCAGTCATTTGAGCTCTCAGTTATGTGTTGAAGGAGGCTTCATTAGATAATACTACCATCCAACTGTTTGAAAAGTAGCCTCTTGAAATAGGACTTTGGTGCATATGCCCTGGATCTCATTCTGAAATGACCCTCCCCCATGCAACTGGGCTGGCTTATCACATTTCTAAAGTAAATAAAGAAATACCTATTACCAGCTAAAGGACATATGGGCCACCTGGGGCCCACTCATACTCCAAAATTGCAGTCAGCCCTCCATATCCATTGTTTTGTAATCCACGGATTCAAGCATCCAAGGCTTGAAAGTATTTTAAAAATGGATAAATGCCAAAAGGCAAACCCTGATTTTGCCATTTTGTATAAGGGACACCATTTTACTATGCCATTGTATTTAATTGGATTTGAGCATTCATGGATTTGGGTATCCACAGGCCCAGTGGATAACAAGGACCCACTGTATAGCACTATTTTTCCACTTTAATTAGCACACTTTCATTCTATGGAATCCTAGGGTTTTTTGTTTGGTGAGGTACTGGAGCATTCTGGTTGAGAGTTTTAAATGCCCCTCCCTAAATTTTCAGGATTTCATAGGATAGAACCATGGCAATTAAAGTGGATTAATAGTGCTATAATTCTGTAGTGTGAATGAGTCCCATGATGAGTCCCAGGAGTGGTCTGATAATGCTTCCCTGTCATCCAGCTGATCAGCCATCAGCAAGGTGACAGATGCTGATCAATTTCCTTGCCTTCTGAAGCTTCATGGAAATAGCAGTTTCAGTGGGATAACCTGGATAGAGGCTTTTAAGCTTGGCACTCCTGTACACTGCTATTTGCCCCATGAAAGAATAAATGAGTGGGTGGGGTGAATGAATGCATATATATGTGAAATCATCATCATCATCATCATCATCATCATCATCATCACCATCTCTAAAGATATTTCTATATTGCCTCCCAGCCATATAAGGTCTCAAGGTGATAACTATACATCTCTCCAGGCCCTACCCAGTTCCTTCCCACTCACCATCACTCCTTGATCACCAATGAGGTCAGTGAAGTTTTCTGTGGAGGCCAATGTGCCCCCCCAAATTCTGAAAGAGATGCCCACCTTTGAGCTAAGGAAATGGGTCCACATGAGACCATCAAGTCTGGAGTCTTAAATTGCAACAGTGAAAAGAAGTAGAGCAACAATGTATTCAGAATCAGCCTTTCCTGAACCATATTTATCAGGTTGTTCTCCATTTGGTTATTTGTTATCCATTGTATGCCTTTCTGCATTTTTGGATGTACTCTGGAGGATGGGGTTTTGAGAAGAGGACCTCTGGAGGATCTCTCTCCCACCCAAAACCTTAAAATCCTATTTAGCAGATACTTGAAAGAGGAACTTGGAAGATGGATTCAGCCCCCCCATCTCTTTTCTGTTCAATAACTGGATAGCGATACAGTGGTGTCACTAGGGGGCTGCGGGGGTTCAGTGGGGGTGACACCACTGCTCTTCAAACATCTACCTTTGAGCAGAAACAGGTTGTGGTATTCACCTGATTCCCTTTAAAATGCTTTAAGAGATCCTGGGAGTGGGGTGAAGCTCAGTGGGAGGAGAAAGAAGGGGACTCAGAATTTTTTAAAATTAAAATTTTAAATTTCCAAGTTTGTTTTTTTAAAAAAATATTGAAATTTCTGAATTGTTTTATTCTTTTAATTTTTCTTTAAAAACATCACATTTTAACCAAATCTTCACTATGTACATGTAAATACATTTAGGTTGTGCATATGATGTTGTAATTTGAAGGTCTAATTTTAATTTTGCTAGTTGTTTACATCACAACTATTAGCATAACTTTCAGTGGCATATGGGAATTATGATTTATGAGTAAAATTACTGCAAAAAAGCATTACTAAGGATTCTGTAGGATTCTGTGAAACAGGAGGAGGTCAATGAGGAGGATGACACTATGAGTTACCGCACTGGGTGACACCAGCCCTAGGGATGCCATTGTAGAGATGTTAACATTTTGCAAACAATTCTGTTGTTACAGTATCTGCTGCCTTCTGTGCACATTTTTGGATCAGGATGAATCACAGAACTGGGTGATGAAGTGGCATCACCTGTTGAATTATACAGGCACATGATCATTGCTAGGGGTGATTTGCAAGCCTGGACCACTTGCAAAGGAGCACATCAACACTTGCTTTGTGCCAATTAACCTGTGATCTCTGAAACTGGATTTGAAAATCTACTGAACCTTGTTTGGAAAGGCACTTCTAACATTTAACATATGTACATTGCTTTCACAGCAATATCTGTCATCACTATTCTATGGTATTCAAACCAGAGGTTATACCAGAGTGTTGCAGCCTACATGAAGGGCTTTTTGATGTATTATGTTATTACTTATCTGCTCATTTTAATGTCAATTTATTTATTTATGAAAAACATATCTAGACCTTCATCCTTCCAGAAACCAGGGTGGTGTACAAATACATTGAAAACACACACACACACACACACACACACACAATTACACTAAAAATTCACCAAAACAAAAACTAAAAACAATAGAAGAGACCAAACAAGCCAATTAAAATGCTTCAACAAACAAAAGGCTTTTGAGCTGGTAGTGAAACAAGTGCACGGTTGACTCTACTCACACCTCCATGGGAAGGGCATTAAATAATTGGGGTGCTACAACAAATCTTTCTTCAGTGTGCCCCAAAGATCTTTAGAGGCTACAGCTAAAAAGTAAAGTATGAATGAGACTAACAGGTGTTTATAAAATTATGCACATTTTACATTCCAAAGAGCCAGACTTAGGGGGGTTGCAGACTGTCAAAAATAGTGTGAATTCAGTCCACTTTTAGGGTTAGGGTTAAGGTTAGGGAATCATGGGAACTGAATTTTATTGTGGCACTAGAGTTCTCTGACAAAGAAGGTTCAATGTCTCAGAAAAATAACAATTCCCATGATTCCCTAGCACTAACCCTAACCCTAAAAGTGGATTGAATTCACACTATTTTTGACAGTCTGCAGCCATCATTCTCCGTTGAAGAGTAGCCAGTGGCCAGATCAGGCAATATGTGCTTCTTTTAAGGCTTATGATGGATTTCCCAGAAGAATGTGAGGCAGGGACACAAAATCAATGAGTGCCCCCTGCTTCCTTCAAGTCCAATGGCAAAACTGGTGAAGTATAGCTCTCACTAAGGCTGTCATCAACTGGTGTGGTAACTCATAGTGTCAACCCTCCAACTTCCTCCCATACTATACCAAACAGAATCCTTAGTAATGTTTTTTGCACTAATGTTACTTATCAATCACAGTTCCCATATATCACTGAATATAATGGCAACAGTTGTGATATAGGAAACTAGCAAAATCAAAATTAATCTTTTAAATTACAATATCATATGCACAGTCTAAACGCATGTACATGTACATAGTTGCATGTGGTAGAATTCAAAGATATAGCCATGTTAGTCTGTAGAATCAGTACATAGAGAGATCTTGTAGCATCTTTGAGACTAACTGAAAGAAAGAAATTGGAAGCATGAGCTTTCATAGACTTCATTCTACTGCCTCAGATGCATTTGGTGGAATTGAGGCCAGGCACACACACACACACACACACACACACACACACACACACACACACACACACATATTGAGAGGATGTTAATTCAAATTACAAATTCTTTGTGTATGGAAATGAAGTGGCAGGTCCAGTCTTAATGATGGCCATTAGTGCACAAAGGCATAGGAAACTGCATGTGGTTAAAGTGAAAATTTGGTTAGATGTGAGGTTTTTAAAGAAAAAAATTAAGAGGATTTTTAAAAAATATATTAGTTTTTTAAACCTGGGGCCTCTCCTTTCTCCTCCCACCGATCCTTGCCTCATTCACACCATCTCTTCAGTGTTTTAAAGGGATGCAGGTGAACAGTGGTGTCACTCTTAGGGTGTCATCTGGTGCTGTCTGCACCCACCATCCCTAGTGATGGGAATAGCCCTTTCTGTCAAACATGGGAAAGGTTCGACAATACTTCCAGTGGCTTTGGTAATGTTGCTAGGAAGGATACTGGACCAGTGAAGAGAAGAGAAAAGGGCCAGTCCTGGACATTACTTCTAGCAGCACATGCTTGATGGTGTGAGGTGAGCACTGGTTTGGCAGCAGTCTTGGTGCTTCTCCTCCATTGAAGGGCAGACATGTGAGTACTAAATAGACAGCCTTGAAATGCTTAAGCTATTCTGCTGCCCATAGGTGAGGTGAAGGATGCCATCTCATCAGCAGAATTGAAGTTTGGTTTTTCTGTAAGTCTGGTCAGTTTCTGTAGATGGAGTGGGAAGGGTATTATCTTGTCTGCCATCTCAGGAAACAAAAAGTATTCGGTTGCCTTGGGAAGGCATAGCATATGGCAGTGTTTGAATTACAGGACATAAAAAAGTCAATAATAAAACCTACAAGCCATTCAATTCTCTCCTCCACCCAATTTCAGCTAAATTTGTGCTCTTTCACACTCCTCTAGGTAAGGGAGCCATTACAAAAGGGATGCAGGTGAACTCTCTCTTCACCACTCCAGTAATGCAAGCATAAGTGTTTGGATTTCTTCTCTCTTACAAGTGTGCAGACAATTTCACCCAGGAGAGTGAAATTTGCTGTGCTACAGTACTGTGGCTATTAATAAATCAATTAATAATAAGTCAATTAATAATTATTAATAAATTAATAAGGTTGCTAATAGTCCATCTTTGGTACAGGAATTTTGTTCTTAATGTTTGTTGCCGCAGTACTGAAGACACTTGTTTAAGATCTTTTCATCTGTATAATGGTGTCTACTGGAATTTTCTTGCAACAAAGCTGGAAGAGAACATATTAATGGTATATTCCATATTTGTTGTTGTTGTTGTTGTTGTGTGCCTTCAAGTCATTCCTGACTCATCGCAACTCTTAGGCGAAACTATCATGGGGACTTCTTGGCAAGTTTCTTCAAGGGGTTTTGCTATTGCCATCCTCTAAGACTGAGAGAATGTGACTTGCCCTAGGTCACACCAGTGGGCTTACCTGGCTGAAATAGGATTCAATTCCTGGTTTCCAGAGTCATAGTCTGATGGTCAAACCAGTATACCATGCAATATTCCATATTTATCTACATTTAATTCTGTCTTAAAAGCTAACCAGGCTTCCTACTCTCTCTAGAATAATTTACTCCCCCAGCACTCCTCAGAAAAAGACTTTGATGTGTTGTTGTTTTTTTGCTTATAGCATTCTTTGCAATGCTAACATTTTCTTTGTTGGCTGCTCAAAGCATGCTTTTTTTCTTTCAAAGACGAATGACATGTTGTTTTCTAAATGTCAAGCCAGCCATAAGATAGCTGAGCTACAGAATATGTTAGAAACGTTTTAAGAAAGACAATCCTGTTTGGGTGCTTATCATCGTCATGGATAAAAGTAAGAAGATGGAGGTCCAACTTTCCCCTTCATAATTTTTTATTTAAGGGAATTGACACATATGAGAGAAAGTGTGCTATGGAGTTGCCAGGAGCTATATGGGTATAGTCATGAATGTAGCAGGGTGGTATGAATCAGAAATGACATATCAGGCTATCATTTCCAACTTTTTTGTTTGTTTGAGATTGAGTATCAATCATTTCCCATATGCCCAATCTGGAAAATAAAGAAATACAAAGATTACACTGATTTTACCAAGCACTAACAAAGGGGGGAAGCAGACCAGGGCATCCAGGACGCCCTGGGACGGTGCGC
>CM034706.1:153999809-154010060 GCA_020142125.1 Phrynosoma platyrhinos
GTTAAAGTGGACTCAATTTGCACTATTTCTAGCAGTCTGTAAAGGCCTACCCCCATTTGAAGAGGGTATTTCTGCATGGCAAGCTGTACCTTGAAATTTCCTCTTATACCCAGTTACTAGAGCTACAGGAACCATGTCCATTTCTTCTTACTGCCACTTCAACTGTACATAAGGATTACTTGTCAGTAAGTTTTGTTTCTAAGGCATTTAAAGAGATGCACTGAAGAAATGGTATCATTTCTGCTATTATACTTCTGCTATAATATGCTGCTATTATACTTCTGTTTCTCCTAGCAAAATGTTAAGTTTGAATGTGATGTGTGCATCTGTGAATACCTATGAATGCACATCTGAGAATCTCGCCATGGGTGTTTGAGGATGGATGCCTGTTGTTTATCCTTTGCTTCAGCAAACACACTTGCTGCACAAATGTCTTGATATAGAATATTTCTATTCTGCCTATCCCATATTTTAGCCTGATGACAAGCCTCCAAAAATAGCTTTCAATGAAAGGGGAGGGGGACACATTGTGTTCAGTAAAATATGAGAGATTTTAAGTGGTGAATGTAATAAAAAATACTTTGAAAAAGGTCTTTAAAAAGCATGTGTTAAGAGCAGGGGTTGGCAACCTAAGGCCTGTGGGCTGGGTGCGGCCCGTGGAGGCCTTTGGACTGGCCCCTGCCCGGTCCTGCCACCGCCACTCCCGCCACCTTTTGCGCCCATGGGGGTCCTCCGGGGTGCCATTTTGGAATCCAAAACAGTGCCCCAGAGGACCCCCATGGCTGCGCCGGGCCTCTCTGAGGCCCTGAGCAGTCGAGGGAGCCCTCCTGAGGGACCCCCGTGGCTGCGCTGGGCCTCTTGGAGGCCCGGCATGGTTGAGGGAGCCCTCGTGGTAGTGCATGTGTGCGCGTGTGTGTGCGCACACACCACCGTGGCCTGGGGGACATCGGGAGACAGGGGGACCAGCCCCACCCCCAAAAAGGTGGCCGACCCCTGGTTAAGAGTATATAATTATAGTGAGGATAAGGGGGGAAATAGCTTATTTTACTGCTTCCATCGCAGTTCCACAGCAAAAAAAGAGGAGCGTCCTCAATTTGCAATCCATAGCAATATAGCAATAGCAAGTATATTTCTATACCACTTATCAGTGAACTAGTACTCCCTAAGCGGTTTACAATGTGTAAGCCAATTGCCCCCAACAAGCTGGGTACTCATTTTACTGACCTATGGAAGGCTGAGTGGACCTTGGAGACCTCCTCTAGGATCAAACTTACAATATTGTGGCTCAGTACTAGCATGTAACCACTGCACCACCAGGGTTCCACCTAGAGCTGTTCAGAATGATTATGGGGTTGTTAACACTCACCCATGTGAATTGAGGCCTACTTACCTCCTTTGGTACCCATTATTGTGGTAGGGCCATTTGAGATGCCCAGTGCTGCATTTAACCTGCTTGCTTAAGCCTACTTCAAGTTGCTCCATCCTGAGGATTTGGACAAAATGCTTGTTGTAGGTGCATCCAGCCACATGGTCTCTTGTGCCTTATACTTGTTTAAAGCTAACCAAAGAGAGATGGTTGAGTGGATCATGTTGTGGCAAATGCCTCTTTGCATGAGAATGGTACCTGCTGCCCTTAAAGAGGCAGTGGTGTGGCTGCTCCTGAGGAAGCCCACTTTGGTACCCATGGTCTTTGAGAACTACCAGCCAGTAGTTGGGTCTTCCATAAGGCTGCTCCAATTGCTGCTTTCTCAAGGTACTGCCTTGATGATCCCTGGTGTTTTGAATGCTTGAGATGGTTATGGCTGGTAAGGTTTATGCCTTCTTATCCCTATGTGATCTAGTTTCAGGTTAGGAGGTTAGATACACACATAAGATTTTCTTTATCTTGCAGATTTTTCTGAATAGTTTTAAATTTTGGGTGACGGGAAGACTGTTATCCAAAATTACAGTATTTGAAGACAAATTCCACCAACTCACCATATACTTCAGAGGGTTAGCTACTGGATCATTTATGACATCTCTTCAGTGTTATTATGGTTTTACTTATCTACTTCTTCATTCTTATGAACGATTAAACAAGTTTTGATAGGAAAAAAACCCATATTGGTTTAAAAAAAAGGTGAACTAGAAATTTGTCTTTAGCCATCACAACATGTTGTTGTTGTGTGCATTCAAATCATTTCCATGTTATGGCAGCCCTAAGATGGAACTATCATGGGGTTGTCTTGACAAGTTTTTTTCAGAGGAGGTTTGCTATTGCCATTTCCTGATGCTGAGAGAGTGAGACTTGCCCAAAGTCACCCAGTGGTTTTCCATGGCTGAGCAGGGACTTGAACCCTGATCTCCAGGCTCATAATCCAATGCTCAAACCACTATGCCACATTGGCTCTCTGATTCTGTCACAACCACAGTATGAAAAACAAGTGATACACAGAGCTTTGAAAACTTACTTTTTCAGATGACAGTTTCCAGAATCTTCCATTGCCTAGGTGACTGAGGGATTCTGAGACTTGTAATTCAAAACCTAATTTTTCCAAACTCTGGCTCTGACCTATCATCCCTGCCAAGATATGAGCTGGTGTGCATATGTGAGAGGCAGGGATGTCACGAAAGGTGTGTGGAGAATATAGACTGCACCAGGTGATACCCTAAAATGGGGTGACATCCCTGCTTCCCAAACATCTGCATACCTTTAAAATGCTGAAGAGATGGTGTGAGTGGGGCTCAGCTTGATGGAAGGAGAAATGAGAAGCTCCATATTTTTTTTAGAAAATTAAATTTTGATTTTTAAAATTATTATTTTTTATACTTTCTTTAAAAAAATCTTACCAAGTTTTCACTTTAACCACATGAAACTATGCATATGTAAATACATTTAGGCTATGCACATGATAGTTGTTGTTTTTGTTACATATTCAGTGATATATGAGAATTGTGATTTATGAGCAACATTAGTACAAAAAACATTCCAAAGGATTCTGTATGGGGTAGTATGGGAGGAGGTCAATGGTGGGAGTGACACCATGAATTACCTCACTGGGTGATGCCAACTCTAGTGTTGCCACTGGTGAGAAGGTGGATATTAAAGTCCCAGTAAACTTTCCCTGGTGGAAATAGATTTGGCTCATGAATATTGCTGGTGGGAGTTAGGAATGAGGCTAAACACAAAAACAACATCCTTGTCATATGGGCTATAACATTTATTCACTCCTGTACTGGTTACAGGCCAGGATACAGTTTTGCTAGTCTGATTGGCTGTAATAATGGTTATTGTAACAACAACTGGTAAACCCAATGGGCAATAATTTGTCATTAAGGCATAAATGGATAACTTGGTAAAGCTAAATATTTAAGATCAAGAGCAATCTATCTGTGTTAGTATGCAGGGTAGTGGGGTAAGTCTGATGTAGTGATTTGAGTGTTGGACTATAACTAAGGAGAACAGGTTTTGAATCCTTGTTCAGCCATGGAAACTCACTTGAGCAAGCCATACTCTCTCAGCCTCAAAGGAAGGCAAAAGCCCCCCCCCCCCCCAGAAATCATGCCAAGAAAATCTTGTGATAGGTTTGTCTTAGGGTTGCCATAAGGTGGAAACATCTTGAAGGCACACAACAAGAAGAACAATATTCTTTTATTTCCACAGATAAGAAGAGACCTGCATTGTTTCTGAAGGAAAGCAATATGGCACAACCTACTAACAGGAATGAGTGACAATTGCATTTTTTTAAAAAAAGCCTCTTCAGCACCTGCTGCGGGGTGTACATTACCTATTGTGTGGTGACTGTCAGTTGATTCCAGATATAAAATGTGGTTAGAATAATGCCTCTGCTGATACATATGTTGGTAAGCCGCATCACTGCTTTCCTGTTCAACCTGAATTTTGACATATGTCAGAGGAAAAGCTACTGTTCTGTCTCTGGCTAATAGGAGATGGGGTCCTGGGGGAGAGGTTAAGAACAAAACAAAATCCTGTAACAGTCTTGTTCAGAGAGCACATATGTGTTCAGATCCCATTAACATTTTGTCACATTTCTCCACATGATGATCACAATATAAGCCCACCTTCTGACCCCACTGACCAAGTGCCTATGTCTTTGTAATATCACTCAGCATTCTTTGCCTCCTGCCATGGACGCATAGCTGTGGTTCATGCCTAGATCTGGACACTAGCAGCTTTCTGCAAAGTAATGTTTCCAAAAGTATCACATTTTGGAACAAGTTTATTACTTTTGTAGTGTGGGGGAAAGTACTCTCACAAAAATAATCCTTGTAGGGTTGCATGTGATGAGAGTCTATGAGAGGACAAAGTGGTGTGGAGAATCTAGCTTTCTGAAAATTTCATTTTAAAAACAGGCAGCTTCTGCTCCTTATGGGTGAGAAAATTCTAGTATTTCACATTAAATTTCTGAAACTAGTCTGCCTATCTGTTTATAAGATTCATGATTCTTGCCAATGTGGTTTCAGTAGCCCACACAAAATTAAAATCAGTTATGAAAGACAGCAAAACCTGAGAAATAAATAATTTAAAATAAAATAAATGGAAGAAATCTAATAATAATAATAATAATAATAATAATAATAATAATAATAATAATAATAATAATATATTTTATTTGTATACCGCCCTAGTGGAAAACCAATCTACTCAGTTTGCACATTTTTTACAGGTTGCACATTCCCAGTGTGGCATAGCAGTTTGAATGTTGGACTAGATTCTGGAGATCCGGGTTCAATTTCTTGCTCAAGCATAAAAACCCACTGAGTGACCTTGGGCAAATCACAGTTTCTTAGGGGGGCTGCAGAAGGGTGGCTCTAGGCTGCCCCGGGAAGTGGAGGATCGGGACCATGGCTACCGCATGCCGCAACCCCAATCCTCCCTTTTGCTGCCCTGAAAAGAGTGGCAAAATGCCGCTCCTTTCAGTGGCGGCAAAAGGGCACCCTAAGAGCCAGCACGCGGATCTTTAGCTACCTTTCTGGTGCAGTGCGTCAGGACGCTACACCGGGAGGATGTTCTGATGCTGCGAGCTATGCATAACGGCATGTGGCATCAGGACTTTGTTGGGCTGCCCCTCCCCATGTCTGCCTCCAGGCCAGCCCTTTGGGCCGGTCTGCAGAGGCCCTCAGACTCAGAGTATGGTAATGGCAAATCTGCTCTGAAGAAACTTGCCAAGAAAACCATATGATAGATCTGCCTTATGGTCACCTTAAGTCAGAAATGACTTGAAGGCACACAACAACAACCTTTTAGGCGAAGAGTCTGGATAATCTGAGTGCAACATTTTAAATTTGTGGGTTTTCTGTTGCTGACCAGACCTTGAGGAAGCTACTTTCTTGAATGACAACAGAACTTTCCAACCAAAATTGCAAACTTGAAGGGCGGGGGGATTGTCTTGCAGCTGTAATCCAAAAAAGTAAAAGCTCTAATGTCAAGCACACACATCCTTTTGTATTAGATACTGTGTGTGATGGGATCAATGATGTTGCAATTTCCCCCTGCCTCATAACACTCATGTAATATTATAACTTTTATTAAGGACTCCCACCTGTTCTGTCACTCTCTGCACCACATTTCATAGGTCTGTCACATGAAAAAAACAACACTACAGCTATACACTTTAAAAAATGCTATCAAAATAATTACCAGTAATTGTGTGCAAGCCAAAGGCATGCTCTTCATGACTAGTTTCGTGTAGACAGCTTCTCTTTCATAATTTAATAAACTTGATAAAATCAAACTTTGCTGTTGACATGCTTTGCCTGTCTCTTCCTCCCTCTTCATTTGTCTCTAAGCTTCTGTTTTCTCTGTCGTCCCCTCTGATTTCTTAGACACTTTTTAGCTGCTGGTTAGATGTTAGTGCCATGTGACATGTTCAACCTTAAAAACAAATAATTTATTCTGAAGGTTGGCCACTCTAGAGCACATCATGTGAATTCTATGTTTGAACTATTCATTTCAGTGATGTCTACATCCTTCCTGAAAATGCCACCATAAATGCCTTTTAGAAATGGGAACACAATTGTTCTTCATCTCTGTGTAAATCCTTCACCCCCTCAACAAAAACTTGTAGATACTATTAGTAGTTTGTTCTCTCATTATTTAGGGGAAAGTGTTTTGGGGGCATTAACGGTGCTTTCATTTCTTTTCTAACAGCCACATATGAAGTAAGCCAGAGATCTAACTGGTCTCCTGCTAGATGCCATTCCCATTCACGTCAGACTGGTAAACCTGCCTGCATAGCAGTGCAAGGGGAAAGGGAAGCCTTAAAAGTTAAGAAAGACACCCCCAAATTCTAGAATTGCTGGACATCCCCCCCCACAAAATGAGAACAATCCTTCTATATATATATTGATTATGGACAAATATCTGTTCTCTTTGGGAAAGATGGGTTGATCTCAAGCAACAATCTTAAGAACAAGAAAATCAGAAACTGATATTCTTGCTTTCATTTCTCTTACTTGCCCACATTGGTTCTGTCTGGATGTTTTATGCCAAAGCTGTCATCATCCCTGGCCAGCTTGGCCAATAGATGAGAATAACAGGAATTGTATTCCAACAATTTCAAAGGCAACCAAGCTGCAGAAGGCTGTCATAAGCTTGAAGGTTTCTGACAGTATATTTCCCAGCCTTACCCAGAAATGCCAGGAAGCCAGGAGATCATCTGCATGCAAAAACCATTGTCTGGTACTGAGCTACAGTATCAATCACCAGTCTAGGTCTGCAGCATTTCTCCAGACCTTTACCAGAACAGAATCAAAATACTATACAGCACTTTAGTTAATCTGTGGATATAAACCATCCATATTGGCTGGAGGTGATGCTCCTGTAATCTTTACTATAGTCCTTATTTTAGGAGTGTAGATGCTGGTGGAGTTTAAAATACAGTGGACCCTTGGTATCCACTCGGGTTTGGTTCCAGGACACCCTATGGATAACAAAATCAGTGGATGCTCAAGTCCCATTAAATACAATGGCATAGTAAAATGGTATCCCTTATACAAATGGCAAAGTCAAGGCTTGCTTTTGGGAATTTACACAAATATTTAAATATTTTAAAGCCACAGATGCTTGAATCCATTGATACAGAAGGCTGACTGTATAGTCCAAGTGCACAATTAATTCATAGGTGGCATTAATGCCATCTAAGGAGTGGTATTTCTCATGGCCCATATAGGGACAGCTTTAGATGTGCACCTACCATTTCCAAAAGTGGTTTTCTGTGTGTGGCATCCCCCATGAATGTTCAAATAAACTTAAATGTGCAAAGGTATATCTTGGGTCGATCTTTTCATTAAATTATTTTTCATGGTATAAGTTATATCCATCTATAGCTATATCTATTATATTAAAAATGCTTAAGTAGTTTTAGATGCACTATATAATGGAGAATGGAGAGTGCTCAGGGCCTGCAACTAGCATTGTACTGAGCCACTAATATTTCAATGAATATTTTCTAGTTCTCCAGTCAGGAATGGCATACCGCTCAAATGTTTCAGTTTGGCAGGGGCTGTCCTGATTAATTCTCTGTCATCCCACTTTTTCGGTTGCTTCTAAAATGTCACAGTTTTCTCTCTCCTCCTCCCAATTTTCCTCTTGGTCCTTGGCTTACTTCCATTGGTACAAACTGAGTTCACAGTCAAAAAGCAAAAACAGCTGGATCTCAGTTATCTCAGCAGGGGTTACTGAGGAGAAGAGAGAAAGAGACTTAGGCAAATGGAAACTGCTGCAGCTTCTCCTAGCTCGTGTGTTTTTCCTCATTAATTTTTTTTTAGCATCTTGACCAGCTTCTGATGTTGCCCAACCACATGTATCTTAGTTTTCATAATAATAATAATAATAATAATAATAATAATAATAATAATAATAAAATTTATATCCCACTTATTGAAAAAGACAATCCAAGCGGCTTACATAAAAACCCATACAATATAACCCCTAAGACCAACCCACCCCCCTTAAAACAGTATTACACATCTGTGAAATGTTGGCGTGGTGACCGATACTCTGTAAGCAGCCATATTTTTTAGCCTCCCATAGGCAACAAAAATGGAGGAGGGCAATTTGCAGATATGCTGTAGGCCACGAGATATGAGTGGTGGGCTGCATTCAACTTGCTAGTTCACAAGCCTGGTGTCAGTTCACTCTGAAAATTATGCTTGTAAAAAAGCACCATGACACCTGGGGAGCCCTACAGTGTGACAAATGATGGAGTCTTCAATCCATATTCCATCCTGTGAGATTAGCAGTTTGGCAAGCTCTGCTCTCATTATTTTCATTTATTAGGCACAGTTAGAGCTTAACCAGCTAATGATAAATTTAGCACAGAAGATGCATTAGAGAAGACAACAGTCCTAAAGATTTTATGCACTGAATTAGTCAAGAAAAGCTACTTATTATTATGGCCACTGAATTAGTCAGCAAAAGATACTTATTATTATGAGATTGTAATTATAAATTGGCAGACAATCTTGCTACCTGAAAGGGCAACAGACAAGATAGTGCTTCTAAAACTGACTTAGGCCTTTACAGACTGCCAGAAATAATGCAGCTTGAGGCCACTTTAACTGTCCTAGCTCAGTGCTAATGAATCATGGGAACTGTAGTTTATTCTGGCACCAGAGTTCTCTGACAGAGAAGGCTCAATGTCCCAGAAAAAAATACAATTCCTATGATTCCCTAGCACTGAGCCGGGACAGTTAAAGTGGGCTCAAGCTGCATTATTTCTGGCAGTCTGTAAAGGCCATTAATAATTGGGCTGAATCTTACAACATCAAACATGTCACTGTACCCGAGTGTACCTGAGAAAGAATCTAGTCCTACAAGGCTAAGCCAGGATGTGTTATATGCCGTATAGAGCTTGGTCCTTAAAAGGAGAAGATATACTATAGAGTTTATGATGATCAGCTGAATGGCTGCTACTGTTGTCCTCCAACATCTGCTGCTTGAGAAAGTTGTCTAGTGATAGATCTGGTCCTGTATGTAGGAATTTTACCAAAGGTTTATTTGCACCAGGGTTAACCTTTTAAGGGTCCATTTCTCTTTGAAGAGAGAAGACTGGTGACTTGTGATGATTTAAAAATATACATTTATTTACAAAGATGCATGGTGAGCAGATAAGAAGCAACTGCAAACACGCACCTATTGACAATGCTAGCCAGCATTAGTCCCACCTCAAAGCAACAACACCTCCTCAATGATTGGTTCTGGCCAATCAAAAGCATCCTAAACCCTTTCCAGCAAGCTTCCAACTCTAGACTGGTTTTACCCTTTTCCATTACATTTGTCCTGCACAAGGTATTTCTTCAGCAGCCACTGAAGCAGAATGGATACAAAAAGAAATTTCTGGCAACTGATCAGTTTTGAAATCTCCATTGAGTGACACGCTATATAAAACCAAGATACAGAGGGCCATTTTCTACAAGCAGCAAGTACAAATGCTTACAATAATATGACAATAATAGCAACACTTAAGGCTTTCAGACAACTATGGGCATCTGCTTTTATTATGATACCATACTTTCTTATTATAACAATCATATTATATGACAGCTCCCTGTGAAGAATTTGCAAGACACTTTGCAGATAAAATCACTCGGATTCACTCTGACTTAGATGCTGTAGTTGACACAGATCCAGTGAATGTAATCTTGGCACCTGCTTGTCCTGTATTATTGGATAAGTTTCAGTTTGTGCAGCCTGAGGATGTGGACAGGATCCTTGGAGAAGTGAGGGCCACCACATGCATTCTGGATCCTTGCCCTTCCTGGCTTCTGAAAGCAGCTAGACTGACTGAGGGACTGACTGAGTGGGTAAGGGTGGTGGTGAATGCTTCACTGCAACAAGGCAGATTTCCATCCTGTCTAAAGAAGGCTGTGGTGAGGCCGTTACTGAAAAAGACCTCCCTAGATCTCACCATCCTGGATAACTATCAGCCACTCTCTAACATTCCATTCTTGGGCAAAGTTCTGGAGAGAGTGGTGGCCTCCCAGTTTCAGGGGTTTCTGGATGAAACAGATTATCTAGATCCATTTCAATCTGGCTTCAGACCTGACTATGGGACAGAGACAGCTTTGGTCATCTTGGTGGATGACCTAGGCAGGAAAGTGGAAAGGGGGAGTGTGTCCCTGTTGGTCCTGTTAGACCTCTCAGTGGCTTTTGATACCATCAGTCATGGTATACTTCTGAGCCACCTTTCTGGGATGGGATCTGGGGGCACTGTTATGCAGTGGTTCCAGTCTTTCTTGAAGGGGCAG
>CM034706.1:154018221-154029349 GCA_020142125.1 Phrynosoma platyrhinos
GCCCTTTAAACAACTGCTCAGCTGTTTTCCTTTTCTGCTCTTTCCCCCTACGATCCCATTGCCAGATGTTTTGACCACAAAAGCCAGAGAAGGGGGCTCTTCTGAGAACATGCTTTTTTTAAAAAAATTTTTTGACAGAGTGTGCGATCCGTTGCATTTGCATGGCTTCCATGCAGGGGGTGGTTTTTTCTGTTTTCGTGTTCCTCAACGATATCATTGCAAGGAGGAGTAGGTGGGTAGAGGGAGAGATGGGGAAAAAGAGGAGGGAGAAGAAAAGAGGGAAGGAGGGAGGAATGGAGGAACCTTCACCAGCCACCCTTGGTGCTCCCCATCCCTGCTGGGGGCTTGCAGGAGATCTGATGCTCCCACCACTGCCAGCTCTGTGGGGTAAAATGCATGGGGTAAAAAGAAGGGCATTTAGGCATTTTTCCTGGATGGGAGGATGAAATGGAGGACAGGTACTGGGAAGAAAGAAGGATGCTCTGGTCGCCTCGTCTTCATCCATGGTGACCAGCTAGATGTCATCCCCACAGGGGGGAGTGGGATGTGGCACTACAAAATGGAGGATGTGCAAGGGAAATGGAGGATATGTCCCAATAAAAGCTCATATAAATATAGAATGTGTGCTTCTTAGTCCTGCTCAAAATGGAGGAAATTTTGGACATTGTTCCTGGACAGAAGGTGAAAATGGAGGACATGTCCTCTGAGTGTTAATTCCTCCCTCCCCTGGATACAAAGTGATGTCACCAGTGACAACAATGGAAGTAAAGTGATGTAAATGCATATCATTTGATTAACTGAACAATAACAACAAAATACCCAAAATGATTGAATGTGATCGATAGAGAGGATCCATTTTGAATTGGTACTTTCATTAGTGTGAACTTCCAGAGGGTTATATTCTGCCAGATAGATTAGATTGGGGTAAACATAGTGTGAACTTCGCATCGGATCAGATTCTGTATTTCATGAACGAATGCATTATCTGGATCTCCCTGGCACAAAGCACTAGTGTGAATGACCCCTAAGTCTGCCTGTGTTTTCTCCATGGGCAGAAAATTCTGTTGTGACACACTGCACTGGGAAGAACTGATCAGAGGCTGGAAGCATCACTTTGTTTGGACTACATCTTCCAGAATCCCCAGCCAACTGGCAATACAATTAAGGGGATTGTAGTCCAAAAATAATATTTCCAAGTTCTGAAACAAATTGAACCAATAGAATTATTCACCTTGCTTCCATGTGAAGCTGATAGTGCAGTTTGGCGCTGCTTTTACTGCTATGGAATTCTGGGAGTTGTAGTTTTGTGAAATATTTAGCCTTCTCTGTCAGAGAGCTCTGGTGTCACAACAACCTATAAATTCCAGGATTCCATAGCATTGAGCCTCCCAGAGGGCCTTTTCGATGACCGCTCCCAGACTTTGGAACGGCCTGCCAGACGAGATCCGTCATATTACGACCTTAGACAGCTTTAAAAGGGCTGTGAAGATGGATCTCTTCCAGCAGGTCATTCCCAACTAGATTTCCCGGACCCAGAAATTGGCCCATCTTCCTGTCTATTACTCCCCACTGCAGCAGTTGTTGTTGTTTATTTCTGTGGATTGTTCTTACTCTGCTTTATTTTAAATATTGTTTTAATTTATGATTGTTTAATATTTTTTTAAGGGGTGGGAGGGGTTGGGATTTGGATGGTGATTTTACTGTGCTGTATTTTTATGCTGTAAAAATGCAATCATGATTGCTTTGCAGAGGGACGGGATATAAATAATAATAATAATGGCACATAAAGCAATGTCAAACTACATTAATTCTGCAGTGTGTGGCAGCAGCCTCATATAAAGACTTCCTTTTTAAGGACCTTATCACACAGGGTCTAAAGCAGACCTAATCCAAAGGGTATCCGTAGCTAATGCATATTATTTCCCCGTGTTTACATACGACGTTACACCGAAACTCGACAGAACCCGGAGCTAATCCGTATTGTTTCTCCGTGTTTACACACGACGTTGCACTGAAACTCGACAGAACCCGGAGCTAATCCGTAACAAATTGAGATCTTTTGACATTTGGTTTTTCGGGGAAGTACAAGGGAGCTTTCGGAATCATTGCGCAATGGCCGCGCAGGCGAAATTCAGTTCATTTCGGTATAGAACTGAATTTATTCTTATTTCGGTTACTTTCCGCTTCATGGCCAGCATGTGATAAGGTCCTCAGTGGAGACTTTGCACACAAGAACCCACAATCATTATATCCCATCTTTCCCATAAAGAATACAAGTAATTATATGTAATTTCTTTCTTTGTTTTTCTCTCTCACAGGAACTATATGAAGGAGTACAGGTTAAAAAACAGTTCCTGGCCTAAGGTCACAGAAGGAGCTTCATGGTTGTGTAGAGATTTGATCCTAGATCTTCCTACTCTGACTACTGCGCCATACTTCCATTTGTGGAAAGGTTCCATTTCTGGAATGGTTACATTTCCTTTCCTTTCTAGAATTACTGTTGTAGAAAAGGGTACTGTATTTAGTGTCTACGATCCACTTCTTCAGGAGTTGTCCAGATTGCTTTGATATGTTATCCTCAGGTTAAATTGGCTGGTGAATGGAATCATCATCATGTCCAGATATCAATTCTTGTGAAAAACATCCATATCATATCTTCTTTGTCACAGGTTTCAAAATAGAATGAGGAGGAAAGGCAAGGAAAACAGCCAGCCAGCTCTGTGTTGTGTCGTGGTGATGGTAGTGGTGTTAAAATTTTTAGAGGAGAAAAGTAAAACAGGATTAGAGACTGGGAAACAAATTAAGAGGCAATAAAAGGGATGGAGGAAAGTTTGAGTCAACGTTCCATTGAACAGAGAGGGGGTCTGGGAAACCATACAGTTGGTTGGGACTGCTAGGTGTCCTGGAATCCTTTTTGGGAGGTGTAGACAGAGAGGTCATGAAAGGCGTTAACTGCATGGAAGGAAAGGGGAAGAATCGGAGTGGAGTAGTCACCACTTTTAACTGCTGGAAGGTGTGCCCTGAATCTGTCAGCAAGATTTCAGTCTGTGTTTTTCAGATGAAACAGTACAACAAAACAGATCAAACTTAACTTATTTTTGTCTGGTTCCCCATCATTCCCTGGAGGAAATGACAAGCTTATTTTACAAGATTTTTTTTTAAAAAAAATTACCATTCTCTCTTTGCTCCCCTCTATAATTGTGCTTTTCATGGATCCTTTTAATGAAAATCCCAACTATTGTGCAGGATTATCACCTTCTTGTTCCAATATTCTTTCCAAGTTGTCTCTACATATTGCTGCTTCCCCCCCCTTCTCCCGAAGAATTTGATTCGGTTTAATTGGTAGAGATGGCTGTTTTTCATAATACTCCTATAATAATGTTTCCTTATGAAGCCAGTCTTAAACCAGAAGCTAATAAACTTATCAGAATAGGACTTCCCTTATGAGTAGATAGGACTGCTGTATTACATTGCATTTCTATTCACACTTAACAGAAAGCAAGCCCTATTGAACTTACTTTTAAGTAGGTATGCACAGGATTATGTTTTTAGCTTCCAATCAAATGTGTGATTTCTTGGGAATGTATTCACTGACTTCTTTCACTGAGTTTCAAAGGTGCTGCAAGATTCCTTTGAGTGCTGATATTGCAGAAGCCAGCATGGCGTAGTGGTTTGAGTGTTGGACTACAACAGGGATTAATTCCCTGCTTGAGCATAAAAATCCACTGGGTGACCTTGGGTAAGTCACACACTCTCAGCCTCAGAGGATGGCAATGGCAAAATCCTTTTGAAGAAACTTGCCAAGAAAACCCTGTGATAGGTTCACCTTAAGGTCACCATGAATCAAAAATGATTTAGAGCCACACAACAACAACAACAGGTATTGCATCAAGACATGGAGTCAGAACCAGCTACATATGCTGATGATTATTGATAGGCATTGTCTTGATTTTGTTTCTGTTTGCTGAGATTTGTCATTAAAAATGAGGGGCTCATTTCTCTTTTAAGTGAGAAATGCTTAAGTCACCAAAAATACATCATAGGCCTACAGCAAATGGTTGCAAATGCTAGAGTGGCAATATACCTGTGCAGCACTTGCTGATCCAAGGTAAGCACAACAGGAGGGGTGAGGGAATGACAGAGGAAATATATCCTGCTGCTTTTCAAAACAAGATCTGGCGGGGCAGTTTTTCAAAGCACAAATTAAAGCTCTATAGAAGAGAGGAAAGGCTCAAATAGCTGGTCAAGGCCCTTAATATTTTTACATCTGTTGTTTGATCGCACTGCGGGGCCAGATAAAATGCTGATGCTCATGTCTCTACAGTGAAAAATGTAATGTTAAATAGCCTTGTTTAATCAAGGAGTTGGCTAGGTCTTGCATGTATATTTAATGGCAAAACAATCCCACTGAAGCAGAGGTGGATTATTTCCATAGAAATATCCTTGCAGAAGGGCCAGGGTTGAGTTGCTGTTATCCTGAGCTGCCTCAGGCATCAGCAACTCTGATCTCTCCAGATACCTTGAGATAGAAAGTTGAATAATAATTACCCAGACCATTAACAAAACAGCAGTTTTCTGAGAAGTCTTTGTTTGGGGTTTCAAGAATTGTCATTCTTCATCTTGTGCTTCAGTCCAACAAGGGACACAGACTGTTAATATAGAACCATAACCTAGATGCTGTATGGCAACAATAAAATATCATCTATATTGTGAATGTATGTCCTGTCAAGTTGCCTACTGAATTTTGGCAACCCCATGAATTTCATAGGGTTTTCTTAGGTAAGGTATATCAAGAGGTGGTTCTGTCAGTTCCTTCCTCTGAAATAAAGCCTACAGTACCTAGTATTCATTGGTGCTGGTAGTTTTCCATCCAAGTACTAACCAGTGCTGACCCGGCTTTGCTTCCAAGATCAGACAGGATCTTGTGCTTTTAGCGTATTTAGGACCATGCATGCCATAGCAACTGGTTATTAGTATCCACTGTCAACAACTGATTAAAAGATATTGTTGACAACCTAGCTATATCTGTGTAGCCAAATTTATTTTCTAGCTTAATTTGTCAAAAGGAGAAAGAAAATAAAAGATCCAATCCAATTCCTGTAAACCTCTTCCTTGATATGTATATACAGGTACTATGAATATAATCTTCTGTTCACAAATGCTTAAAGTTATTGCCACTGGAAAACACTAATCAAACAGATGCATTTATATTAAAATATAAATATATAAATATATCCTTTGCATGGTTGAGCCTGTGAATTATATATCCTTCCTTCAGAAAAAGTACTTTAATTTTAAAGCTGTTATTGGAGTCCTCTAGGTGGGAAGTGATTGCCAGCCTATTAATAAAAAACAACAAATCAGAAATTCAAGAGCTGTGTGGAAAGCCGGGCTGTATAATACAAAGACTATGGATTATGCCAGCCCTGCAAAGTAGCCAAGTGTTGTTATAGTCATTTTTCTGCAAAGAATTAGACTGCTAAAGTATATGTCTGCAATGTGGTCCAGTGCTGCAATCCATTTTCTGACTGTGTTTGATAGGAAAATGCAATCCTATTGGCTACAATGACTAGGAGAAAGGTTGCCCCGATCTACAAAGCATTCTAGAACATGGACACCCTTTTTCTGACAAGTCATTTGGGGCTGTGATAATAATGATGATGTCAGAAAATATCCATTATACTATTATGCTATATCTGGGTTTTTTTCTTCTCTTTCATTTTTTTAAAAAATGCCCCTCATTGCACATAAAGTGTTGTTTTCTTGTGTTCTTCTGTAGAGCAAAACACTTGACAAATTCCAAGAACTGAGGATTTTCTTCCACTGTGTGTAAACAGTGTCATAGAATGCAGTTTTGTCCTTGAACACAAAGGAAATGCACAAGTGTGTTGCAGTGGTGGGCATAATTAATGAAAACTTTGCTCACAAACCCATAGGCTTGACACAGGCAGATCAACTCACCCCCAAAAAATTCCTGTAGATGCCCATGTCAGTATTATAACATATATAGAAATGGGCAATGTTCCTATATAATCAGGATTTGAGACAAATGCTGAAGGCACTTTGGTGGTAAACTCCAGAGAGTTCCAGCAATCACATTGACATGAAGCTAGCAAACAACAGGTGATTTAATGAAGTAGGCAGTTCACAAACACCTGGAAAGCCAAAAGAGCTACTGCTTTGCCCTACAGAGTCAGCGCATATAGCATATAGCAACAATTCTA
This sequence comes from Phrynosoma platyrhinos, assembly GCA_020142125.1. Classification (NCBI taxonomy): domain Eukaryota; kingdom Metazoa; phylum Chordata; class Lepidosauria; order Squamata; family Phrynosomatidae; genus Phrynosoma; species Phrynosoma platyrhinos. The sequence goes on from CM034706.1 coordinate 154,024,446, forward strand.
GCTAGCTTTCTTCCAGTAATCTGCTCCACTTCTGTCTTCACTTCCTTCTTGTTCTTTTCTCCTTCTCTTTGCCTCTTCCTCTCCTTTTTCTTCCTTCTTTTCCAAAAGTCAACCTTCAGCTACACAGGACACAGCAGGACTCCACAGTCCCACTATATTTACAAAATTAGCAACAGCCCACATTGCTATGATATAGTGGATACAGTGTTGAACATACATTGGGGAGGCCCAGGTGCAAACTTGGGCCAGCCACTATTACTCAATTGCCTCTCAAGGTTTTTGACAAAAATGAGGAAGAAGGCTGCCTTGATCTACTTGAAAGCAACAAATGATAATACTTATTGGTGGTACAAGTGGTGATGATGATGATTATCACAGTCTGGCACAGACTGAGCTTACCTTGAGCTGCAAGCCCCCCAGAATTACACAGATGATAACAGGACATATGCAGCCAAGCAACATCAGAGCCTGGTCAAGAAGGCAAAAGTTAATCATGAGGAAGAACACACAGGCTAAGAGAGACTGCAGTACTTTGCTTTTGCCTGAGTCTATGGGGAAGGATAAGATACTGCCTCCTCTTCTCTTCTCCCTGCCTTGTGAATTAACTGAATGTAAACTACTTTTACATGTTGAATGCAGTCTGTGGTAACTGAAAAAAGCTGTGGACAAAGGGGGAACGAACATTGGAGGAAAAAAGAAAATGGGGTCATTTTAAAAGAAACTGAAAAAGTGGGACAGAAGATTAATTGGTATGTTCCTGTCAAATCAGGTCAGTTGAAGGGTAGGGAGTGGTTCTGGTTGTTCACTTTTCCACTTGCTTCTCTTTAGGCTGCCTTTCGAAGAATGGCATGTAAGAATTAAACTCCTCCATCCTAAAGCCAACTTTGGCCAAGTCTAGTGCAGCTCTTTCACACTTCACAGCTATAGCACTTTGATTTGACTTCAACAGCCATGGCTGCATCTTGTGAAATCCTGGAATTTGTAGTCTGGAGAGGCACTGGGGGTCTCTACCTGAGAATTCTAATTGCTTCTCTCTAAACTACAGACCCCAGAATCCCAAAGGATGGAACCATGGCTGTTAAAGTAAGATCCTATAGGCCTCTAGTGCTCATTTTATGTGGGCGCTTTGGCACACCAAGTTTGAGGCAAAAGCCTTGAGATTGAAGACTGCTCAGTGAAGCTAAAAGTGATGTGCTTCCTCTCTTATTCTGCACCCATGCATGAGATGTCCTCATTGAGCAACTGCAAGAAGAAGCAAGAGGGTAAATGTCAGTGTCTTCTGCATCTCTAAGCCAAGATGGTTTTAAGGGGAGAGATATATTTCTCTTTTATGAAGACAAGAAGCATATCTCCCTGCTGGAAACATCTGTATGTCTCACCTCTGGAACTGAGGAAAGAGCAGGTGGAAGTACAAAGATATCCTCTCTTGGCTCTTCTTGGGAATATACAAAGTAACTTAAAAATCAAGGTGTTCAACAGGATTTGCTCATGAGAGAGAGAAGATTAAACTTACAGGGAAGGTTTTTTCCCCTTCCTTTCTTCTTCCACTTCATTAACAGTGCACAGAATCTGGTCTTGGGCTGATTTTGCTACCGTAAAAAATAAGTCAAAATAACGTATCACGACACTGATGGTTGAAGGCCTTTGGAAAAATAAACCAATCACCCATCAGCCTTTCTGTTTTACATCTGAAGGAGATAATCCTCTTACTGTTCTACTTGCTTCATTAAAAGAGATTTTTAATATGAAATTTCAATCCTCTTTTTAGCCACAGGAAAAGTGCTTTGCCTACCGACAGCTAGCAGCTAATTGAGGCAACAGGGATGAAAGGATAGTGTTTTAATGATTTTTTTTCTTTTGAAAGTGGCCACAACGGAGTTTGAAAAGAGATTATTAATTTTATTTTTTTAAATTGGGGTTGGTTTTCTTTGTGTGTATAACTGACATTAATGTTTCCTGACATGTTCTAAAAAGCAAAAGCTAAAAGAGCATAGTTCCTAAGAAGCCAGTTACAAAAATTGGCAGCATTATCCCATTCCTTTTTCCTGTCAGATTTTAGCTAACTCTGAGGTGAAAGTAAGGGGTGAAACAAATGGGCAGGAAAAAGTGGTTTGAAGCTGCCTTTTCTGAAGCCACATTGAAGACCCGCCGACGTCACTGCTGGCTTGCAAGGGGGCTGAAGTGCGCATGTCATGCCACACAGCAAGGCTTCAAGCCACACTGCTGTGTACTTTTTTGTTACTGTCCCCACCACCATCCCTTTGCAGGAATGAACTGCCGTCAACTACCATCCCATTGCATGGCCATCTCTGCGAACCTGCACACATTCACATGTGCAGCACTTCAACCCTTTAGAGCTGTACTAGCATTGGTGCATTTATATGTACGTGCGAAGGTGCACACTTTCCAGGAAGAAATGGAAAAAAGCTATTTGAAGTAGCTTTTCTCCCCATAAGACAGCTAGAGGGCACTTTTTGGCCAGCTTCAAAGTGTGCGTCATCTATATGCCCCACCTTGAAACCGACCTGAAACCTGCTTATTTTGCCCATCTGTTTTGCCCCTAACTTATCTTTGCTGTCTATGAGATGGCAAGTCTCCCCCAATTCCAAAACATGCGTATTCTTTCTCTTTCACATATGCTACTCCACTTTTTGTATGTATATATAGCAACTCCAACAAAGGCTGCTACCACACTACAGAATTAGTGCAGTTTGACACTGCTTTGATTGTAATGGCTCCATCCTATCGAATCCTGAGATTTATAGTTTGTTGTGGCACCACTGCACAGAAAAGCTAAGAATCTCACAGAACTACAAATTCCCAAATTCTATAGAATTGAGACCTGGCAGTTAAACCACTGTCTGCATTAACTCTGCAGTATAGATTAAGCCCAGGTGTTTCACTTACTAGAACATATGCCTTGAATATAGAAGGTTAGCCTTAATCTGTTCAAGGATCCATTTGTTTGCTGTCCATGGTATTCCCAACACTCTTCTCCAGTACCTCATTTCAAATGAGTTGATTTTCTTTTTATTCACTTTCTTCACTGTCCAGCTCTTACATCCATATATGGTGTTGGGGAATACACTGGCATGGATGATTCTAACTTTAGTGTTCTGTTGTATATCTTTACTCTTTAAGATCTTGTCTAGTTCTTTCATCACTGCCCTTCCCATTCCTAGTCTTCTGATTTCTTGACTGCAGTCTCCATTCTGATCAATGTTTGATCCAAGGTTTAGGAATTCTGTAACTATTTTAATTTACTTATTGTCTAAGCTGAATGAAAATTACCTTGATCATTAAGTGGCACCATTTGTATTGCCATTTTCAAGATTTTGGCCCTTCCTTCTTTAATTGTGTTTATAAGGATGGGGGGGGGTGGGATTTTGGAAAATTTCTCATGTTACACAGAGTCCATTAATAGAGTCCAATATTAGCAATGGACTCTATTAATGGACTCTATGTAATGTGAGAAATTTTCCAAAATCACCCTCCATCCTTATAAACACAATTAAAGGGGGAAGTGCCAAAATAAATCTTATTACTCACCACAGACATTGTTTCAGTTAATTTTCGGAATTTCTCACAATGTGAATTCTTTCCCACCCCCAAATCTTTGAAAACTCACTTTACAGAAGCAGATGGACTGCAGTAAATAAATTTCACAAACTTCAGATGTGATCCTCTTTCAACAGTAGGATTTAACACGTGAGGGATGCATCACATCTATGCCCCTTAGTGAGATCCAACGTTTGTTTCTGCCATTCAAAAATATATGAAGAAGCTGCTTGCTGCATTTTTATCTACTGTGCAGTTTTGTTGGATTTGGTTTTAATGATCCAGCTTTTTCAAGGCAATTTCTTTATCAACATTACAGCAGGGAAAGAGCAAGAGGCAAAAAGAGGCTCTGATGTGACAGCCATTTGGAAGATTATTTCCTTCCTGGCTGCCTTTTTAAGAACATCTACATGGAAGTTTGAAATCAACAGAACTGGCTTCCACATACATATTTTAAATGGGGTACGAAGAAACTTAAAATTTGGCTTAACTTTTAAGCTTTTGGCTTAACTAGTTAGGGCTGGACTTACTGTTTGGGGATAGTAATTTTCACACAACTGTTCAAAAGTGCCATGATACTGTTATAGTTCCAGCTCTGTCTTCTGCATGCCAGCCTTCATAACCCTGCCTTCCTGCATTATGTCCTTCCCAGCATGATGCCTTTTCAGTTTGTATTTTAATTTTTTTTATTTTCAGTTGTGCAGTCACAGCAATTGATTGATAAGAAAAAAAGAAAAGAAAAAGAATTGGAAAAAATAGGGAATAGGGAGGGGAAGGAAAGTGATAGAGGAGCAGAATCAATCCCCCTCGTACCATATGACTGCCTGCATATTAGTACTGTAGAAAAAGGAATTTATAATTCATGAATCAATAGCTGAAAAACAGAGCAATTGGGAGGTTTTGACAGGTTTTGCCCATCAATGAAAAGGAGTTCTCCAGGAATTTTATTTATTTATTTGATTTATAGCCCACCTTTCTTCCAAAATGGGATTCAAGGAATGGATGGAAGCAGCTGCAGGACAGACACAGAGTCATGTATAAGATACGGGCACAGATGGTCCTATCCTGCTGTAATTTTACTTTGACAGCCTCATATGATAAAGCCCAAAGTCTGAATGTTAAAGGAACTATCTAAGCTACTAAATTGTACCCCCTTAACTAGTCCAATGCTTTGGATAATTCTTTTAAAGTTTATACCAAATGAGTCCAAAACTTTGGATGACTCTATTAAAGTTCATACTAAAACCTAGAGGGGATTCACTGCCCCTCTGATATTGTCATAAACTGAGGTTCTCTGTTGTTGTTCTTTTGATCTAGAGAGAAATTTAGCCACCCTAGACTATAGG
>CM034706.1:154033946-154047148 GCA_020142125.1 Phrynosoma platyrhinos
CCCATTAGTTTTAGTGTCTAACAAGGTCTTCCATTTAGTTCGAGGTTTTTTAATTTATTTGCTTTCATGTTATAATTTGTGTTGATCCAACATATATTTTATTATTGTTCGCCACCATGTGTTCCTCTTGGGAAAGAAAGGTGAGAGAATGAGAGTATAAGTAGGTTAATACATAAATATAGCAGTATAAAATGCTTCATAGCAGCATTATTTATCAGTGTGTTTTACCCAGCAGTGGTAGAACAAATCACAATAGACTGGGTCATAATTATCATCTTTACTGATGTAAATTGCAAAATGTGTGCATGTTAAACTTTGTCCACGTCTAATACATCTGAAGAGATGTAGCAAATATTGTTCTTTTGTGATGCTGCCATCTACAGAACATTTCTCTCAGAACTTGAATGCCTTACTTAATTCCTTGTTTTGTAATGTTGTTTGACTGGTGGGGTCACTTAATAATCCAAAGACAAAAAGTAGGGTAATTAATTGAATGAAAAAACTGAGTAGTAGGTTTAAACTACAATTAGGATGACATTTTAAGTGATCACGGATTGATTAATAAATACAGCCAATGACAGTGTTCCTTTGTGTGTGTGTGTATCTCCCTCTGTGTTTTTTTTTAATATAAACAATCCCTTATAAAAAAACCCTGGTATATCTAATTGAACATGGTAATAATACGGTATTTCTAATTGAATGTTATTATGCTGTTAGCAAGGGCAGCAGATTGAATGAAGAGGACGAGACAGCAGCAATGCAACAAACAAATATGGGATAAGAAAGCAGCGAAAGAAAAATGACATGCAGAGAAATAGGACCATTTTGACACTTTAGTCAAAAATGGTGCAATTGGGAGCAGTGATTCATTCAGTTTGATTATAATGAGCTTTACAGTAGCCCAAGTGGATGTAGCTCAGATACTCTTTTATGAAACAGAGAAGCTGAAAATGGGCTATTTCATTTAGAACTGGCAAAAAGCCTACCATTCATTATGACAGGTGCTCCATCTCTCTTTCTCTGGTCTAACCTGCGCTGCAGAAACAATGCAGTTTGACACTGCTTTAACTTCCATGGCCCCATTCTATGTAATCCTAGGATTTGTAGTTTTTTGTGGCACTAGAACTCTCTGACAGAGAACGCTAAATATCTCACAAAATGACAACTGCCAGAATTCCATAGCATGGATCCTTGATACTTAAAGCGATGTCAAACTGCACTATTTCTGCAGTGGAGACTGGACCTTTGTCTCTCTCTGTTGTCATCTCTCTCTCTTTCCAGAGGAGTGTACCTATATTGGCTTCATACCACCAGACTGTCATGGCTCCATCTTACAGTATCCTAGGACTAGTTTTGTGAGAGACTTAAAATTCTCTGCTAGAGCAATCCAGTCTATGCCCTTGAACTACAATGGAGAATTTTCAGAACCCCCTCAGACTACAAATACCAGGAATCCATAGGAAGAAAACTTGGAATTTAAAGAGGCATCAAACTGATACAGCTGTACAGTGTAGATAAACTTGAGTATTGTATCCCACAATTACCATGCATCCAGCACAGAATGTAATGGGAGGTTTAGATGAGAGCAGGTTCATGCTTACTCCTCTTTTCATTTCCCACATTGGTTCTTGTATCTTTTTTCTTACGGAAGCAAAAAACAGAACATCAAGGAGGCAAAATAAATGTATTTTGATGAATTTTGATTGGTAACACTAGGAGTCCTCTGCCTTGAAGCATCCTGTTTGTGTGTGTTCAAAGCTTTGAAGTCATTATGTACAAATAACTAGTGACTTGTCATTAATGCATTTCCTCAATAACTATAGGTTACATGGTGACTGTAATATAACTAGGTTACATGGTTAATGTAACTTAATGAGAGATAAGTTCACTCCTTTTGTGGTGTCACAGTAATGTTTAGTGACTTCTATCATTACAGGAGTGTAGCCTCTCTAAATGATGGAGGAGGAATGTCTCATGGTTCAAAGGCGGACTGTGCTGTGCATCTTGTTCCTGTTTCACACTCATTTGTTGGCGCTGATGCTGTGACCAAGTAAATGAGAAGAGATTCTCTTTTGGATTGCTGGGTAGGGCAGGAGGGGTGTAATTTTGATCCATGAAATAGTAGACATAGAAAAGGGTGAGCCCTCCTTCACAAAAAAAATCTTATTACCTTCTTGTTGACTGAAGCAAGACAGGGAATTGTCATACTGGAAATTGGTATTGGTATTGAGTTTAGATAATTGGCATAGTAGTATAGGGAATTTTTCTTTGTCTGAAAACTTAACATGTAAAGTAATACCATTACAGGCCCACGAAAGCACAGATGTGGTTTGGGAAACACAGTCTGCTTTTATTTCATTCAAAATCAGACAGAAGATGAAAGAAGCCAACTCTCAGTGTTGCATGGACAAATGAGGATAGAGACATTGAATCCTAGCCTTTATCCATCTACATTTTATATATAAATTAGTATAAGTATCATCTTGTATGTTTTAGTAGACTATATATTTTTTAAAAAAATATTGCTGTAAAATGTGGAAGTTCATATTTGTTGTGTTTTTAATTAATATTTTTTTAAAAAAAAGCATTTTTACAAAGGTGTTGTGAGGTGACCACCTCAGGTGGCAGATACTGGGAGCAACAGATACCTGGCTGTTCCTTCAGATCACTGGGGCTTTTCCACCTTTGATGGAAAGCCACCAGATAAACTCACCTACTGCCCTCAGATGTGATGTTTCCAGTACCGTTCATTGCCAACATTGAAATAAGGTTCAACAGCTAGTCCAGTCAGCTTTTATATGTGAAATGGAGGAGGGTACAAGTTTGTCCTTTATCAAGACAGTAAAATGTCTTGCACCTCCTAATTGCTTTGCTATAAGTGATCAATTTTCAGATTTCATCAGGCTTGACAACTTTCTCATTGATTGTGAATTGGATGCAAAAAAAGTAAAAAAAAATGTGCTGTCAGGACTTTTACAGCACAAACTTTGTTTTTTCTTTAATGATTTTTTAATGCTCTGTTGACAGGCGTACGAAAATGAGTGCAAAATGCAGAGACGATAACATATCCCTGCAAGATTTACATAAAATGGAGAGGGCGGGGGAAGAGATCATTTTCTATAGCACAAGACAACATGAGCATGCAGCAAATTTCAGTAGAATTATTTTTGCAAAACACAGGCATGTTTCTCATGTTTGGTTTCTTAGTACCTCATCATAAATCAAAGCTAAGAAGAAGCCTTTATTTTTAATTCAGGCATGGTATTGTAGGAGGAAACGTAAAGCAACATATAATCTTCATGTATATGTGGGTTTCTAAAACACATTGATTGTTGTTTGCCTATCCAGGAATCCCACATATTGTTGGTTTGCAGATAGTTCAACCCTTGTTGTGATGTGAAGAAACAACATGCCATCATTTCTGTGGAGGTGAACACAATACTTTCAAACAAATGAATATATTCCTGTGCATTTGTGTGGGTGGGTATTTGTGTAGGGCAACACTTTGAAAAACAAGTGAGTCAGCAATGACTGAAGCCGGGAAAGTATTTTGGACTACAGCTCCTAAAATTCCCTGGCCAGCATGGCTAGTAGCTGTACAAGCTGGAGGATTCTGTAGTCCATAACAACAACAACAACAACAACTTTTCTAATCTCTGGACAGGGCACATGGACTGTAGTTTAGGGGAGTGGATTAGCCACCAAACTATAAATCTCAGGCAACACAGGGCTGGTCTACATATAAGTGTATTATGTGAATGGCTACAGATTTTTGCACATTTGCATCGACACTTGTCTTCACTTTCCTATGCAAATTCACATCTATTTGTCCTTACACTGCTAAAAATGCTCAACAAGTGAATCCATGCAAAGTGGCCGGTTAGCCACATGTTTGATAATATGAATCCTGATGGATACTTGTACATACTCCAGTAAAAACTGTGAATCATTTTTCAGTGGCATTTATGGAGTTTTTTGCACCCACCCACAAAACGCCTGAGTTTCTTTGAATTGTATGTGGTCAGACTGCAGTCTATTTGAATAGAATGAGGAATCTTTAAGTTATGTAGACAAGCCCATTGCCACCACTAAGTTGTGATGGAGATTTTTTTTCCTCAGAAATTTCTGCAGACTGTTTTCATTTATCCCTGCAGAGGGCTGCAAAATATCAATAGGCCAAAATAATAGAGGGCTTTTTAATAATAAACATAACATCCTGAGATGGATGCTTTCATATGTGGGGTCATCTGGATGCTCTTTGGTTTTTGCATCCACTGTGGACTGAGCAGTCATCCCTGTTCCATAGTTCAGGTGAGATACCTTAAAATAGCTGCTAAAGGGGGCCATCATGGTCTGCCGATAGTCAAAAAAGGTAGGTGCCTATGTAATACTTAGGGTTTTCATTCTCTCCCCAAGCAGGAAATCCATAATATTTGAAGCAGCTCAAAGTCATGCTAATTATCACACATCTTTTGCAGAAAAGAATTTCATTGTGAAATGCAAATGTCATCCTCATTAACAATCATTATTAACTGTCAGAAGGAGAAAAAGCTTTGAGGGAATGCTAATTTTTGTTTATGCAGATGTATGAAAATGTTTGATTTTTGTACTGACCTTTTTCCTGTCCTCTTTTCTTATTTGGTCTGTAGTCTTCAGGAAGCGATATGTAGGATGAGTGACTGGGGTCATGTGAGTCAAGCACACACCTTAGGGTTGTACTAGAAAGGGCAAACCTGTGGACAATGAATAAAAGTAAAATCATCATGAGCAAACTATCTTATTTTGGGAGGAAGATCCAAAGCAGTCTTAGGTCAGTTTAATAATACAAGGCTTTCTTAGTTTGAAAATGGAAGATTTGGAAAATTATATTCCTATAGTAGGGATGCTCAGATTGCATAATAGAAGAACAAGAATTTTTTTAAAAACCCACCATGTTTTGTAATGTTCTGTAGCCAACTGATGTCCACAAAATTTTATTGGACTGGAGTTCACATTATCCAGCACCATTGCTTCTGCTAGCCAGAGCTGACCGAAGTTGCACTCCCAACAATATTTGGAGGGCCACAAGTTGCTCATTCTTACTGCAATCTGTACATGTTTTCCATGGGAAAGCAAATCTGAACACTGTAATAATCTTCAGAGGGAACTGCAGGATCAGTGACTGAGATCATGTAAGTCAAATGTAGTTTTCTCACTGACTTTGGAGGCAATATGGGTTAGATTGTGCTGATTAGAATATACTCCTATATCCATGTTGGGTGAGGAGCTAGTGGCCCTCCATATGTATTGAACTATAAAACCCAGTACCCCTGTGCCCTGTAGGTGGGATAGATAGGCACTGTAGTCCAAAAACATCTGGCTTGTTACTCATACCCTGCTAAGAAAAGATCATGTCTCCCCATATGAGCCAACCTAAGATTTGAGATCCTAGTAGAGGCCTTTTTAATGGTCTCACCACTGCCTCAGGCCCATCTGACAAGAAGGCCTTTTTGGTGGTTGCTCCCAGGTTGTGGAACTATTCCATAGGAAGTTAGGCTAGCTCTCCCTCTTCTTCATTAAATAGAATTTTGGTGATTAACTTTTTGTTCAGTGGTGTGCATGAGGGCTGTACTTTTATTTATGTTTTTCACATTCTTTCATATTATTTTAAAGGATAACACATTTCTTTTAAAACTTTTTACCATGATTGTTTTAAAGCTGTATCTTGCTTTAATTCATATTGTAAGCTGCCTTGAGACCCACATGGAAATTTAATTTATATTGTAAGCTGCCTTGAGACCCACTTGGAAAGAAAGGGAGGACATGAATTAAATAAACAAACAAGCAAAGATGTATTATATTGTTCTATTTCAGCACAATCATAGAATCATGGAGATGGAAGGGGCCTCATATCCTATGAATGCTTATTCAGAACCAAGTTCCATGGTTTTAAATAAGACTAACATGCACATAAAACGTCTCTGGCTTGCAGTCTAGCTCTTAATGCCTCTCGTGCAATGTCAGAGACCAAAATGTTATTGATGGGCTGTGTTGTTTTCCAATATGTGTCATTTTATATTTTGTTTTAAACTGCTGTCACTTTTACAAATGTTAATCTCCTCTGGGTGGCAAAGCTCACTTTGAGCTTATGGTGACATTCAAGGGAAGAGGAAAAAGGTGGGCTAGCACAGCTCTTTTATGATTGGAATCCCTGAAATTTAACAAAAAACTAAACAAAGCTAATGTTTTTATGGGGACATTTTGTTTAAAGGTGGCCTATTCAATGTTATTGATTCACCTCTTCCCAGCCAAAACTTATTTTAATAACAAAAAGTCTAGGACACCATGCAGGCCTGGGAACCCTGAGCCCCTCTAGATCTGTTCATACTTCAAGTCCCAGTAGCCCTAGCCAGTTCTGCTAATGGTGGAGCATGATGGGAATAACCATTCATCAATATCTGGAACATCTGGGAGGTCAAAGCCTCTGGGCCAGTGGCTGTTGCCATGCCAACAACTTTTTGGGTACCTTTAGATGAGCTATCTTAGGTCCTGGGCCTGTTTAGTATATGGCTAAGCACTTTTAAAGCCTGGGTTAAAACCTGGAGTGGAATCACCATCCTACTGACATGGAAGCCATCAGTTGACACTGATCTGGGTAATAATTCCCACCCACCCCAGAAAGCCAGTTAGCACCAGACTAAAGATCAGCAGCATGACTGGCCCCGGTGTCACCTGGTGCAGGAGGTGGGGGCTTCAGAGGTGGAAAGGGTGGGGCTTCACCAAGGAGGCACGGAGCACTCAGGACGAGTGCATGTGTGTGTGCCCACCCCTCCCTGCCAAGGCTCCTATCCTTGCCTCCATCCCTTTTTCCTCAGGAGAAGGAGGAAGTGGCAAGGAGCCAGAAGAAGTGAGCTCCTCAGAGGAGAAGGGTGGCAAGGAGGTGCTGGGGGTGTGCATAGATGCTCAGCCTGGCTCCTTGTTGCTGTCCCTTTCTCCTCAGGGGAGAAGGAGGCAGGCAAGGAACCAGGAGAAGCTTGTGCATGCCTCCCAGCAGTCCTTAGCACCGCACCCTTCTCCTCAGGGGAAGAGGAGGCAGCAGCAAGGAATTGGGAGAAGCGCATGTGCTCCCCGCCATCCTTGCCCATGCCAACTCCTCCTCAGGGGAGATAGGGGTGGTGGCAAGGATAGCTGTGAAAGGCACGTGCACACATCCCGGCAGTCCAGGGGATAAGGGGCAGCTGCAAGGAGGAGCTGGGGGTGTGCACGGGTGCTCAGCCTGGTTCCTTGCCACTAGCCTGTTCTCCCCTGTGGAGAAGGAGGCAGCAGCAAGAATGGATGGGGGCACAAGGGGAGACTTGATGTCACCCTCCTCTGGGGTGTCACTTGGTGCAGTCTGCACCCCTGCACTCCCTAGTGACGATAGTGCTAAAGATTCTGAACTTTCAGTGGAACTAGATGGGAACAATACAACAAAACATTCAAAGAATCCATGGCATATAGACTTTCCTACACAATGAGTTAAAAAGTCTTGTGCTTGAAAATTTAACCATGTGTGGAAGCTCCCTGGTGTTATGCTTTCCCTTGAGATTTTCTAAAGACGCAACAGACCTACCTATCAGCTCCCCCCCCCTTGTGAGTTCAGCTTCTGAAAATGAAGCAGATTTACCAAAGCTGTGCCCTCCTCCAGCTCAGTTTGACAGCCACCTGAGTGCTCCATAGGAGGTGGAAGGAGGAGAAATAGCTCCAACTCCTCAAGAAAGGTGAAGGTTGTAACATCTGGCACAAACTCAGTCCCTCCTCTGCAGGCAAAATGAAGGCTGAGCGCCCATAGTGGGTAAATGCCCTGCTGAAATATGGCCTGCAAGTTGGGGTGGGCTTAGTCAGTGTGCTTTATAAGTCAAGGGCCTTTCCTCTTTCAGTTGCTGGAAACAAACTTGATTTATTTCTCAGGTTTGTATCTACTGTGATTTATCTGTAAGATCTGACTGTGATTTATGACCCTGGATTGCTTCTTGAATCTGTTATCTGCTACCTGTGGACTTTGCTTAGATCAATGGCTTCTGACTCTAGAATGTTTGTTATCAGATACTGTTTGCTTCTTCAACTTCTGAACTTCTAGCACTCTGCCTGCTGGTGTGGTGTGAGAACAAGATACCTTGCTGTGGCAAACATCCCTCCCTCCCTGAATCCCCATTTCTTAAAGGAAAAAATTGCACAATATATTGTGCTGTTTACCTGTTTGTCCATCAATGATAATTGCTTTTGTTAATCTCAGGACAGAGGTGGGGGACTTTTTTTTCCTGGACCAAGGGTCACCTTACCTGAATAACAACCTGTTGAGGGAGCTTCATGCCACTGGAGGATGGAGCCAAGATATTAAGGATATTGTTAAGAAACTCTTCTAGTGCTGAACCTCTGTTATAAATGGGGTCCAAGACCTTGATGTATAAAACACAAAGCAGCTGCAGGAACAGAAGCCATAAAACAGAGAATGAATTTGTTACCCCATCCTGTGGCAAATGCATCCACTAGCCATCCCTGTTCAAATCTATTCAAAACTCCTTGGAGCAACAATGCATACCAAGACCACTAAGCTAAGGCTCTTCCTCAACCAAAGTTTGCTATCAGCTCTCCCAAGCTGTCTAATAATGCAAGATGTTGCATGCCTGTTCAGCACTGCTAAATCCAGTGGGACTTATTGTCAGGAACAAATTCATAGGATTACGAGTTTAAAGGCACTGATGTATTTATAAGCAATGTGTCCTTCCATATTTTTGTTAAAATAGCTTTGTAAGTGTCCAAATTTGGGAATCTTTTGTGCTTTGTGCTAAAAGCCAGCCACAGACTCTGAACTCTCCCCATTTTTTTAAAAAAAAAAATAGTTATATGGGTCGAAGGGGGACTTTACTATGTGGGTTTGCCCTTTGATGTTTTTCCTGATAACATGCATTGGGAACATATCTTAAAAGAGGTCATAAAAGTGTGTCCTTGCCTTGGCCTTTTAATTACCAGCAATAGGAAGGCTTCACTGTTTTACAAAGTAATAATGCAGTTCTCCAGTGGATGGTATTCTCTATCGTTCTGATTGCTAGGGCAGCAGTTTCACTCTGGCCATCATCCTGCCTCCTGTCCCCTTCCTGCCAAATGCTGGAAACAAAAAGCATTTCTGGTTTGCTTTTAAATCAGCCCGTGTGCCAAAAAGAAAGTGAGCGAAGAGAAAGGAAAGAAGGAAGGTGCTATGCACAGAAAACAAAGCAAGTAATGGTATGTACTGAAGGCGAGTGTTTGCAATTAGAAATTATGAGACTTGGAGACTTCATTTATTCCTATAAATGCAGTTGCTTTTTCACTGACTTGATTTGCACACATTTATCTTGATCATGAAAAAAATCTGGGGACAAGGCTTACACTGTATGTATTTTGGAGATCACCAGTTCAGTCACCAGGGGCTATAGATTTCTCTCTTAGACAACGAGTGTCAGTCATGATTCTATTTGTTAGCTATGACTTATGAAAGAAGTACAGGGCTGGAATAGAAAGGTCACCAAGAGGGCAAAATGGCACTCTATCAGAGATGGATCAAGATGTTTTGTTGTTACCTGAATGATTTGATTCCTCAAGTCAAGGTACTCAAAGCCAGCCAAGTTATTTTGACTGAAATAGAAAATTCCTCAAGCATCTCTCTTCATGTTGTTGTTATTGTTAGCTTCCCTCAAATCGACCTCAACTCATGGCAACCCTGTGGATGAGACATGTCCAAGACTCCTATCCTCCACCGCTTTGCTCATGTCCTACAAATTTCTGACCTGTGACCTCTCTGATTGTGTCTATACATCTATTGTGCAGCATCACTCTCTTTCTTCTGCCGTCTACCTTTTCCAGCATCAGTGTCATTTCTAATAGTCATGCTTTCTCATGATGTGCCCAAAGTACAAAAGCCTCAATTTAGTCATCTTTGCTTCCAGGGAGAGTTCAGGGTTGATATGTTCAAGGACCCATTTCTTTGACTTTTTGGCTATCCACGGTATCCTTAGCATTCTTCTCCAGCACCACAACTTGAATGAATGAATGTTCTTCCTATCTGCTTTCTTCACTTGTCCAGCTCTCGCATCCATATCTGGTCTATCCTCATACATAGCAATAAAACTACAATTACAACAAATTAAATTGCTAACAATTTGATTGCCTTTCCTGCCACCTAGAATCTCCTGCCTGCACTGGTTGCTTCATATCCCCAGTGGTAGAGTTGGTCCAGAACTGCAATAAAAGACATTTGCCCACTTCCTTCTCCAGGAATGCATCTAGATGGTATGATTAATAGGTATGAATTATAATACAGTGCAAACCCATTTTAAAGCTGATTCAGCTTGTTTCACTTTCAGTGTACAACTCCTGTCTTTAATCCATATGAAATTTTCAATCAAAATCCTATTTCTGAGGTGGTTTGAGAGCTATTATTTAATCTATTTATCCTCCTTCTTCGTAATAGATGTTTCAAGTGGCTAGAAAGTCTAGCTGCTGTATTACTATTGTCCTGTGCATTTAAAATGGAGCCACAAATGTCTCTGGGAGCTGTGGTCCCTATGAGGGTTGTTACAAAGAAAGAGATAGATGCCTTCATGGATCAGCAATACATTTTCTTTCTTTCTATGTAACTTCCCTGGAAGGAATGGCATGTCTTCATGTTCTGTTGCTTCCAAAGCTATTTGCACACCCATTTTCAATGTGCACATCAGCACCTGTGCTTTCTCTTCATTTGCAGTGTCTATTACTTGCTTTTTTCTGAAATGTAGTGTTCAGATCATCTCACAAACTTTATTGTGGTGGAGATACGAAAGGAGATCTCTGTTCTAAAACAAAGGTGCACATTTATATTACTGGGAGGTGAACATTCAGTAAATTTGGGACTCATCAAATCCATTTCAAATGCTTACTAATGAAGGCGGGTATTCTTCAGGGTTCCAAGCTTAGCAAAGAATCCATTGACCCAACAGTATATGGTCCACATACTTCTGTTGACCACAGGCAGTCATCATTTACTGGTTCCCAGCCCATTTTTTTGCTAATGTGAATTTCTAGAAATGTCATTCTCTCAGATGTCTAGAAATGGCAGATGGCATACTGTATAATGCTTTAGTATGTCCATTCATTTACATGGACGTGCATAGAAATTCAAATTAACACACTAGGAATCCATACCACTTTGGGTTTTCTCTCCTTTAATAACAAGGGAGAATGACTTCACATTTTATTTTTAACTCAACTCATATTTTGGGAGGGCATGACAAATATCAATTTTTGACTTATTAGGACATATTTGTTCAACACAAAGATAAGCAGCTACTTAAAGCTTGAGAAACTTGTGCTTGGACCAGGAACTTTGGTGTGCAGGCTCTTTATATATTAACAATTGAAACAAATTTAAGATGGTTACTAGCACTGTTAATAGTAACAATGGTTTCCGGAGCTCTCTAATGATTAGGAAAATGCCTAAATTTTTGGTGTTCCAATTTTGGAGTAGAGATGTGCTGCCATTATTCCCACTCAGAAAAGTGTTTGAGTAGGGAATGGATAGATTACATTCCTCTTACTATTATTGCCTGTAGGAATAGTTGGTATCTATATTAAGCAGAGTGCAGTGGGGCTAGTGCAATATGACCTTGTGGTAGGAACAGGAGAAATTACTTAGGATGCTCTTGTAAGGTTAAAGAAACAAAAGAAAATGAATGTCTATTGTCTCAGTAAATCTATCTTAGGATAGAAAAGGAAATAGGCAAAGAAGTTGACTTGGGGAGCATATGCAGTGTAGACATAATACAATTTGATACCACCTGAAATACTGTAACTTCATCCTATGAAACCTGGGATTTGTAGTTTTACAAGATTTTTAGTCTTCTCTGCTAAAGAGTACTGGTGTCTCACAAAACTACAAATCCTGGGATTTAATGGCCATGGCCATGGCAGTTAAAGTGATGTCAAACTGCATTATTTCTACAAAGCAGATGTACTCTCAGTTACAAGAGCCCCTAAGCTCTCATGTGTGGGTGTAAGATAACATCCATTGTTGGGACTGGAAATTCATGAATGCTCTTTCCAAACAAATGGAAAACAAAGAGACTAATGACAGATGGGGGAAGTGGCAACTTTGCAGGTAAGAAGGAAGCAAAAGGCTTGAGCCCACAGACTAAAGAAAGAAACAAAGGGATGAAAGGAAAAGGCAGGCATTATTTAGACTCTGTTCTCTCACTAAACATGTTACAAATGTTGCTGCTACTTCTTTGCTTCCAACATTGTCCATCCATAGAAATACAGCTGCATGAAGCAACTATTAAGGACTTTATCACACTGGCAAAGAAAAAAAATGGGAGCACAGCGGGATGCTCTCGTCAATATAGCACAATTTGGCAAAGATTATCCCACGACATCACGCAACACTGCGATTATTCGGGGATTATCCGATGAAGAAAGAGGAATTCTAGCACCACTTTTTATTCTCGGGATTTTCCACGAATAAAAAGCAGCACTAGAATTCTTCTTTATTCACAGGATAATCATGGGATAGTCACAACGTTGTGTGACATTGTGTGATAATCTTTGCTAAATCACACAATATTGATAGGAGTACCCCACTATGCTCCTGTCTTTTTTGCCAGTATGATAAAGTCCTAAGACATGCTAGTGAGTGGCCTACCATTTCACATATTACAATTACTAAGATATATTTTGAAGTATGTAGTGTATTATGCTTATAAACATTTGTACCCAAGTTATGAGCTGGTCCTGTCTAAGCACTGAGACACCTTTCTGTAGTGATCTTAAGAGGGACTATTTTTCTCCCTCCAAAACTTAATCTTACATAAATTGCTGCAGGCAGTGATCTGTACACCAAAGGTGAGTTGCCTTTTGGTGTAGAATTTGAAAATATTTTTCAGGTTTATATTCCCCCCCTCTTTTTTAAAAAAACAGTAATTACTATTATTGATCCTGTTTTTCAGTTGGAGATGTGTTGTGTAAAGCCCATACAAACATTGCCTTTGAGCTGGTTACATGCAAAGTTACTTCACAGCAGTGAACCATCCATTTGATTTTTTTAGTCAAACAGAATGGAGAAGAGGTACTTTCAGGAAATTGCTTTGTGCTTCAAAGCAGCAAAAGCTGAAGTTGGAACAGGACAGCTGTGACTTTGGGGGGTTGCAGACTGCCAGAAATAGTGCAAATTGAGT
>CM034706.1:154047411-154058551 GCA_020142125.1 Phrynosoma platyrhinos
TAACTTCTTGATCAATTTCCTAGGAAATACAGCTTGCTGTGTATGAACAAATAATTATTTTTGTGACCTGCAGGTCTTCTATGTCACAGACTGAGGGTTCATGATAACATGGGCAAAGGGGCAAGTCTCCTCAGCACATGAAACTTGTGCCTTCAAGTTGTTTCCAATTTATGGCAACCCTAAGGGGAACCTATCATGGGGTTTTCTTGGCCAGATTTGGTCAGAGAAGGTTTGCCATTGCTGTCCCATAAGGCTGAGAGAATGTGACATCCCCAAAGTTTCATATTTAACCAAATTCCAGGTTTTTATTTCTATCATTTTGGAACAATGCAATTAATATATATGTAAAAAGTATCCCATTGCCAAAATGTCTGGAACTATAACTGATATAGAAAGTTCAGTTTTCTATCAGTAATGGATGTTCCATAACCAGTTGGATAAGAGAAGACTCATTGGCATGGAATGGGTAGTGTATGCTCTTCTCTACCTTATTCGTTTCATCAGATTTCAGCTAAAGTATATTATGGTTATATATAGAATAGGTTACATCTTTGCTCCCTTAATGGTGGTGTTTGCTACTCTTTTATTCCCCAAATTATTTTCTTCGAGGTGTGTCCTGCTTTGATTACTAAATCAGTTAATGAATTCATGTGTGTGTTTGTGTGAGAGAGAGAGAAAGAGGGAGAGAGAGAGACAGTAGGGCCAAGACCAAAGTATCTCACTTGATAGTTTCAAAGATGCCTTTCCACCAATTCATCTCCATTGAAACTTTCCAACAAATATTATAAATGCCACAAGAATAATATGCTGAAAGCAAAATTTAAATTAAACAAGATGCAGAAAAACTCCCAATGCAAAACAAATTTGCAACGCAATAAGCATTAGATGAGCAAAATGACCAAGCAGTTCCATATTATATGCAGATAAAAGCTTGAAAATAGGTTTAGCTTCACATTGATACTGAAAAGATTGCAGAATAAGTTCCATGTGTGTATTGTTTGGAGTGTTTTCCATAACTGGAATGCCACCACAGAGGAGGGTTGGGTGGCCTTCTTCCCAGCTTCTAAATATGGTAAACTTTTTTGGATTTCTTTCTGCCTTTTTTTTTTTTTTGTGATAGGCAAATGGCCAACTATGTTTTGAAGGGTGAATGGAAAAGTAGTAAGAGTAGGGCATCAGCTTTTAAAAACAGTTATTAACAGAATAAAAAAATATAAGTGTATTTGTGTATACAGTGGGCCCTTGTTATCTGCTGGGGTTTGGTTCCAGGATCTCCATGGATACTAAGATCAGTGGCTGTTCAAATGCCATTATATACAGTTCCATAGTAAAATGGTGTACTTTATATAAAATAGCAAAATCAAGGTTAGCTGTTTGGAATTTATGCAGTTTTGGTACATTTTCAAGTGGATAATTGAATCCATGGATAAAAAAATCTGTGGATATGGAGGGCTGACTGTATAGAAACAGCCCAACAGAAATCAAGCCACAACCATGAAGGGTGAATTTATTAGTACTTGCAAGCGTGAGAAAGTTTTGATTTGCTTTCTAAAAGAATAGTAGGACAAATCAAGTGATTTAATGATGGAACTCCACAACTGAAGTTCCATTACAGAAAAGATGCGAGGTGGAGGTCTTAATGGGATGAGGGCAGTAGGTGAGTTCATACTGGAGAACAGCTAAAGATAGCGCTTGACATGCTTTTCCCCCTCTGCCAGCAAAGAGGAGTTTCTGCCAGCATGTGGCCACTGGTATTTGCTATCTGCTTAAGTTTCCAGTCATCATTTTACAGTTCAAATGAATAACCTGGCAAAGCAGTTCACTGGTTCTCAGGGGAACAAGGAGCCTATGGCACAATTCGAAGAAAAATTGTGGGTCATTTTGTTCAATCTTTGTGATTTGTTTCTCCTTCTGTCAACTGATTGCACTGTTATGGATTGAGAAATATGGTTTCTGACCGATATTTCTCTGCTGGTGCCAAGTAGATGTGCAGCAGGTTAGAAGTAAAACAAATCTGGGGCAAAAAGTGAGTAGGTGATTTTGCTTTCAAAAATTATGACTTGTACTCTGGGGTGGCCAGGTAACATGAAGGTATCCTCAGAGATGTCCAGAAAAAGTTCTGCAGAAGAAAGAGCAAGAGGTTGAACTCAAAGGCCCAAGAGCCACTTCCAAAGCTATTAAAGTTATCACACTGAACTTGCAGAAATGGGAACAGCATGGAACCGAACGGCACAGAACAGGGCAAGAACGCAAGTTACCACACAGGAGAATGCCACCCCGTTCTGTGATGTTCTGTTTTGTGCCGTTCCCGTTCCTGCAAGTGCCATGCAATAACTTTATTTGTTTTTGTGATTCTAAATCATACAAAGGCAAGTTGAGGCTTTGAAATTGCTCAACAGCAATTAGTACCTAGATAGTGAACTGCAGAAGCACTCAAATCACTTCATGAGTCTTCCTGAAGATAACAAAATGTATAGCATTTCTATTTAAATTATTTCCAACTTTACAACTTACATGTAAATTAGTATGTGTAAATGTTTATATAAATTGGTGCTGTATTTTCTCTCTCTCTCTCTCTCTCTCTTTGATGGTATGTAATTTGCTGCTCCATTTGACTTTCTCAATTGAATTCATTCCTAGCAATGAAACTATGGAATTTAGATTTTAAACGATTGCAAGTGGGGCAAAGTAATACTTCACTTAATGAGGGTGAAATTACAGTTTGTCCTAAATCTACTGTCAACCTAGCAGTGAGAGAGAATTTTATTCCATTCTCTTCCTTCCTCACAGCCAACTCCACCATCCAAACTCATTCCAGGGGGTTTCATAGCCATTTTGGCCAGATTTTGGGAGCATGCTCATCTTCATTGATGGAACCAGTTTTATCAGAAAAACATTGCTCTTGGATTCTGGCCCTGATTACAACAGATTTCTTCCTAAAGCATAACTGCTGAGATCTACCCTCTGCCTACTTTCACTCTAGACTGCAAGTCAACTCACCTCTGTTTCAGTTGCTAGAATGTGAATTAATTTATACAAGTCCTTTCCCTAACATGAACAACAGTGGGAAAATCCAGTCATAAGTGTGCCAGGAGACCAAAGCACTTTGGGAAATGCCATTACTTCACTTTCAGAATATCATTTTCCTTAAAATCAGAGGCTATAGGAGGCATTTTCTAATAACCTGATTCATATCCTGGGGAGTATTTTGAATATGGAGGAAAAAATGGAACCAAGAAACAATGTTGTCACACCTTCTGACAAATACAACAGTTCACTTTGGTGAGAAGCTTGTCAAATTCCATGTAATATGAAAACTGAGTTTTTAAAGGTGTCCCAGTTTTGAACTTCTCTAAGGATTGTGGCAAGCCCCATAATTAGTATATAATTGTATTATGTCTCTTCTAAGCTGAATAATTATTTTAATGACTGAAGTTAACAGTATGCCACCTAATTTCTCAGTCTGATTGCAAATAAGTACTGTTAAACTTCATGCCATATCTTATATTTTAAATTTATGTCTGTGAAGTTTAATTTTGCCTGTAGATCTTCTATGCTGCTTGTCAGCTGTGAACACTTTAGTGTCCTTTTCTCTTGATTGTTTTACAGCTCCATTATGACAGGCACATTGTTCTTTGGGGGAAATAAAGATCACACGTTTGGCTTATGACTGGGGCTGATTTACTATGCATCATAAAGAAAATATAATTTTAAATCCTTATTATGAAGTTGTCTGGATTCCTTAGCTGATTTTTAATGCCACCAACTTTTATTTACAATAATTATTAAAATGATTGTTTACACATATGCAGGTCTTCTAAGAAAAAAATTGCAAGATGGAACAAGACTGAAGATGTAATTTAGAAGATGAATTATAAGATGAATAGGTAGACATAAAGAAGAAGAAAGAAGAAGAAGGAATACATGGGTTAGTAGAATGTAGGGAATGTTAGATATCTGGTGTATGTAATTTTCTTTATTTGTGTTGTTTGTGAATTTGTTTTTAAAATTTCTTTTTGTATTGTTTTTCTGTTTTTCCCTCTTTTTCGTTTTTGTGGATTTGTATGTTTGTTGTTGTGTATTTCCTTTTATTATATTATATATGGTTTGGGTTTTTTCTATATGTTAAGGTTAACTTTTGAAATTTAATAAAGCATGTTTTTAAAATTTAATAAAAAGACTGAAGATGGAACAAGACTGCTTTTAGATCCCAGGATGGACAGACTTCTCTCAAAATTCAGGATTTAAAGTCCAAATGGACCTTAAGTCCTCAATTAAGGGGGGTTGCAGACTGCCAAAAATAGTGCAAATTGAGTCCATAGGGTTAGGGTTAGGGAATCATGGGAACTGTATTTTATTGTGGCACCAGAGCTCTCTGACAGAGAAGGCTCAATGTCTCAGAAAAAAAACACAATTCCCATGATTCCCTAGCACTAACCTTAACCCTAAAAGTGGAGTCAATTTGCACTATTTCTGGCTTTTCAAGAAAGACATTTTCCCTCCCTTGTTGCAATATATGGTTATGATAAAATATGAACAAATCAGACAGCTTTTGGTGTGTGATTAAGAAAGCATAATTGAACATGATAGCTAATCTCAGGCTATCTGAATATGACCATTGGTAAACATTTGTAAATGTTTTATTTCCTTTGCACCAGAATGACCAGATAATAAAATACTTTATATTTTATATAAAGCAACGATGACCCTAATCATCTGTGAAATGAGTTTTTCTGGATTTTTTACCTGCAAAATTTCTAATAGCACTATCAACATCAATTTCTCTGGCAATGCTTAATTCAATATTCAGTCTTGATAAGTCAGCAAGTCAGGTTTGAGACATGGTAGACCTTAAAAAGTTTTTGATATGTTTGAATGTGCTAAAAGATCTTTCTGCTGACACTGCTGTAGCTGGAATTGTCAAAATATGGTCAAACTAACACAAACATTTAGAAATATCTCACCAAGTTTGTAGTCAGTTAATAAATTTAGCAATTCTAAAAGTTTCAGTTTTGATTTTACAAAATTTGCTTTGGGAACTGCACAGAAGTTACATGCTAGATATTTGCTAGCTTTTGTAAAACAATGCAATAGAAGGGGACTTTGAGGGGGGGGGTTGAGGGAGGGGTCCATGAGAATTTCTCTAGCCCCAGACTGATGTATCTGATGAACCTCCCTCTTTATAAGTTAACATATGTGTTAATCTTATGGTGA
Source organism: Phrynosoma platyrhinos (assembly GCA_020142125.1). Classification (NCBI taxonomy): domain Eukaryota; kingdom Metazoa; phylum Chordata; class Lepidosauria; order Squamata; family Phrynosomatidae; genus Phrynosoma; species Phrynosoma platyrhinos. The sequence goes on from CM034706.1 coordinate 154,052,626, forward strand.
CCACAGAATTAGGAAACAAGTTGAATGTGTGAATTAGTTGCTATAGACCAGGGGTCGGCAACTTTTTTGCCAGTGGGCCGGGAGGGGGGGGAATGGTGCTGGGACCGGCACGTGTGTGCATGTGCACAACTTCCACTGTCGTGCGCATGCGTGCTTGCGTGGGGTGCCGCCATTTTGGCGGCCACAGGGTTCCCCCAGGAGGGCTCCCTCAACTGCACTGGGCCTCAGAGAGGCTCAGCGCGGCCACGGGGGTCCCCCAGGAATAATAATAATAATAATAATAATAATATAATTTTATTTATATACCACCCATTGGTGACCCAATCCGGGCGGTTCACAACATAAAAATAATACAGCCTAAAACCAACGTATTTCCCACCCACCCCTAAAAAACTATTAAACCAGATTTAATTAAAACCAATTCCAACAAGTTTAAAATATACAATAATAAAACAACAATAAAACCCCTGCAGCTTCTTACAAGGGAAGGGTTATGGAGGATCTGCTGAAGGGGAGGAGGACCGAGGCCAGGATATTTAGTCCGGGAAGGCCTGCCGGAAGAGATCCGTCTTGACAGCCCTTTTAAAGCTGTCTAAAGATGTTAATTGACGGATCTCATCTGGCAGGCTGTTCCAGAGCCTGGGGGCAACAACAGAAAAAGCCCTCTGGGAGGTAGCTGAGAGCCTTGATTTTTGAGACTCCAGCAAGTTCTTCCCAGAGGACCGGAGTGCATGGGGAGGATTGTATGGGAGGAAGCGGTCTCTGAGATAGCTTGGACCCAAGCCATTTAGGGCTTTAAAGGTGATAACCAACACCTTGTATTGGGCCCCAGAAGCCAATAGGCAGCTAGTGGAGGGACCTCAAAACCAGGGTGGTGTGGTCCCTCCTAGATGTTCCAGATACAAGCCTGGCTGCCATGTTTTGGACCAATTGTAGCTTCTGAACCAAGCACAAGGGTAGCCCCATGTAGAGCGCATTACAGTAGTCCAGGCGTGAGATTACCAGCGCGTGTACAACTGTCTCGAGATCCCTTACTTCCAGGAAGACTCCCTCAACCATGCTGGACCTCGAAGAGGGCCAGCGCGGCCACAGGGGTCCTCCGGGACGCCATTTTGTGTTCCAAAATGGTGCCTGGAGTCTCGCGCGACCTTTCCCTTCATGGGGCAGGACAAGAAAGGTTGTGCGAGACTCCGGGAGCCATTTTGGAACACAAAATGGCACCCCGGAGGACTCCCGCGGCTGCGAAAGGTGGCAGCGCATGCGGCAGCTTTTAAATCAGCAGCAGCCTAATAGGATGCAGCCGGGATCTGGGATGGAGTCAGGAATTATTGCATTGTAATTCGCTGCTGAATCCGTCTTGCGACTGCAGCCTGGATCCTAGCCGCACTCAGCAAACCCTTTTTCGAAAACAAAAGGTCCCGACTCTGAAAACTGGCCAGCTGAGTGTGGCTAAGATCTCCAGTTGCGCAGTGGATTCAGCAGCAAATTGCAATGCAATAATTCCCACCTCCATTCCGGGTTCCGACTGCATCCCACTGGGCTGCTGCCGATTTAAAAGCTCATGCAATAAGTTCCTCAGTCGGCCTTATACCAATACAATGACATCATAGGATACAGGCCATAATGGCCATACTTTAAGTATGATTAAATCTTGATCAGTCTTCTCTCCCTGCTTTCCCCACTTCCAAATGTGAATATTCTGGAAGACAGAAAGAGTTCAGAACTCAGTCTTGTACAAAAATGGAGCTGTAAAATAAAACAAAAACATGTTGTGGGAGTGGGCAAGGCCTGTATGCAATTTCTCCAGAGGGTACTTTTGCTACAACTTTATGGATCAATAGTTAAAGAATGCACTGTAATGGTAAAATAATATATTCCACATTTTTTAAAAGTTATTTTAGATACTGACCTTTGCCAGATCAGGCTGATCAAGCCATCCAAACAAAGATTATTCTTATATGGATAAAGATTTTGCTGGTGTTGTACATTATTTCACTTTCTGCCTGTGGTTCCCCCCTTCAGACTTTGCAGTTTTTAGGACACATTCCAGCAAGGTGGGGGTGGGGATAAACCAGAGATGATCTGTCAAAAGGGAACATTCATATTTTAACGCAACATTAACATTTTGGTAATTAACATGGCAGTTAATGCTTTTAGCAGATGTAACAACATTAGACTTGTAAATTTTAATTAAAGTTAATGGTTCACGATAGCTGTAGGGATCTGGCATCCTCTCTGGATACTGAAAACATGTCTAATGTGATTAGAAATACTAATTGAAGAAAAAAGGGCTGCAGCCGTAATGACTGTGTTTCTTTATCATTTTGTTTCATCATTACAAACCTTCAGTGATCATTTTAAAAAGCTTTGTTGGGGAGAAGAAGAAAAATGAAAAGTCAAATATTCCCCTTGAAGATTTTAAAAGGGGTCAATGGAAACTCCAGAGGGGTTGTGCTCACAAAGCAATAAAAGAAAATAAAAACAACATATTAAAAATTAATTTGTATAGCCCCCTTTTCCTTGATTAGCCTCATGAGATCAAAATCCCAAGGAGTTCTGTGAACATATCTGGTTACATATTTTAAACAATTTTTATATTTAATTAAGAAATAAAAGCCTTCAAATTTCCCTCAGAGTCCCTGAATTCAAATGGCAGGCTTTGACACAGTCAAGTCCCACAATATGCCACCTCTCATATGGGAAACAAAGTGCTGTTAAATAGGAATAGTTCATGGTTGCCATATGTTGGTTCCCTCAATCCAGGCATTCAGGTTTGCATACTGTTTTCTGCTTATGCAAATCACACAATGAATTAGGAAAGGTTCAATAAACTTTATGAATTAAACTGATTTCTCACTCCAGAGTAACCCTCAACTATGGTGGCAGGCGAAAATGAGGACAGGGATTTCAATCCGTTAATGGTGATATAGAAGAAGGAACGCTGCCTTTGGTTCCAGCTTTAGGGGAAAGATGGGGTATAAATGATGGAATGGAAGATTGGAATGGAGTGTCTGCTAGGCATGCTAACTTTTTAGGTCTGATGTAAACACTTTATCCTCAGACAAAGCACCCTTTATATAATAGGATATAATAATGATGGACAATTATTTTTTTCAGGGATTGCTAAAAGATAAAAATTTATAGTCTCAAGACGAAAAAGGTAGGCATAATTTAGGACATGGATGTCTGTCTTTTGGCATGGGCCAAAAGGAGCAGCCCCCAGACACTTTAGGAGCATGATGTACAGATGACACATGCCCCATGGCATCTGGAAGCCACTCTGGCACTGTGATATGGTCCTTTGGACCAGATCAAAAAAGAGCTGATTAAATCCAGCTCCTGATGGTGGACAGCTATTGATCACTGAGGAGGCCTGCTTTGGAAATGGGCCATGTGGTCTCCACAGTTCCAGAGCAATTGTAGCCCGATCGTGGCCAGAGAGGCCTTCAGCTGTCTGCTTTGCTCCCAAGTGTCTCTATTTTGTTTTACTCGTGAAATTAGACAGGCGAGTCTCAAAGCCTGGGAAACTTTATGGATGCCAACTCTTAGCCAGCACAGCCATTTTTTTTTTTTTTGGAAAAACAAATTACTTTTCCAGGCTCCATCATTTCCCTATTAAAGATTAGAGTCACAAAGGACTCTGTGGCTGAGCACAAGTTTTACATTAAAAAGTCATATGGCATCACTATGTATGGACTACAACTCCCCATCATTCCTAAGTATTGACTGTACCAGCTAAGGTCAATATCACACTACTACTATATTATTCCACTATAACTGCTATGGCTGCCTCCTGTCGAATCCTGGGATTTGCAGTTTAGGGAGAAGCATTTAGAATTCTCAACCAGAGAGCTCTTAGGCCTCACTAAACTACAAACCCTAGAATGTCACAGGAGGTAGCCACAGTAGTTAAAGCAGAATAATAGCGGTATAATTGTGTAGTGCGATATTGACCCAAGAATACTGGAAATTTACCCAGCAGAGATAGCTGTGGTTTAAACTAGGTTAGCAGTGTTTCATGCTTTCAGTAAATGAGTATCTTTTTAAAGTATACATATATTGAAGGTACAGTATTTTCAGAAGAGCAGGATTTGGGAGGGAGTAGGAGCTCATCTCCATCCATGTCAGGCACTTCCCTCTCTCTTTTTCTTCAGTATTATTAAAGTCCTAGCAATACATTAAATCTTACCTTGAATGCTGACCTAATTAATATGAGATATCTGGTTCTTGCTCTCCCCACTCCCCAACTTTTTTTTGGATTCTGTATTGATATTTCCATAGCAATTTGTATGTTCAAAGGTTTCTGATGTCAAGATCTCAACTCATTAGCTACTCAGCCAAAGATTTTTTTTTTCTGTTTGGTAATGAATTATGAACAAAACAAGTGGCACATCTCAAATGCTCATGAGTAGGAAAACATTTGTGAGTAATCTACTGACTGCAATAATGTTTGGGCGACAGCGTTGGTTGTAAGGAAGAAGAATACTTGATAACTGGAAAAGGGTAAAGTATGCATAGAGATGATTGTGAATCTATGGAGTACAAAACCAGTAGGGTGTCAAAAAGGGAGGCAGAGTCACCCAAAGGGTAGCTAATACCATCCAGTTTGTGGGCTTGCTCCAGCTATTTGCCATGAATAATCTGGATTGTGTGAATGATTCTATAAAGGGGCATCCAGGGCTGGTCCTATCATTTGGCACAATGAGGCAGCCACCTCAGGCAGCAATTTTTTGATCTAAATAAAAGGTAGAAGATTAGTAGGTATTTATTATTATTCTAGTTTCACTGCCCTGGTGTAGGCAGGTGGATCTGAGTAATTTATACTTCAAATGCCAATAATAAGTTAGCTGGTTTGTGCAGTGCTTAGAAGTAACAAATCACAGAGGAGGCAACAAGAATGGAACAAAGGTGCATTTCCAAAGCAACACAACAAGGATAAACAAAGTTCCTTTACTGGTCCAATTTTTTAGTTAATTTTTACATGTTATATTTAAAGAACATTTTACATGTTATATTTAAAGAACATTTTAAAACATTTTAAAGGCATTTGGATGGAGATTTTTCTTGTTTTGTGCCCTTCTCTTAGCCTAAAGTTTTGTCCTTCCAAAAGCAAAAGTAGCAAAAAGTAATGAAAAAACAATGAGCAAGACCATGACATAACACAACTACTTAAAAGAAAAGTCAATGTAATGGCTAACAGTACTTTTACCACATTATAAGAAGCTAAGGGGATAAGTTACTTGCAAACAAATATTTCAAGCGCTTGCCTTGGGTACTCTCCACCTTGAACTGAACATGGGAGTGGCACTAATGATTGCTCCACCTCAGCTGGCAAAATGTCTAGGTCAGTCCTAGCAGCAGAGGCAGCTGCTTCCTCCTGGCTCTTTGACCATCCATGTATGTGATGTTGCACAAAAAGGTAAAGCAATAAAACAGTAAAACACAGACATTCCTGTCCAAGGCATACATCCTTATTTATTTATGTATTTATTTAATAAAAAAGGAATATAGAGAAAGGAAGGGATTTATAAAAATACAGAAAAGCACAAACAGTACAAACACATACAATCTGAATACAATCAGCCCTCCCCATTTGTGGCTTTGACTTTTGCAGATTTGATTAGTTGTGGATTTGATTAATATATGCCAAAGAAAAACCAATGAAGGATTCAGGCAGAAGACAACACTCTCTCTAGGAATCTTTATGTCCTCCAGCATGACTCTGCTTTAGGGAAAACATTTTTCTAGGCATTTGTATGTCCTCCAGAGCAATTCTATGGTCAACTTCTGCCAGATGTTGGCCATAGAATTGCACTGGAGGGTCTAGAGTTTCCTAGAGATATGTTCTCACAGGTTAAAAAAAATGTTGTTTTTTTTTAAAAAATGCAGCTTTCCCACTTTGGACGTTATCACACGCGGGTCTCAA
>CM034706.1:154112420-154141757 GCA_020142125.1 Phrynosoma platyrhinos
ATTCCCGCTTGGCCATGAAACTCACTGGGTGACTTTAGGCAAGTCACACAGACAGCCTCAGAGGATGGCAGTGGTCAACCCCCTCTGAAGAAACTTGCCAAGAAAATGCCATGATAGGGTTGCCATAAGTCAAAAATGACTTGAAGGCACACAACAACAACCTCAACAACAAATTATCCTTTTCAGTTGTTCTTCCATTGATAGTTAAATATATTTTATTTAAGTGGGCTTTTTTTTTGTAATTAAGTGGCTACTGGCTTTTGAATGGGTGATGTTGCATTTTAAAAAGAACTGGTTTGCATTAACATTGTTTTCAGTTAATTTGTGATTTAAGATAATAATTTATTTGCCTTTTAATATTAAACCTTTTTGTGTTTTTAAAATTGTACTCATTCACTTTAGAACACCGCTGTAGGTGTACGTTGAAAGGAAATGTCTTCGAGGAAAATTGATGTCTGTCAGAAAAAGTCTGATTGAAGAACCAGGAGAAAATTTCAAGTAGCCCTGAGGTTCCTCAGCCCACAGTATGAAAGCAACTACCTTATTTTCCTGCGTATAAGACTACTTTTTAACCTGCAAAATCTGTGGTTGAAGTGGGGGGTCGTCTTATACGCCGGGATAAGGATAAGGAGGATAGAGGTGCTAAAACTCTATATTTTGACTGGAAAAAATGGGGGGCCGTCTTATATGCCGGGTCGTCTTATACGGCGGAAAATGCGGTATTATGAAATTTGAGTGCTTTTTTTTTTTAAAAAAAGGAGACAATCAAAGTAAGCAGAAGCTTTTGTCAGTTGAATTGTAAAAAATTATGTGACTCAAGTTCAGAAAGAATATATTAAGAAGGTGGACTTAGAAGATGATAAATTTAGCTTTAGGATTCTATCTGATCTTGGAAGCTAAGCAAGGTCAGTGTTGATTAGTGCTTGGATGGGAGACCACTGGGTGCTGTAGACTGTGTTTCAAAAGAAAGAAATGGCAAAACCATCTCTGAGTATTCCTTGCCTAAAAAAAAACTATTAAATTCATGGGGTCCTCATAAGTCGACAGGAGACTTGAAGGCCATACACACACAGTGCTTAAAAGATAGGTGATACTTGTATTAATAACATTGCCAGCTTCCATGATAATTGTTTTTGAGATGCAAGGTGGAAGGGAAATAGTATCTTCTGGGAGCAATTTTAATATCACCATTAAAACAAAGGACAAAGACCTTTAAGAATTGCTTTGTGGGAAAGTTTTGTTTCCAGATTAAGAATTATGAGGCTCAAATAGTGATGTTACCATTGCTTAATTATTTTATCAGGCTAAACAATTGTGTGTGTGTGTGTGTGTGCGCGCGCGCGTGCGTGTGTATGCATTTTAAATGTAAGATGATTAATCACACTGACAAACCTTTAGGTAAGGAAGATTGTTTTTTTTTTTTAAAAATGCAACTAATTCTTTTAGAAGTGCTTTCCTTTTGATGGCATTTCCCAGCTGAGTAGCCTCTGTAATTTTTAGGTTAAACATATTTGCATTTCTGGCTTGGCTGTAATAGGGAGATGTAGAAAAAACATTTTTACTTTCTGCATCTAGTTTTTTTTTTTTAAATATTGATCATAATGCTTTCACATTTGATTCTGTTAACCTATATGAAACAAAAATATTGGGAAAACATTACAACAAACAGAATGTGTTTCTTTAAAAAAAAGACCCTGATCTTCACTTATACTTTGGTTCTAGGAAGCACACATTTGACCTAGAGATTCTAAACACTTTTGTTGTTTTTAAAAGAAATGAGTCATAAATTGCAAAAAGTAACCATTTTGAGGAGAAATGTTTAAAAACAGCTCTGTTGTTTCATTGCATTTTTTAGGATGCAGTCTGATGCATATTATCATGGTGTAAGTCTTGTTGAACCTAGTTGGACTTACTGCCTAGGAGTAGGCTGAAATATGTATAGTTGTCCCTCTGTATTCATGGACTGATCAATCCATGGTTTGAAAATAATTAAAAATGTATACATTCCAAAGGGAAACCTTGATTTTGCCATTTTATAGAAGGGACTCCATTTCACTATGCCATTGTATATAATGGGACTTGAGCATCCACAGGTTTTGGTATCCACGGGGGTCCTGTATATGACTTAATAGGTAATATGTCAGGTCCCTCTCATTTAGAGAAGACTATTTTACTTCAGTAGGATTGTTTTTGATGTCATGGGTGATAGCAGGGGTCGGCAACCTTTTTTGCCGGGGGGCTGGGGGGGGGAAATGGTGCAGGGGCCGGGCGGGCGCATGCGCACTTGGCCCCACGCGCATGAACATAATGGCAATCATGGTGTGAATGCGTGCATGCATGGGGTGCCATTTTGGAAGACCCAATGGTGCCATGCGCATGCGCACGCTGCCATTGGGCATTCCAAAATGGCGCCGCGCATGCGCGCATGACATGGGCGCCATTTTGGAAGGCCCCACCACATCTGCACAGTGCGAATTTACATGGTGCAGACGTGGTGGGGCCTTCCAAAATGGCGCCCGCCGCCGTGTGCATGCATGCGCAAACGCAGACGCCATTTTGGATGCCGATGGCGGGAGTGGCTACGGGCCAGTCCCAAGGCCTCTGCAGGCTGCACCCGGCCCGTGGGCTGGGTGTTGCCGACCCCTGGTTATAGAGTACAGTTTTGGACATTTGGTTCAATCCTGAGTTGCCGTATTTAGAGCTGCACTTAAGCAATGTTCTCACTGATAGAATGAAAGGCAGATGTGAGTTAAATTTTTGGCAGTTTTCTACTCTGCAGCTTCTTCTGTAAGGTTCTTCTTCTGTCATTAGGCCATGGACCATTTATCCATAGGGACTATCTCCTCTACCAGTGACATGGACGTTCTTAAGTTGTATGACACAGTGAGAGCCAGTATGGCATAGTGGTTTGTGGTTTGAGTGTTGGGCTATAACTCTGGAGACCAGGGTTCAGTTCCCAGGTCAGCCATGAAAACCTACTGAGCAAGTCACATGTTCTCAGCCTCAAGGGAAGGCAATAGCAAACCATCTCTGAGCAAAACTTGCAAAGAAAGCCTCATGACAGTTTTGCCTTAGATGAAGGTAAAGGTAGCCGCCTTGAGTCCCTGTACTGGGAGGAAGTTGGGATATATATAAACTGAATAATAATAATAATAATAATAATAATAATAATAATAATAATAATAATAATAATTCCTTGACATGAAAGTCTAATTGTAATTGACTGCAGGTGGCAGTGCTCATCTCAGTTACTAAGCCGAAAATCCAGCGTTGTCCAGGGACTGCTCTGGTGATCATGTGGCCAGCATGACTGGACCGAATGATGTTACCTTCCCACTGAGAAGTGGTACTTATTTATCTACTTTCATTAGCATGCTTTCAAACTGCTAGGTTGGTAGAAGCTGGGACTAGTGACAGGAGTTCACCCCATCATGCAGCACCTGGGCCTCGAACTGCCAACCTGCCAATCGACAAAATTGACGTCTTAACCACTAAGCCTTCGCATCCCTTAGGCTTGCAATAGATCAGAAATTACTTGAATGCACACAACAACAGCAAACAAAATGAATCAATGCTTGTTCTATGAAAATCTTGGGTGTTTGCTATATTTTTTTTTCAATGAACATTATTTAATTGCATTATTGAAATGTTTTGTTGAACCTCAGACGGTGTGAATCGCACACTACCCTGTCTTTTGATCACTTGCATTTGAAAATGGTCCCTGTTATTTGAAAATGCGAAACAGCTTTGCTGGAAGAAATAACTGTGTTTGAAGCAACACGAGGTGTAAGATGTACCAGTCTGTGGCATTTCGTTTGTATGGTGATATGTTGCATTAGTCTTTCACTCGTGGATCAGGACCTGCTGGATTGCAGCCAGGCCTATTTAGATCACAACATCAGTGACGTGAGTCAATACATTAACAGTACAAACACAAGAAACAAATTGCCCGATACATGCCTGAGCTAAAGATAGGTAGTGGATCTGAAAAAGTTGAAGGTTATTGCTTGGATGAGGAAATGATCTTTTGACATTCCACTGATGATGAGTACTCTGTTGTGAGTGATGATTACTTAATACTCTTTGTGTGGCCTGTCAGCCTGTAAATCCTTACTCTCCATAAGTAAATCAGGCTAATGTGTGACATTCTTCTTCTGTTTACCCTTCCCTCTGTAATATTCTCCAGCATCCACCTGTAAGCACCAAGGAAGTATGTGATGCTGTATATGGAATACCAAGAATAAAAGAGGTATACAAAAAATATGATTTTATTGTATTTTGTTCTTATACAGGTAATTGGAAGTGTTTGATTTGAACAATGGATGAACAATCTCAAGGCATGCCAGGCCCTCCTGTTCCCCAATTTCAGCCACAGGTAGGATATTCTACTGGCTGGTAAGAGTATTTTATTTATTTATTTATTTATTTATTTATTTATTTCATTTATATCCCGCCTTTCTCCCTGGAGGGACCCAAGGCTCCTCACAGATAAAATCACATAGAATATACACAAGTTAAAAACAGACTAAAAACCCACCTGCTCCATAAAAACACCTTGCTATGCATTATATACAGAAAGCCTGCCGGCATAAAAAGGTTTCTACTTGCCAGTCAGAGGCAAGCAGGGAGCAGGACGCGGAGGTATCAAGGGGTAGATTAGTGGAATATTAAACTAACAGTGCCATTGGAAAGCTTATTTTTTTCTGTGTATTATTGTTTCTCAATTGTGTTACATGCGGATAATGATACATATCTTATTTATGTCAATTTTATTTTTCCTGTTGGAATTCACATCAGTTGTTTAAATTATTGTTATGTTCATAGTTATTACTGCATAAATATTATGAAGTGTGGACAGTTCAAGTCAACTCTGACTGATGGTGATCCCATCATAAGTTTCTCATGACAAGATTAATTCAGAGGAGGTTTGCCATTGCTTTCCTCTAAGACAGAGAGCATGAGTCTCTGAAGGTCACTCATTGGGTTTCCATGATGGAGCAAGAATTCCAGCCCTGGCCTCCTGGAGTCAAACCACTACATCATGCTTGAACATATTGTTGAAAATTAAAGTAGTGCTTATTGTGTGTGTGGTGTGTGTATGTTTTTTTTCTTTTTAAAAGAGGATATGCCAAACACCAAACAGACACAAAATGTAGCAATATATTTCAATTGGACACATTGCCTATTCTATTTATTTATTTGTTTCTTTCTACCCTGACTTTCTTCCAGGATATGACCCAAACAGCCTTGTTTACCAACCTCAGAGGAGAAAATATTGTTATTCAGTAGTGAGGAAAAGGAGAGCAAGTATGGCATAGTGGTTTGAGCATTGGACTGTGACTCTAGAGACCAGGCTTTGGATCCTCGCTTAGCCATGGAAACCCACTGGCTGATCTTGGGCAAGTCACACTCTCTCAGCCTCAGAGGAAGGCAAAGGTAAACCCCCTCTGAACAAATCTTGCCAAAGATCACCCCGAGATAGGTTTACTTTAGGGTTACAATAAATCAGAAATTATGTGAAGGCACACCGTAACAACAAAAACAACACCAAGTGAGGAAAATACAATTTGCCTATGTTCTTTTATTTTTCACATTCCTGGCATTCAAACAGATTCCAGAATCATAGTGGATTCTGGGAAGATGGAAGATGCAACTTGTTTGAGATATATAGATTTTATAAAAAAGAGGGATCTTGTGGCTGGGATGGAAGTGAGCATTTCTGCAGCACATACCTTTCTCTTTCAGAAGTCTGAAAGTGACAAAGATAGTGATACCTGTTGAAATATTAACTTCCTGACAATGGAATCATAAAGGACCCTTTTCTCTGTTGAATAAAACAGCCTTTTATTTTAAGGCAATTGAAGGGCAGTAAAGCAAAAAAGCTTTCTAAGAAAGGAACAACTAGTTAGATTCCTGTTTATGGAAATGAACGTGGAAGATTACAGTATGTGACTCAGGCATAGTGTCTCTTGGGGAGCAGAGGGTTAGGTCTAATAATCCTTAAATCTTGTCCTAACTCTCTAATCCACGTTCAGGCTTGTATCAGGCAGGTGTTGGAACCCCTGCTGTGACCAATAAGGGACACACATCTAATGGGACTTAATACCAGAGAGACAGAAATAGGAAATTGGAATCTAGAATGTATAGGACTGAAGCAGCAAACTAAGAAGGAAAGTTTTTGTGAAATGTGATTTTTTTGGATAATTTCCAATAGTTTTATAGGAGTGCCACAAAAAACAAACACAAATTTTCCTAAATCCACAATCAAGTCCCCTAGTGTGTATGCGTATATATGTTTCAGATTATATGCCTTTGGCAGGCCTGGCTTGTTTTGTTTTGTTTTATTTTATTTTGTTTTGTTTGTCCTGTTTGTAAAGTGCTATGTACAGTGATGACACTATAGAAATTTATGATGATGATGATGATGATGACAACAACGATGATGATATAATTATAAATCTATTCAAAAATTATGTGAATGTAGATAAATGAAAGTGAGGCATTTCATAGTTACCTCTTACAGTTTGGAAGTACACTGATCCCTCCACATTTGTGACTTTGACTTTCGTGGATTTGATTATTCATGGATTTTATTAATATGTTCTCTCTAGGAATATCTAGGTTATCCAGCGCAACTCTGTGGTCAACTTTAACCAAAAGTCACACTGAAGGACCTAGAGATTCCTAGAGAGAACACTCCATTAGGCATTTGTAGCTCCTCCAGCGCAATTCAGTGGTAATGTCTGGCAGATATTGGCCACAGAGTTGCACTGGAGGACCTAGAGATTCCTAGAGAGGTGTTCTTTCAGGTAAAAACAGTTATTTTTGTTATTTGCCATTTTCCCACATTCATGGGGGTCCTGTGCCCCTAACTCCAGTGAATGGGAAGGGACAAGTGTAATCGTAAGTCTATGAGAGAGAGAGTAAGAGAAAGAGAAAGATATTTTCTTATGTCTGCAAAACTTCACAGTGCTATAAAATGGTTGTAGCCTAACTTTTGGAGAAGAAACATTTTAATTAAATTGTTGAAAATCTGGGCTGAAGTATAAAAGCATTCTTTAAGAAGGAAATATTGTTAACATTCATTAATTTCAGCATAACTGTTGCTTTGGCATTGGAGACTGTTCACACTTTATGTTGTAGTCTTCTTTTTTGCTGCCTACACATTTAGAGAGTGACGGAAAGATACGTGCTTTCAAAGATGCTGAGGCATCTGTTGTTTGGTGGACTGTACCACTCCTAGAGCCTGTGTGTAGAACATTAGAAGCCATTGGAGGTACATGTGTCCTTTTTACATTTTACCTGTAGTGGATAGCAAGATAATGAATTGATGCTTTTCCTCAATCAGACTTTGGAAATCCACAACAGATCCTGATTTCTAACTCATGCTAATGTGGAAACCCATGCATGAACTCAATTTGTTGCAGATTAGAACAGAGATCAGAAAAGTTATTTTTGGGGAAAAATAATTCCCCAAATCCTCTTCCTCAGTATGACCATTGTATTCCCCTAAATACTTTTCCTAGGCTGTGGTACAGATGTAATTCTAATTCAGGGGTGAGAATTGGATAGCCCTCCAGATGTTGTCAAACCACAACTCCTCCTTTCTCTACTGTTGGCTGTGGCTGGCTGGGAGAGCTGGGAATGGCAGTATGACAACAACTGAAAGGTTGCACAATATCTCCCACCCATCAGCTGAAAAGGTAAAGGAGGGAAGAGAAAAAGGGAGTGTATTCCTGCAGCTGCCTACTGATCTGCAAAAACCATGGTTTGGAAGGGGACAAGTATTGGGCTTGCTCTGAACCTGGGAGGAAATTAAGTTACAGTGTGGATGATCTAGCTCCATAGATGGATTGTCATTTAAAACAAAAGCACACCTCCTGAAACAGGAGAAGTTGTTGCTGCTATTCTCCTTGCTTCTCATGTGGGCAGGTTTAAAATGCCCTCCTCTTGTTACAGAAATGTACGTAATATGTTCTCTGCCCAACCGATGCCCCCATTATACATGAGCTTAACATATATATATATATATCCAAATTACATTGAAGCTGGGAGGGAGACCCGGGTGATAGTTGAGAGATGTGCAGCTATGTTGCTTCTCATGTCAGGTCTCCACGTCTAAATTGTCTGACAGGACAAGGGAGCAGATGAGACAAGCTGTCAGTCAGCCACGCTGCCCTTTGAAGAAAGGCTATTGGCGGTGGGGGTGGGTGGGAAGGTGCCGCAAATGGGCTGTGAAGTTTACATACACTGCCCACTGTTAAACAGATTACCTCTAATGAAGTGTCTAATGCTCAGGCTGTATCAGTCTAATCCTTGGTGGCAGTTCATCCCTCAACTGGCAAAAAAACCGCAGCCCTCTGGCCCTCTCTCGCCACTCTGGCCGCCAAGCACAGGGAGGTGCCCAGTCTTAATAAAGCCAGACAGTGTGTGATCTGACATGCAAATGTAGGTCATTGCATATGTAAATGTGTGATTACAAGCCTGCATGCCAAAACACATTAGTGAGACTTTGCTCTCAGCATGCGGTTGTCACACTGCCTTAGTAGTTCACGCTAATGTTTGTCAAGTTACTGTACAGACAGAGGATGCAATTCCCAGTTCAGAATATATATTTTTTGCAATATATGCCAGTTAAACAACCACATACACACAAAAACCCTATCCAAAGTTAATAAAGCTGCACAGGCTTAATGAAGCTGCATTCTGCTTCTCAGTAATGTGAGCTTTGGGATAATGAGAGAGAGAACTCCACAAGTTTTGATGTTTTTACTCTAAATGCTGCAGATAACCTCATTAAACCTACATAGGCGCCTTTCCAGTATACACCCCTGAATTGGTGCAATGCCATCTCAGTTCCATATTGTGATGTTTGCACTTCTGTTGGATATTAATTTGTTTTTGACAGTATGGCCAAGCGTCCGAGAGGCAAAAGCCTGGATATATTGCTAGTATCTGTTGAACTTCAAAAACACTGCGTACTTAAAACATTTTGCGTAAGCTTTTGTTTTTGCTTTTGCTTTCTAATGCACAGATGATAAAATGACAACGCTGATGCCGTTCTGTAATCCTTTAGTTAACTGGTTTATTTGGAATATTGCCTGCGGCCAAATAGCATCCAAAATTTTGTTGTACAAAATACTAAGGATAGAAAATAGAGAATAATGCAGACTATCCCTTTCTCTCAATTTACTGTTTCCTCCTCCCCAAAAGGAAAAATCAACTGTATAGTCAGTATTAAATGGGGTAGTGCCTTATTTAAGAGTACAACCTGTTAAATAATAACAAGTGTTTGTTAAGCCTGAATCCATATACATAAAGTAGGTTCTGCAACAGCATGTGTTTTTACAAAGCAAATTGGCAACAAAACGATTAGCTAATAGAGGAATACTAGTTGCAGAACATGAACTCTTAATTGGCTATAGTGCAATCCCATCTTGAGTATTCAGAACTGGCGCCTCTTTGCATTTCAGCTGGTAAGCGGCAACCCTGCCTTCCTTCATTTTAGCTGTTCAGTTTCTCAGCCAAATGGGTTCGAGAAGTGAGGAACTGAAGTGAGAGGGATGGAAGAAAGGGAAGGAGGACTTACAAGTCAAGGATGAGATTTTAAACTGGGACAGGAGTGAGTGAGTGCGTGAGTGAGTGAGTATTTATGTAACATTGGAGTGCTGAGGTTTGTGCCAAGGCATGGTAAAAGTTCTTGTTGTTCTTGTGTGCCTTCAAGTCGTTTCTGATTTATGGCAACCCTAAGTCGAACCTATCGTGGGGTTTTCTTGACGAGATTTGTTCAAAGGAGGTTTGCCATTGCCTTCCCCTGAGGCTGAGAGCATGTGACTTGCCCAAGGTCATCCAGTGGGTTTCATGGCTGAGTTGGGAATTGAGCCCTTGTCTCCAGAGTATTAATCCAAAACTCAAACCACTACGCCATGCTCATGGCAAGCGTTTTTAGCTGTTTAAAGTATTGAGGCGGGAATCTCTTCTCTTGTTGGCATGGGGCAGGTCCCAGAGGATGGGGGGCATATTTTGCCATGAAGACTTTTCCACATGTTTTTTCAGTGGTAAGAGTCACCATTTATAGTTATAATTAAATTTTATGCATTAAAATTTGTGGCAAATTAAATAAGTATCTTAGCTACCAGTAATATATTTTGAGAGCTGCACCCAACCCTAATTTCCACATAAGTCTTGTTATTTTTAGAGTATGGTATTGTATAATGGGGACTTCTTAAGGAACACAACTATCATGTTATAGCAGAACTTAGTGTCTCCTAATCCAGTGGGGAAGAGGGTAGGGACCTGTAGCCCTCCAGCTTTCAACAGTTCAGCCAACATAGCCAATGGTTTGGTATAGTGGAACTTCTGTGTCCAGCAACAATTGGAGAACCACAGATTTTCAACACTTAGCCTAAGCTAAAGTGTTGGAGAATGAACAGTTTTAATGGTCAAAGTCAGGTAGCTGGTCACAGGATTCATCTATAGGAGAGCAGGGCTGTGCTCTGGATCCATGAAGCTGCTGACAAAACTCTTAGGAGCCTATCACACAGCTTAAAAACAACATCTTATCTCTAATTCAATTCTAATTTAGGCTGCATCTGTATACTACCACAGGGACTATCGTGCTAAATCCACTGCCTGAATACAGCCCAGGTCCAGCCCGGGTCCCAGGGGCACTCAACACACCCCTTTTTGAAATTGGGAGTTTTCTGACTTTAAAAAATGGTCACTGCAGTACTCCTGGGACCAGGGCTGGACCTGGGCTGTATTCGAACAGTGGATTTGACGGCAAAATCCCTGCAGTAGTATCCAGATGCAGCCCGAATTGGAATTGAATCCGGGAGAGGTAAGATGCTTTTTTAAGCAGTGCAATAAGCCCCTTAGTGAGAAACCTGAGGAGCAAACCATATCTTATTAATTTTTCTAATGTTATATGCCACCTTTCTTCCAGAGTGGGAGCCATGGTGGCCTAAAGAAGAAATCAGTTAAAGTTAACACAATTAAAATAATCACATTTAAAACAGTATAACATTCTTTTAAAAACATTGTTGTTTGCTGTCATGTGCCTTCAAGTCATTTCCAACTTATGGTGACCCTAAGGTCATGAACCTATCATGGGGTTTTCTTGACAAGATTTGTTAAGAGGAGGTTTGCCATTGTCTTCCCCTGAGGCTGAGAGAGTGCGACTTGCCCAGTGGGTTTCATGGCTGAGCTGGGAATCAAACGTGGACTCCAGAGTCACAGTCCAACAATCAAACCACTATGCCTACAGGTGAAAGGAAAGGTGGGAAGGGGCCAGCCTAGCCTCCTGTGGAAGGGAGTTCCAGAGGATGGGAGCAGCTTTGTGTTAAAACCTGTTCACTAGGAGCCTCTCAGAATAATAATTCTTATAGTTGATATAGCTGATAATTCTTATAGCTGTGGCTATCATGATGAAGCCTCCTGTTGCAGTTTGTTGTGGATTACTCCATGTTCTAACATGCTCTGGGTTATCTTTATAACTTTGTGGTTATTACTTTGGAAGGCACAACTCCTGAGAAGCTGCAAATGGGGCTCATGATTGCTGAAGCAACGTCCCAGTGTTGTTTGTCTTCTACAGCATCCCGCTGGTGTAGGAAAGCATTCATTGGCAGCACTATGCACTCAAAGCAAGTTTATTCATGTTTACCAATTCATGGTGCTAAGATGCCTTAACTTGCATAGTGGAAATGTCTACAGAAGGCTTCGGATGCCTCATTCAAGAGTGCAATCTTTCATTTTGAAGAAATCCTAAAGAGTAATACAGTCACCCCACCATCTCTACGGATTCTTTATCCATGGTTTCAATCATCCACAGCTTAAAAATACATTTTTAAAAATATATATTCCAAAAAGAAACCTTTGTTTTGAAGATAGTTTAGTCTTGGACCATTTTAGCCAGGGTGGACCCTGCAAAGTTCTCTTTAGGACTATGCTCCCTGGTTCCCCATCCAGTATATATGATGTAGAAGTGACTTTTGTCATCTTCCCTGCTGGGCTGTTGTAGGCCCACAAAAGTAATATATTTTTAAAAAAACACAAATTGAATTATAGGTCACTTATTTTTTAAACACCTTCCTAGGACTCAAAATGGCCTAGAGAGTGAAAACAGAATGAAAATGACTCCATGCCCCCAGACTGCATTTGGGTATATTTCCACCCTATTTTTCCCTGGGGGAGCTCTGAAGGCTGAAAATGGCTTGGGAGGGCTGCACATTTCTCACTCTTGATTTAAGCCTTCAAGTCAAAAAAGTCCCAGCCAGCACCTTCAGTGGCTATTGGGAACAGAATGGGAACCAGTAAAGATGGTGGAGTTTGCATTGCTGACACATGCAATTTCGTGATGACCTGAGGTGGAATGATATGAGGTGGAGCTAGATCTAAATGGGGAGGCAATTAAAATGCTAAAATGTAGGGTACAATTCTCAGCCTCAGGGAAGGCAATGGCAAACCTCCTCTGAACAAATCTTGCCATGAAGACCCCATGATAGGTCGCCTTAGGGTCACCATAAGTTAGAAATGACTTGAAGGCACACAACACATACACACAGAAGGTACAATACAGACTGTTCAGCATTTAGCACATCTCTTGTTCTAAAATGAGCATTAAAAGCTCAGAACAAATGCATCATAATGTTGGCTGGCAACAAAGACTTAAATGGGTTTCTTATTACTTCTAACACACACTTAGCTATCCATGTATAGCTTTTGTTACATTCATATTCTTAAATGTAATGGATGGAACAACTGGCTGATGGGAGTATGGTAGTGGTGGGGGCAGTTACATATATTCCAGTGAATGATGTACAGCTAATGGTTTGAAATCGTTTTCTTGTTTCTTTGACTGCAGAAAGCCTTACGACCTGACATGGGCTACAATACCCTAGCCAACTTTCGAATAGAAAAGAAGATTGGCCGCGGACAATTTAGCGAGGTTTACAGAGCCACGTGCCTGTTGGACGGAGTTCCAGTAGCTTTAAAAAAGGTGCAGGTAAGGATGTTTCAAGTAGTATAACATGAACAACTTAGTTATTGATTTTGGAATGGTTGCTTAAATTCATTTTATGTATTAGGTAGTAGCTAATTGTCATTCCAGTAACTTCTGCAGAGTCCAGATTGCTGAAATATAAAGATGAAGATGAAATAAAAGATGAAAAGGAAATATAAAGATGAAAATGATGACAAAAATACACAGGCAGGCTTGACACCAGGAGGCAGCATTCCCCAAACTTTCCACAAGACTTATAGCTATATGGTCACTTTCCTGAGGCCTTTGCACTGTGTGGTTGGATGTGAGCCACCATTTAAATTTCCCACAATCCCCTATTGTAATATTCTTTTGGAGCATTGTGGGCAATCATGAATGGTGGTTTTAGGACTAAGGTTGCCAGAGTGAAAACTGCAGAGGGCTCCTGTGGACTCTGGAGACCAGGATTCGATTCCCCGCTTGGCCAAAGAAACCCACTGGGTGACCTTGGGTGACTCACATACTCTCAGCCTCAGAAAACCCCATGATAGATTCAGGGTCTCCAAAAGTCAGAAATGACTTGAAGTCACACAGCAGCAACAAACAAAGAAGAGAGGATTTCAGCAGGTATTGCTTGCCACACAACGAGATAAAAACCAATACCTACTGAAATTTCCTCTTCTCCACAGCCACAGTGGAGCCTTCTGTTGTTTTCACTCTGACAACCATACCTAGAACAACTGGTGATCACTTGCAGGGTTATTGCTGCTTCGCTTCGATCTTTGGGCCTCACTTTAAATCAGGGAGCTAACCATGAGTGTAAACTGGCAACCTACTGTGTCATGTATGTGGTAGACAGAAGAAGCAAGAGATCTGTCATTTTACAGTGGAAGCATTGTATATATTTGATATATGTTTTAAAAAATTGAACATTAGTCTTAAGAAAAAAAGAAGTGGGGTGGCAAAAGGTTGATCTTGGTACTGAGACCTAGTAATTCCATGTTTTCCCCCCAAACCATTAGCAAAATAACACCAGATTTGGCATCGTCAGGAAATGATTTGAATTGAAGCACTATATTTTAGGCAGCATTGTTTGTGTGCATGTGAGTGCAGGAGCCATTTTTCTGCCTCAGACTGTAATCTTTGTGTGGTATTTGAAATAATAATTTTGAGACCATAGTACGAAATGTCTTAAGGCCAGCACTGAATTGAATATTGTAGAAAAGCACTGAAAAGAAGTTGTAAACTTTAAAGGTATCATGGAAGAAAATATCTGCAACTTCATTACAGTAAAGTCAGTTCATGAACTGTAAGAAATAAAGAAATCCACTTTTCTATTGTAAGGATATTGGCAGGATTCTTGCCTATCCTATAGGTATCTTAGTAGTAGTAGTAGTCAAAGGCCTAAAGCCAGTTGCTAGCCCAACTATAGCAGGCAGTGGATAACTTGCTCCAATGTAGTTACATGAGCAGAACTGTCCAAATTAAATCAGGCAAGACCAGGATTCCTCTCTTGTCTCTGTGAGTGGAGCAAGGGAGTAAGGAGTATAGATATGAACTGACTTCCCTTGCCATTTCTCTTCAAACTGGTGTGATAACAGCTGCAGAGAGGGTTTTTCTGCATGTTGTCTCTCATCTGAACTTCTCCCCCTTTCCTACACACTTTTTTGTCTTGTTAGGTTTAGTTGTTGTGTGAGAACCAGAGTGATATAGGGGGGTTGCAGACTGCCAGAAATAGTGTGAATTCAGTCCACTTTTAGGGTTAGGGTTAGTGCTAGGGAATCATGGGAACTGTTATTTTCCTGAGACATTGAGCCTTCTCTGTCAGACAACTCTGGTGCCCCAATAAAATACAGTTCCCATGGTTCCCTAACTCTAACCCTAACCCTAAAAGTGGACTGAATTCACACTATTTCTGGCAGTCTGCAACCCCTGATAATGGTTTGAATGGACTTTGGGAGAGCAGGATTAAAATCTACACTCATTTAGCTATGGAAATAGACAAATCACTCTCTTTCATTCTCAAAGGAAGGCAATATGCAAACCTCTGAATAAATCTTGCCAAGAAAACTTATAGGGTTTCATAAGTTGAAGTTGAAGTTACATAACAACGTTAATTGTTGTGTCCCCCATTGTTGTGTTGAAAATATTGCCTCATTTTCTTCGGATAGTATTTTTCTCTTGGAGTCTTACATGCTTTGATACAGGAAATGACTTTCAAAAAGTGTCTTCCTGACATTGGCAATTCTTTTCAGGAGCTGGTATTAGTGAGTCATCATTCCCCAGCCCTGTTGCCGTCTGGTAGTGATTGTAATCAATCCTGGTAAGAGATCCAGGGCTGAATTGTGATGCTGACACATGCCATACTAGATTATAATGGAATTTGGGTGGGGTGGTTTTTGCACCCCAACCTATGCATTTTGTTAGGTGCATAATTATTACAATTTGGCTCAGTCACTCAGTGTTAAAATGTTAAAGGATACCATTTACTTGTCCTCATATTTGCATTTGGAAGTCTATAGAACATGAAAGCAATGCTTACCTTCTTGAACAGTTTCATGTTTCAAAGTTTTTCCCTCTTTATTTTTTTGTTTTTAAAAACTTACCCAACAGAAGTAAATACTGGCACTTTTTGTTATGGTGTAAGCCAGAAGTGACTTGAAGACACATAACAACAACAAGAAGGAAAGCCAGGGAGAGTAGTGTTAAATCACAACTTAAAATGTCCCAAGGAATGCAACTAAATAAAGGCCGTAGTTGTTTGTGCGTGTGTTGTTTTTTTTAGCTCAGCTATTTTTAAACTTTAGACTATAGCAAGTTGTTGGATTGCCCAGCAACAGTAATCTTTTGTGTGTGTGTGTGTGTGTGTGTGTGTGTGTCCTATAATATGGCACTGAATACAAATTGCGTACTTTTTAGCCACTGCAGCCTGGTCTGTGTGGGAATTAGGGTGAAATGCTCTGCCTTTTGAACCCCAAGTAGTTCCATGTTTTCTCTCTTTCATTTCAACACTTAATACCTTGTGTTAGAAGATCATAGAAGGATTCCTTTTATCTGGCACATTGATTAATTATTCATTGTGCGTTGTCAGTGAATTGCCTCTTGAGGATTAAATTAGAAGTAATTAATCTTAAGAAAGAAAGTTCCAGTTTCATGCTATCTAAACTTATGACTGACCATTTCGTTTTCATTTGTGACTATCATTTTATTGCTTACGTATTTGTAGGTAATCCACAGAGGTGTTTTACCACAGTTCTAGGTGGCTCTGCAGGTTGTGGTTTACCATTTAAATACCCTATATTAAAAACGTTCACTTTTAAGGTCCAGAAGATCATCTTGCCATTCATACATTCTGGATAAAAAGATTATTGCTCTGTAAGATCAAACACCAGTACTAAATTTTGCAGAAAAGAGAACAGAATCCCTTGTAGTTGGTGTGTCTCAAAAAGGCTACACTTTTAAGTTAACTGACTTATTTTATATGACTTCAAAAGCTGAGATTTACATTCAGCTGTTGGATTAAGAGAAATAAATACTGAATCTGGAGCATTATTATTTTTTGTTTCCTTTGTATTCTTGGTCTCCTGCTTGACAGTTTATTGCCCTGTTGCCTCTTGGAGATACCATCTCTACCTTTATCTTGAGATCCTTACTCCCTCTTTGTGTTGGTGGGCAGAGAAAAGCTTTGAAGTTGCTGGTTAGCTACTGATGTTTTCCTTTCTTTGCAGTACTCATTCAGTTGGCATGGGTGGCTAATAATACCTGTGTTTAATCTGAAATCTGGACAATAACTAGATATGTTTGAGAAAGACACGTGCTCTCAGCTTCAGGGAAAGGCAATGTACAAATCCCATGATAGGATTGCCATAAATTGGAAATGACTTGAAGGCACATGAGTATATGTTGGTTGAATGAATGGCAAATGTATTTCTGGTTAGGTCAGAAGGTATTTATTTTCTATGTGTGTGTGTTGTGGGTAAAGATGTTGGGTGGTATTGGAGAATTGGGAACCTTCAGCGCCTTCTCACTTGAACCATACACATTGATGTCATTTTGGCAGATATTCAGCTTTCATAGATTTGATTCATTTTATCTTGGACATTATTTTATATTGTTTTTAGATTGCTCACGTAAGTCTGCAATGGTATATTTTATTTACATTATTTTAAACAAAAGCCATATAAATCTCCTTGGAACACTTTTGAACGATATGGGCAAAATTGCCATCAATCAGTCGATCAATTGATCAAATAGTAATATAAACCTAAATTAAATTACTAGTCTCAACTAGATTAGACTGATTCAATCAATGGGAATTTAGTAAGTCAACATTTAAGTAAATGTTGATACCTCAGTAAGGACGCATCAATGCTGTAGAAATAATCCAGGTCCATACCAGTTTAACTGCCATGGCTTAATGCTATGGAATTCTGGGAACTGTAGTTTTGTGGCACATTTAGCCTTCCCTCGCAGAGAGCTCTGGTTTCACAACAAACTACAATTCCTAGAATTCTACAGTATTGAGCCATGGTACAGTCTGCCCGCCCAATATGCGGGCTTGCCGTACACAGACTTGAGCTCATATAAACGGCAAGCCTGGGGGGACAAAATGGCGCGTGGGAGCACACTGCCATTAAAATCAACAGGACTTGAGGTTCCACGGTTTTTTCCATACACCAGGGGGCCAGAACGGATCCCCACGTATACAAAGGGCCCACTGTAATTAAAGCGGTGTCAGTCTGGGTTATTTCTGCAGTGTAGATGCAACCTAAGTTTCATTACTTCAGTAGGTCTGTCTGAGTTGGGGTTATGATTATTCTTTTTTTCCCTTTAAAAATGTGTTGTTGTTTTTTTAAAAAGGAGATCCTCTTCCCATTAGTACAGTGGGCTCTTGGTATCCAGCACCCCTGTGGATCTCAAAATCTGTGGATGCTCAAGTCCTGTTAAATACAGTGGCATAATAAAAGGGTGATTCTTATATAAAATGGCAAAATCAAGATTTACTCTTTGGAATTTATAGGGGTTTTTTTTATATTTTCAAGCTGTGGATGGTTGAGTCCATGGATAAAAAAATCTGTAGATATGGAGGGTCGACTGTACCATAGCACCAGACAAAGAAAAAAATGTCTCACCATTTCTCTTAAATCTCCCTCCCCACCACCAAACCTCTATCATTTATTTTCTTCTTGCATGTCTTATTTACTTTGGGGGCAAGACCTCTATTTATTGAAATTATTCTATTCTTAAAAACTATTATTCCCTTGTGGAATAATCTCTTAGCACAGGTTTTCCCTGATGAAAATCTTTGTTCATTCTTCCTGTCTAGTACTGTATTAAATATTTTTTTTAAAAAATCAAGAAATAAAGTATATTAATTGAATTTTCTTTCCTGAATCAAATTCTCAAAAAGAAGAAGGAAACAAAAGAACAATGACAAAAGTTCCATGTAGATAGGAAAGAGTTCTGCACAAACATATATTTTAAACCATTCACCTCTCCCATCTTTTGTGAATGTCAAACACTTGCACACATTTTGTACCCCCCCCCTTTTTTTTTTTTTGGCTTAGTAAAAATATTTACCCTAATGTGAATTGAAGCATTAGCTACTGCAGGTAGATAATAGACATACACACCAAACATTTCGACTGACTGTACTTTATTTTGAGATTATATTTTTAACAGTTCAATAGCTAGGAGAATTACAGATTGTTTTCTACTAATAAGGTTTTGTTAGTCTATCACAAATAAAGTGTTAATATTTCTTTATGTTTTGCTGGATGCAGCAATATTTGCATTTATAGTTTTGCAGTGCACAGGTGATGAAACAAGTAGAATATTTATTTTGACATGTCACTGTTAGTTCACTTCTCAGTGTGGGAACAAATTACTTTAAGACATTTTAAAAGATCTTTGTGATTCCCTCCTCCCTCATTAGTAGCTAACTAACTGTTTTGAGGAGAGTTAAAGTGTACATGCTGAGTGGAATATATGAGTTTATTTTAAGAGTACTTATGATTACAGAGCCCTTGTGTAAAATAACAGGTATTAGGAAGTGTGGCACCCACAGTAAGACTTTGACTTTAGCCCCAAATATCTGAAACTCTTTTGCTGATTGATATTATCCACAAAAAAATTAGATTTGCCACAAAATTGCTAGTTTGCAACATTTAGGGATTGTTGAAGGAAATGGTAACACAATCTTATTAATAGTGTGTTAATGGCCTCTTCCACAGTAAACCACAAACAAAGACCAACTTCTCTTTAACAGTAATCTGGGTTTTTGGAATTCTCTTAAGGCAGTTTATTTAATCAATACCAGGTGCTCTGTGTTGCTTGGACAAACTTAAAAGAATCTCCTTAAAATAAATAAAAGAAAGTGGCTTCTAATTTTCTCCCCTGCCCCCTCCCCTGCCAGTATATTGATCTTCATACTGTGACATTTCTTTTTGCTAGACTGTATATCCATTTCATACTGTAGCTCATTTCCACTGCAAAATTTAAATCTAAGGAAACCAAACGAGTAAAGGTAAGAGAAGCAATGCATGACTAAAGCTTCGGAAAAGTCAGTCACGCACAGTAGTCTTCAGCTCACAGGTATGCTAATTTCATTTCTTCCTTTTTGTTTAAAAATAATTCAAATTCCCATGGTCCTGGATATACAGAGGAAGAGCCTGCATTACAGTAGTACCAATTTTCTGCTGTTCGCTTGTTTCCTAGTAAGCAGTCCAGCAACATGCACAGGGAGAACATTGCATGGAAAGAGAGGATTGACCCTCCCCACTTCAGCAACTTCGACTATTAAACTTCTCTTTTTTCAGTGATGAATTAAGCAAGGGAAGTGGGGGATCACAAGGCAAATGAGGTTGAAATGTCACCCCCTGTTCCCTGCCTGGCTCAGATGATGGCTAGCAAGCAGCTGAGAAGGAGGACTCAGTAGCATTCTTTCCCTTCCAGCTTTGTTGTTTTCATCAGATAACATATAGGGTTGTAGCTAGGTGGGGAAGGGAGAGCCAGGCAGATTTGATGGGATGCCTTTTGGCACATCTGGTCCACGGGCAAGTGGTTGCCACCCAAGTTTAGTAGCGCACAGGGGCAGTCTTAGCAACAGGTATCATGGATGAAGGGGACAGCAAGCCTTGGTGTAAGGGGTTGGAGAAGGTGGCTCTTATGAGTCAGCCAGTTGCTTGGTGTTGAGTTCATGTTTCGCCCGACTCAGAGGCATCTCTTCATTCCAGGTGACAGCTCCCAAATTAGGAAAAAGGCTAAATATTGGCAAAAGAGCAAAGCAAGAACAGCTAGACACACCCAGACAGACAGACCTAGACTCTTCTTCAGGTCAGAGAGTGAGAAAATCCATGTGTGTGTTTTAGTCTGTAAACTCTTAAGTTTAGCAAAACCCCTCTACCTTCCTTAGATTGATCAGGAGTAGGGCTTTAGCACATGTACTGTTCCCCCCCCCTTTTTTTTTTGTTTTTACTTTGGGAAACAGCTTCCATTGAATATAGACTGTTCTTTCAGTTTCTACTGCTATCTCTTTTCTGTTTTTTTTTTAAAATAAAGAAATAATTGTTTTGGCTCCAGAATAAGCTTGTCCGCAACCTGATTTCTTCCTTTCTACCTCATTCTCACTTGAGAGTCACTCTGATTAAATGTCCATTTTTAAAACCTTTATCCTTTAAGGACCTGGAGAGTTAGGAGTTTTGCCCCAAAGTTAGTAAACCCAATGCACACCTCTTAACATTTTACACTGCTTGGTCTTTTAGTGCAGTGGTTCTTAAACTTTGGTCCTCTTGGGGTTTTGGACTTCAACTCCCAGAAGTCCTCGCAGTTTGGCTAATGGTCAGGGAGAAGCCCCAAATGTTTGGAGGGCCATAGTTTGAGAACCACAGTTGTAGTGCCTGCCCATCCTTTCTCTGATGCAAGGAGTATAGAATTGGCACTTGGCCTGGATAGAACCTTGTTATACCAGCCCAGACTATGTAGTCTTGTCAGCATTCTGTCTAGAAAAGTCTGTGCAAGCAGAGAAAGCAAAGTGGCAGATTCCTCCTTCTGCAGTCTTTTCCTTCATCTTAATTTTTGTAGGTCAAAACTGAAACATAGGGGTCTGATGCAGGAACAGGGTAGAAAAAGCTATGTGATACATCCCCCCTGAGTTGATGCCTGGCAAGCCCAAATGGGGGTACAGTTTCATGAGTAGGAAGGAAGAAATCCAGTGTTACACAACTAAATAGTTAGTGTTGCAGTTATTCCTTTTTAGATTTATGCATTACTAAAAAGTTTTGGATTTCTTGAAAGAGCTTGCACTTTGCTATTCTTTTGCTTGCTTTGAGTTTTGTGTTGTGCTTCCTATTGGTTATAGTTCAGTGAAACCTTTATATGCATAGAACACTTTGCCTACATCCAGTGTAGGCTTTTAAAAAAATGACACCTTCCCCTTTGAACTCCCCTAAGCTTTAAAGGAAACCTAATGATGGAGCTGCTGGAAAGGAGAGAGTTACCAGTCCCACTAAGTGAGGGAAGCTGTTTACCTTTGGGGGATTATGGCTTTGGGGCACTTTCATATTGCACAATTATAGCATTATCATTCCACTTGAACTGCCATGTTCCTTCCCATGGAGTCCTGGGATTTGCAGACTAGGGAGGGGCATTTTAGCTCTAATGCCTCACCAAACTACAAACCCCAGGATTCCCTTGAAGAGAATGATTGCAGTTAAAGGTGAACTATAACACTATAATTGTGTAACATGAAAGGGCCTCAGTCTCTAGTACACATCACCAAGTAACAGTTCTCTCTTTGTGACATAATTAAGGTCAATTTTATGAATATTGATGCACTTTTCAAAAGTTGGTGGTGTATCATAAAGGGAGCTATATTTTTCTCTTGATGTCTGTGAGACTGTAGGAGTGGTGGTGGGAAGCTGGAATTTCAGTGCTGGAGACAAAATAGGCACAATCGAAAGCTGAATGTACCAATAGGAATCCTGTCTTAGTATGATGCTGATTGACTTTTCTGAGTGCACAGTGATTCCAGTGTACACAATGGGTTGTATCCAGTGTGACATTGTGTACAAGAGGAGGATGGATTTCATGGAGTGATTGTATGTTGTTGACAGGAATGTTTAGAGCAGGTTTTCCATCACCCTTGGTATAATACAGGTAGCTGGCTGGCACAAAGTATGGTTCTCACAGTTGCCAACCAGCAATTGTAGGCAGAGGCCCCTTATTACAAGAACCTAGCGTCCATTGGTGGACTTGGGTTTACTACTCATTAATGACTATCTGAACTAATGTTGTCACTATATCACTAAATACGTCTGATACTTATCATATTTATGATAAAATAAATCATATTTATATAGATAGTTGCTGCTTGCTAAATCATTATCAGTGCTGTCCAGGACATTTCTTTTGTTTCAGTAGTGAATTTTGTATAAATTGGCTGCATGCTGTTTAAAAACCATGGCTGTAGGTGGGATGCCTATGTTGTGAAGTTCACAAGGAATAGTTATAAAATTCATACATAAAATCCTGGATGTATTATACTGCATATACCATATAACATTTAGGCATTAAGGCCAAGAAATAGGGTGATAACAACCTGGCAGCCTTTATTTTCTAAATGTAAGTGTAAAATTAAAATTAATTATGGTTTAGAAGGGGAAGCTAGCTGGATCAAACACCACTTCAGTTGAAATATTGTAAACTCATGCAGAACCTTCTAAGGCAAATTTTCAGAGCTTGCCAGTTTTAATTGTGAATGTGACCATTATCTGAGGTATCTGTTCACCACTCTTTATTGTAATTATTGTTACCAAGCACCTTTTTTTTAAAAATAAAAGGCTTATGTCTGTCCAGTTGAGCCCTGGGTATTGGGACAAACTATGTGTTACATTAAGCATACCATTAAAAAGTGTGGTTGGATCTGACGCTGATCCTAACAATGGTGCATTGAACATGGTGCACAGGAGCTTGAAACTCCCAGAGAGTAGAGGCTTGTTGCTAGTAAGTAATGTTTGAATGTACCCACTTAGTTTCCCTGGAGGTAGCCAAGTCCTTGGAAAGTGACCATATGAACCATATGTGGATTTTAATGTCAGGGTGATCTCAGCAAGACTGTGTTTTTTAAATTCTGGCTCTGACTTATAACAACTGCATGCTGCAACATTCTCTTTTGCCAGGCATGCTCTAAACCTTAAGTCGTAAACTATTGCTTCTGTGTTTTCCATCAACACTAGCTTGCCTTTCAATATTTCGCTGAAAAAAAAAATCCTGAACATACTATGCTAGACCTTCCTTTTCCCTTCTGTTAGTCGGACATTATTATTATTATTATGTCTCAGCATTCCATTCATATGACTTATCTTTCTGCTCTTCTGCTTTGCCACTCAGCTTCCTTCTTGAATCATAACTTGCAGCCCAGTGGGTGTGCTTTCTACCATCCTAACATTTGTAAAGTGCAGAGGTGAGAACATTCCTGGGTGTAGTTTTTCTTTCTGCCTTCCTTAGCAATTTGAATGGTTTAAAAATTTACATTTAGTAATATGTCTCCCACGAGATAGTTAGAGAGCACCCTGATTTTTGAGTTAACATCTGTTGTATGACTTGTTTACTCTTGCTCTTTCTGGTTGTGTGTGTGTGTTGGTGTTTGATGATTACTGAAGGAGTTTGAGGACATGGTTTGATTCTTCATGAACTTTGGCACTTCACTTAGAAATGCCCTGCTTCTGTAAAGTGATTTACTTGGGAGAGCACCACTCACGATTTGGGAGATGAGCCGTAAAGGGAAGATGGATGGAAGCCTTTGGTACTCATTAAAGTAGAGAATACTTGTGCAACAGTCAAGAAGTGGGCTACCAAGCTATGGGAGGTTGAGTTTTTCAGTGCCTTTGTTTTGTACTCCAGCAAGAGCCTTGTTTTTGTTAACAAGATTTTGACATTTATTCCAAATTCTCTTCAAACACAGAAATGAATCAATCCGTCAACATTTTTGACCCAAAAGACATAAAGACTTCACTTAATAGGGTGAGGACAAGACCTACAAGGCTGACAAAATGCTGATTTCTGTGTTAAGAGTCACTGAAAATGAGCAAGACAGTGCTCATCAAGAGCAGAATTCATGTGTAGCTGTCTGTGTGTCCCAGGGTCCATTCGCACAATAGCAGTATGATTCCACTTTAAGTGCTATACCAGTGGAATCCCAGAACCTTCCACTTAGGAGGGCCATTTAGACTTCTCAGCCAGAGTGCTCCAGTTGCCTCACCAAAGTACATATCCCAGGATTCCATAGGATGGAACCGTGGCTGTTAAAGTGGAAATAATAATGCTATAATTCTGTAGTGTGAAAGAGTCTGAACTTTCAGGTTTCACTCAGCTTAGCATCTAAAGAACAGCATATGCCACATGGATATCAGGGAACCTGTGCTGGGTGATCGACCTTAAATGTAAAAGCTTATAGTGAGCACAAAAGTAAACGTTCAACCTTATGTAGGGATTTTAATTATTCCAGTCGCCCCTCCGTTTTCACATACTTTGGATCTGCATCCCTCACTTATGTGCGAGGGACAAATGGAGGGGCATACAATGGGGCGCACGCCCACACACCCCCATGCCCCTGCGCCTCCATTGAAGCCTATGGGGCTTGAATATGTGCAGGTTTCTGTTTTGGTCTGGAATGGATCCCCTATGAAAACGGAGGGGCAACTGTACTGTCAAACTGAATTAGTTTCAAAAATAAGTGCCATGCTTCAGATTATTGCAGATAGTTTTTCCAAAATGTTATACAGCTAAGAAACCCTTATTTTCTAAGTTTAAACTTTTCAAATATGTGCCCATCTATGGCGAAATAAATAATACAGTTGTTCCTCCATTTTCATGGGGATCTGTTCTGGACCCGCCCCCCGGTGAAAACGGAAAAACAGCAATATTCAAGCACCATTGGCTTGAATGGGGGCACACCCTTTTTAATCCCCTCCATTTGCCCCCAGCGAATGGGCAAAGGAACTGGACTCGAAGTCCGCTAAAACATAGGGGCAACAGTAACAACAACAACAACAACAACAGTAATAATAATTTCCTATTGTCTCGCTATGGATCAAGGCGGGGAACAGCAGCAGATTAAGATACATCATGTATCAGTTGAAAACACATAATGTTAATTACAACATATAAACCAGTTAAAACACTTTAAAATAAAAGACTAATACATATTAAAACAATAAATCCATAGTTTAAAATTCATAATTTAAAGATCATTTGGATAGGCCTACCAGAAGAGACCTGTCTTTAATACTGTTTGAAATTCAAATAGCGTATTCAGCTGTCGAATGTCTTCTGACAGGTCATTCCACAGTTTAGGGCAGGGGTCTCCAAATTACGGCCTGTGGGCCGAACCTGGCCCGTCGAGGCCTTAGAACTGGACCATGGCCGGTCCTGCCGCCGCCACCGCCGCATGATGCGGGATACCATTTTGTGTTCCAAAATGGCGTTTGGTGTCATGCGCGCATGCTCACAACTCCGGGTGCCATTTTGGAACACAAAACGGTGCTGGAGTAGTGCGCATGTGTGCGCGCACGCACCTCAGGCCCTCCTAATAGCTGGGGGCCAGCGAACCGGCCCTCAGTTCAAAAAATGATGGGATCCCTGGTTTAGGGGCAGCTGAAGAAAAATGCTACCTGCCTGGAGTAAATGCCTCCCAGAGGATCTGAGTGTATGGGTTGGATTATATGGGAGGAGGCGATCTTGTAGGTAACCTGGAAATAACCAACCAACAGTTTGTACCGTGCCCAGAAACTAATTGGTAGACGGTGGAGTAATTTTAATATTGGTGTAATGTGATCACTCCTAGATGTACCAGTAACCAATCTGGCTGCCATGTTTTGAACGAATTGAAGCTTTTGAGCTTGGTATAGAAGTAGCCCAATGTAGAACACATTGCAAAAGTCCAGCTTTAGGTTACCAGTATGTGCACTATCATCTTTAAGTCCTCCAGCTCTAGGAAGCAGTGCAGCTGATGTAATAGCTGAAACTGATAGCAAGCACGCTGGCTGTTGCATCTATCTGAGCTGTCATTTTGAGCAACGGATCCAGAATTACTTACTGGTCACGAACAAAGTTTTTCAGCGGGAGTGTTACCCCACCCAGGTCTGGTTGGCACAACTCCAAACCCAGGCTAGGATCCTTGACAGCAAGCAAATTAATTTTCTTTTTCCTCATCCAGTCTATTTCCTCTTCCAGGCATTCATTCAGAGGAGATTCACTATCCTTAGCTGTGGCTGTTTTTGAAAGCATACAGAAATATATGTCATCAGTATACAACCCCCCAGGCCTCTGGATAATCTTTCCCAGCAGTTTCATGTAGAAGTTGAACAACATTGAGGATAGTATGGCACCTTGTGATATGCCATATAATAACTCTTTTTTTGAGGAGCAGCTGTCCCCATCTGTCCACCATCTGGAACCTGCACGAGAGATAGGACCAATGAGATAGAGTCTCCAGTTTCCAAACTTTTGAGGCATTCCAGAAGGACACCATGGTTGATGGTATTGAATGCTGATGAGAGGTCCAAAAGCACCAGCAGGGACACACTCTCCCTGTTGATGCTCAGGCAAAGATCTTGGTCCACCAAGGGCACCATAGCAATCTCAGCTCCATATTCTGCTCTGAAGCTAGTTTGAAATAGGTCTAGATAACCTGTATCATCCAAGACTGCCAGGAGTTGGAAGGCAAGTTTCTTTATGTGCATCTGATCTGCCGTATGAACAGAAAGAGGTGAACACAGAGCATTAATTTCATGGGGGTAGAGGTGGTAGCTCTCCAATATATTGTTGTATTGGACATTCCATCTTTTCTTCCTGTTGGATGTCTTGACTTTGGCTGCTGGGAGTTTGATAATATCCAGAGAGCTGCACAGTTTTCACTCCTGTTTTGAGGGGCCTCCCTTGAGAACATTCTGTTCGGCTGGAGCATTATCATGTATGTAGTATGTAGGGATGGATTGAATTTACACCCACAATGAAGATAGGACTGAATTGAGGGAGGCAAAAGTAGGGCACTATATCATGCAGAGATTCAGCAGTGGGGGGACTGAGTAGTTACTTGAAGTTCAGAGGAAGCTTTATTTTTTTCAGTTTAAGGTCTCTCTGATGGTACATAGATTAGGAATTTCTTGTGTATGCTATGGGTTGCTTACTTTTAAGGCACTCTCATTTTAAAGTAACCATTGAAGATGCAGACCAAATAAATTTACATTCGCTTAGTACTTCTTTCTTCTCTTTAAATAGATATTTGATTTAATGGATGCCAAGGCACGTGCAGATTGCATCAAAGAAATAGATCTTCTTAAGGTAAATATATACTTTGCTTAAGACCTCTGAATTAGTAGGAAATTAATAATTTGGGGATTTATAAATGTCAATAACTATCAAAATTAGTTTGATAGTGTATCTCTTACAGAGCAGTGTTTGGAAACCAGTACCAGTTATTTTTGTTCATTTAACATTGTGCCACAATAAAAACACCTTGCACCTCCCCAGTATTGAGCATCTTGGGTGCATCAGTTGGTTGCAATGCCAATTAAAGCCATTTCTGCTCCACAACATAATTGTGGAAAAAGTGTGTGTGTGTGAGTATTACTGCAAGGGACTGTATTTTAAAGTAGAAAATATTCTTTATTTTTCATATTGATGTACCGTATTTTCTGGCGTATAAGACGACCCGCGTATAAGACGATCCC
The DNA here is from genome assembly GCA_020142125.1 of Phrynosoma platyrhinos. NCBI lineage: Eukaryota > Metazoa > Chordata > Lepidosauria > Squamata > Phrynosomatidae > Phrynosoma > Phrynosoma platyrhinos. The sequence goes on from CM034706.1 coordinate 154,140,132, forward strand.
ACCATTTTTCCAGTCAAAATATAGAGTTTTAGACCTCTATCCTCATTATCCTTATATCTGGCGTATAAGACGACCCCCCACTTTAGCCACAGATTTTGCAGGTAAAAAAGTAGTCTTATACGCAGGAAAATAAGGTATATCCTTTCTGATTCTAAAGACTAGAAAGACCATCTTTATTCTCTTTATTTGGTTCCTGGGATAATATAAGGCAACAGTGGATAGCTTGTGGCATTTCAGATCTTGGACTGAAACTCACATTGGGGGGTTGCAGACTGCCAGAAATAGTGCAAATTGAGTCCACTTTAAGGGTTAGGGTTAGTGCTAGGGAATCATGGAAATTGTTTTTTCCCCTGAGACATTGAGCCTTTTCTGTCTGGTGCCACAATAAAATACAATTCTCATGATTCCCTAACCCTAACCCTAACCCTTAAAATGGACTCAATTTGCACTATTTCTGGCAGTCTGCAACCCCCCCATTGTCTCCCAGCAGGGGCTATGCTGGCTGTTGCTCTTACAGGGAGTAGCAATCCAGTGACATCTGGAGGACACAAGTTTCACAGAGGTTCATACAGCTCTTTTAAATACAGCCCAAACAAAAACTGTGCATTGTAAACAGACTTTTGTAGTTAACTACCAGAGCAGAATTCCTTATTTTTATGTTCACATCTTTATGATTTGTAACCTGTTGCATGGATTCATAGAATCCTTAGGGGAGATCATGGACAAAAACAACATCAACATAATTTATATTTCAGTAAGTAGCATTTGAGTACTATGGCAAATTCAGCAAGGGACTTTGGGCAGACATGCAGCCAAGTGAAAACAGCAGTTTGCATAATTGGGAGGTGCTAAAATGTTAGTATGAATCACTAATAAAATCCACCTGGTGTATAGTAATTTTGAGCAATGTAAGAAGTGCACACACTGGGTTAACTTCACCCCCCAAGTTTTTTTTTTTTAAAAGATAATACTGCTTCTTCCCCAGACCCTTTTTGTGGCTCCCATATCCCCACAAACCCACACTACAGACAGACTATACCATAAAAACATGTTTTGTCGCTCTTCCAGAAGCAACAGTTTTTGGCTGAGATGGTTGCTTCCTACTTTAATCCCAAACTGGAATTGGCTGCTATGTCAGTTCCAGTTTTTCTTTCCCCTTTTCTTCTCTCATTCTCTCTCCTTTTTAAAGCATTTTGGGGTGCCACAGCTGTTGATGTTTGGTAGGCCAAAAATTTGGTGTGCAGCCCTGCTGAGGTTGGTTGCTCCTGTTATAACTGGGTTGGTTGTAACATGATTTATACATCAAACATTTCCTTCATATTTTATTTTATTTATCTTCTTGCCTAATGAAGAGGTGAGCCCAAAAGCTGGCTCACTAGTTTGTTTCTCTTAACAGTGTTGCCATAGCACACGTTTCAGCATTTCTGTTATGATCAACATGACTTCCTTTACATTTCATTCATCAGAACATATTCCAGTTGTTTTTATGATGAGCATGAAGGGTTGAGAAGAATGAAACCCTTCTTTACTTACATCATGGATGGTTGGATGATGAAGCATTGGTATTTAATGGCATGTGATCTGGCTTGCTTGCACAAGTCATCTAGTAGAGGAACATTGGGGAAA
>CM034706.1:154153475-154166080 GCA_020142125.1 Phrynosoma platyrhinos
CGGCGAAAACAGAAAATTGCAAATAGTCAAGCCCCATAGGCTTGAATGGAGGCACACACCCCATTTTGTCCCCCTTTGTTTGCCGCCGACAAATGTGCGAGGGATGTGGACTTCCAAGTCTATGAAAATGGAGGGGTGACTGTACTGTATATATTCATGTATAAGTCTAGAAATTTTAGTCAAAAGTTGGCCCCCAAACCCTGGGTCGATTTATCCATGGGTCAGTGTAAGTACTATACTTTAACTCTTGTTAAAAAAAGGAGCCATACCCTAGTGAAAGGTGAGAGCTTAATTCTTCCTCTGAGTACCTAAAAGAAACACAAACCCCCTTTACTGTTGCATCCATCCAGCCTTTAGGATGAGCACAAACAGTTATACTCACTGGAATTTTGTAAATTTTCAGGTATATTGTGTACCATTGGGTCTATTAAGTAATTGTTTACATCAGTGAAATGTTGGCAGCGTAATATCAAAATATACCTTTACTCAGTCATTAATCAAAATGGAGACTGTGGGCAAGAAATGAGAAGACAACTAGGACTAGAAAGGGCAACGATGAAGGAACTAAACAAGATCCTCAAGTGTAAAGATACGTAATTGAATACCAAAGTCAGGATTGTCCATTCCATTGCATTTCCATTTTCTATGTATGATTGTGAAACCTGGAGAGTGAAGAACAGAATCAGCTTATTTAAGATGTGCTGGAGAAGAGTTGTATGGGTACCACTGACAACTAAAAAAACCAAATAAATGGCTCCCAGAGCAAATCAGGCCTGAGCTATCCCTGGAAGCCAAGATGACTGAATAGATACTGTCATGCTTTGGACATACCATGAGAAGATATGACTCAATAAAAAACCCTCCACATTTATTTATTTATTGGATTTATATCCCACCTTTCTCCCAAATTAGAATTCAATCATGCTTGTCAAGAAAGAAGAAGACCACATTGCAGATGGGTGGGCTCAGGGGCTGCCTACACAGGCAAACAAATTTGTACTCACTTCGTTTCCACTTCTGCAGGAATACACAGTGTATGCCTGGTTTCACAGTGAAAGTGCTACTTTTAGGCAGCAATATGACTTTTTAAAACTCACTTTTTATTCTGCAGTTTTGGGAAAAATTGTATTTTTTTACATGTCTGTCAGGATTAGGGTGGAATTGGGGTGGGTGGGTTAATTGAAGGTGGGACTAGTCTGGCAAGCTTGGTATGTGTCTCAGTTTTTTTTTTTTTTTTTTAATGTTCAGAGCATAGTACCATGGTCCCTTGGTATCTGATGGGGTTTGGTTCTAGGACCTTTTGTGGATACCAAAATCCATGGATGCTCAAATCCCATTATATATGTAAAGCGGTGCCCTTTATATTAAATGGCAAAATCAAGGTTTGCTTTTTGGAATTTATACATTTTAAAAATATTTCCAAACCATGGATGTTTGAATCCGTGGATAAAAAAAATCTGTGGATACGGAGGGCTGACTGTAACAATGCTAGAAGAGTTTCTATAATGGAGGTATATTTAATATTTTATAAACTTTTTTTACATGTAGTCGTCCCCTCTGTTTTTTTCAGGGAATGAGGTGTCTGGCCATGTGTGTGCTCCTTCACTCCTTCGCTAGTTCACTTACTTGGGTGGGAAAGAGGATGAAAAAGGGGTAGCCCATCTGCCATTAGCTAAATCCGCTCCATTAGGTCCAATATATCATGGGGAATAAAGCAATCCATCTCCTTCGCTGTAATTGCTGGCAATAGAATACATTATCCTGGTTGCTGTTGCTAGCCAAGGCCATCCATGAGATCAATGGTGAGGGGGTAGACTGAGCAACCCTCTCACTGTTGCTTGATTTTGGAGCAATTTTGCCAGTGGAGCTCTACTGGAGAGTGGTTGGGAGCAACCAGGGTGAAATGCTCCATTGCTGGTCATCACAGTGAAGGAGATGGGTAGCTTTCATTCTTGATGCACATGTGTATTTTCACGCATGTGCATTAAGAGACATTAAAAAACAGTTTTAAAAATAAATAAATCAACAATAGGAGGGGAAAATAAACATTTAGATTTCCAGCCCTTACTCATTATCACTCATTGAGATGGAATGGGGAGGGGAAGAGGATTGAATGAGAGATGCAACTAATGAAAGTACAAGCTGGCAAGATTGACAGATAAACGAGAAGACTACTGGTTGTTGGTGAGGAAAAAAGTGTATTCCTTTTCTTCCAAGTTGAATTTGGGCACAGAAAATGTGTCACAGTCAGTGCAACTTGAGTCCAGTTTATTTCGAGTAGGTGCAGCCCTAATGGAGTCACTGCAGGGTCACTGCTGATGAGGAGAATGCGAGGTGAAGCTGAACTTCGTTAGTGTAGACAGTCCCTCAGTGAAGGAAGCCACAGGCCTGAGTTTGCAAGACTTGAATGGGTGACTTGGAGGTCTCTCATTCATAGGGTCACTATAATTTGAAGTTGACCTGATGGCACTTAAAAACAAAACATGGATGTAAAGGTCAACAAAGCATCTTCTCACTGTTGATAAAAGACTTTCCAGTGTTGGAAATATCAACATTCACCAGCTATTCATCACATTTTTTGTTAGTTTTAAGCCTATTTTCTTTGGAACTAATTACCGTAAGTACTCGACTATGAGTCGAGGAAATTTATGCCACCAAATTGACCCTAAAATCATATATGGGTCAATATACCAGTAATGCTTAGAAAGATCCTAAAATAAGCAAGGCTGTAGCACCACTCTCCATTTAATACCAGTTCCTTCACTCCCCAGTTCATTTTGCAAGACTTTGGTTCCTATGGAAAATACTCTCCAGTTAAATCCGCTTGCCTCTCTCTCTACTCCATTTTGCAAAACCTTGGTTCCTATGGAAAACACTCTCTAATTAAATCCACTTGCCTCTCTCTCTACTCCATTTTGCAAAACCTTGCTTCCTATGGAAAACACTCTCCAGTTAAATCCACTTGCCTCTCTCTCCAGTCCTTTTTGCAAAACCTTGCTTCCTATGGAAAACACTCTTCAGTTAAATCCGCTTGCCTCTCTCTCTACTCCATTTTGCAAAACCTTGGTTCCTATGGAAAACATTCTCCAATTAAATCCACTTGTTTCTCTCTCTACTCCATTTTGCAAAACTTTGCTTTCTATGGAAACTCTCCAGTTAAATCCACTTGCCTCTCTCTCTCCAGTCCTTTTTGCAAAACCTTGCTTCCTATGGAAAACACGCTCTGTTTAAATCCACTTGCCTTTCTCTCTGGTCTGTTTTGCAAAACTTTTCTTTCTATGGAAAAAATCCTGCCTTTAAATCCACTTGCTTCTCTCTCTCTCTCTCTCTCTCTCTCTCTCTTGTCTGTTTTGCAAGACCTTTCTTCTTATGGAAAAAACCCTGCCTTTAAATTCACTTCCTTCTCTCTCTCTCTCTCTCTCTCTCTCTCTCTCTCTCTAGTCCGTTATGCAAAACCTTTCTTCCTATGGAAAACAATCTCCATTTAAATCCACTTGCTTCCCTTCTCAATCAGATGTTGAAACCTCTCCTTTAGCACCTGGCAATCGGTGTTTGGTGGTTGGGAGAGGTCAAAGAAGGAGAAGGAGGGACAGAAGTGGTATTTCCCCCTTTCTATCCTTCTTTATAGCCCCCTAAGTTTTACTTAGGCATTGGTCATATCAAAATCCAGGATTTTGACCCTGAAACCTTCCCTCGACTTATACATGAGATCAACTTGTACATGAGTATTTACAGTATGTCAAGGGGAAAAAATCCTACAGGGGCTTTCCCTCTTTCTCTCCAATGTGGCCTCCATGATGGTAATCATTTTGATCAAAATTGAATTATTACTCTCAGCGCGAACTCAGTGGGAACCTGTGTTAGATCCATTTATTCAGTAGGTCTGCTCTAATTGGGACTATCATGGGATTTAGGCTTTCTTCTTTAAAATGCAGAAAATTTTATAACATAAATGCTTTTTAATTAAATTATCAGTTTCTCACTTTACAAATCCACAAATAAACAGTTTCCCTCCTTTATTTAAAGCATTTTAAGAAGCAGAAGAGGTTGATTCCTGAAAGGACAGTTTGGAAGTACTTTGTTCAGCTGTGCAGTGCCTTGGAGCATATGCATTCACGGCGTGTCATGCATCGAGGTAACTTAACTGCATTCATCTAAACTAATATAATTCAAATGTAGGAGCTAAAGTAAGGTTTATGTTTTCCCCTCAAAGGTAAGTAATTTTTGTGTTACTGTAGCGCCTTTTATTCTTCCCAGAAAAAATAACTAATTTATATAGCTGTGTACATATTGGTGGTCTACTTCCCTTAGAAGAAAGTTTTGAAAATATTTAATGTTCTCTGCAAAGTTACATGTATATTAATTCTATATTCTTATGCATGTTGCTTATATGTTGTAGACAGATACTTATTTGTGTTGAAAGTCTTCACAAAACAGGTAATAATACTTAATCTCATGAAAATTCACACATTTTCAATTTTTCTCTCTTTTCCAGAGTTTGGGATAAGAACTTACAAGAAATGTACTTCCTTTATAAGTTTATAGATACACATAGATACACATACATCCTAGAACCTAAGAGTTCTGTAACTACCACTGGCATATTTGCAATCATTGCATTAGATCTCCTTAAATTTTATAGCATCTCTCTGAGAACCAGGTTCTACTGTATATACTCATGTATAAGTCTAGAAAGTTTAGTCAACAATTGACCCCAAAAACCTAAGTTGACTTATTCGTGGGTCTGTGTAAGTTCTGTACTTTAACTCTTATTAAAAAAGGAATCCTGGTGAAAGGCAAGAGTGTAATCTGTCCTAGAATAACAGACCCCACCCCCCACTTTGCTTTTCATCCAGTTAGCTTTTAGTTTGAGCATAGTTATGCTTGCTGGAATTTTGTTATATACCCCTAAGTTTTATCCTCGACTTATCCACAGGTCATATCAAAATCCATACTTTTGGTCCCCAAAACCTGCGCTCGATTTATACATGAGGTCAACTTATAGTTGAGTATATACGACACTTAAAACAGTATTGTTTATTTACTTTTCCCAACTGTGCTTTCTCTCTCTCTCTCTCTCTCTCTCTCTCTCTCTCTCACACACACACACACACACACACACAGAGTGAAGTAACATTTATTATTTTAAAATTTTATTTATTAAAATATTTTTTATCCCACCCTTTATTGTGGGACCTCAGGATGGTATGTCATTTCTATTACCTTTCTTAATTTTCCCTACCCATGTGACAAAAAAGAATGAGAAATAAATTGAATTATTTTAAATATTTGCACAAATAGTCATAATTTTTCACAGGTCATGACAAGTAACAGGAGGAAATACCTTTTAAAATTAACTTTCTGAGTTCTGCCCTTTCACTCTTGCACACACACTCAAATCAGCTGTTAGTCTTCTAGAATGATAATGAATGGTGCCAACCTAGCATGCCTTGAGAGATAATTCCATAGCCTGAGAAGGATCTCTCTGTTGTCCTGTACACATATCTTGAATAGTGTTGGAACTGAGAGAATACCCTGCCCTGAAGATCTTAAGACTTGAACAGGCTCATATCAGGATATACAGTCTTTAAGATAGTCTGGACCGAGCCATATATCTTCCTAGCAGATGACATGTATCTTTCCGGTTGCCCTTGTTGGTCAATGAAACATTCATTCCAGGATGTTTTCCTTACTTCTGAGCTGCACATGAGACATATTTCTAAAAGATGTGACTAATGTAGGGGATTAAAATCTGATTCGTACACACAGCTTTTTTGAATGAAGCTTGAAATATTGCAGATTAGCTAGATATATCTAAGAGACAGTGGTAAATCTGCTTCTCCCTTCCCCCCACATGGCAGGGAAATGGCATTGTCTCTCGTCTGCATCATTCTGCAGAGTTGGAGAGACAGTGGGAGCATTTGGTAAGCTCTGGGAACCTGGGTCATAGCAGTGCAATTAGTACTTATTAAAATCTTATTGCATGTAAGCCAAAAAGCCTTGGCTGACTGTGAAGCCTATGTCAGAAAAGTCAGCTTAAGGACAAATACAGCCAGCTTAACATGCTCTGGCAAGACTATAGGAAATTTTGTTCCAGTTCAGATACATTTATGCGGTTCAACATACCCAAGTATACATTTCAGTTACTATAAAGATTAAAATTAAGTTATTAGAGATTTAGGATTTTAGAAGGGAAAGGACACTTGTTTGTTTTAATTCAAATATTATTGTGCAAACATTTCTTCATTATATATCATATAATGAAGAAATATATTTTAGTATTCCAACATTTTTCCTAAATCCAGGTGGGTAACCTACCCTTTGTGAAGCTTGGCAAAAACAAATAAAAAATGGGAGAAAAATATTGTACCAAGTTACTTGAAAATGGCAAATTGGAAAGCATTCAATTGTTACCCATATCCTGCAGGTGAATGAAATTATTGTTAAATGAAGGTCTTGCTTTTATTACCAAAGAGGTTAGAACCACCCTTCCTTCCAGAGACGATAAAAATGACTTCTGAATTTCTCTTCAGCGGTATTTAACATACATAATCAGACTATACCTGACTCATCCATCATACTAAATATCCTGCTTTTGATAACCAATATTTACTAATAGTCAGTATCAAGCATTATAAAATCATATACAAGTTTCCTACAGAAGGTCAATAAAAGTTTAGTAATCTTTATCAAATATTACTATTAATCTTTCTCTAAATGAAAATTACCCCCTCTCACTAACTGTTCTATTTTAAGAACAATTTATTATAATATAAAATACTCAGGTTACTGCTTGTTCCTTCATCTTTATAAAACCCAGTTCACCGCCTCATTATAGTTATTCTTTTCCTTATTTACTTGTCAAGACACTCTTGATTCCACTTTAACATATCTCTTCGAATTATCTAACTTTCTAAAGTACATATGCATCAACTTTATCATGATTTTAAATAATTTCCTAACTTTCATATAACCCAAAAACCTTATTTTACATCAGTGTCCTTTAAAGTAAGCCAACATCAAGCATCAAATAACAAGATAGCATCTTAATTCCAGTAAAGGCAATCCTTATTTCTTCTATCTCAAACATTATACAACAGAATTCCTTTAGGCATTTATTTTAGATTTAACCATTGTTTTTTTTTTTTTAATGTAAACCTTTGCAAGGTTTGCACCTGATGAACATCAGTCACCAAATTTAAAAAAGAATCTTCATATTGATCTTGTTAATTTAGCCCTCATCATTTTCTCCTTCCAAAGGTCTATCCAAGAACCAAATATCATCATTGTCTTTCAGAAGCTTCTCTCCAATGGCTTCAAATTTCAACATTCTACCCTCCAAAATCTCTTTCAAGAAAATAATCTACTGTATATACTCATGTATAAGTTTAGAAATTTTAGTCAAAAAATTGACCCCAAAAAACTGGGTCAACTTATCCATAAGTCAATGTAAGTATATTCATCCCTCCACATTCCCTTCGGTTAGGGACATGTGAATGTGGAAAAACCGCAAATAACAAAAACCCTATGTTTTTATCTGAGAGGACACCTCTCTAGGAATCTCTAGGTCCTCCAGTGCAACTCTGTGATCAACATCTGCCAGACATTGACCATAGAATTGTGCTGGAGGAGCTACAAATGCCTAGTGGAGTGTTCTCGCTGGGAATCTTTAGGTCCTTCAGTGCAACTTTTGGTTAAAATTGACCATAGAGTTACGTTGGAGGACTTAGATATTCCTAGAGAGAACATATTAATCAAATCCGTGAATAATCAAATCCGCAAAAGACAAAGCTGCAAATGTGGAGGGACAAATGTACTGCATTTTAACTCTTTCCCATCTCTGAGTAGAGTAGCAAAAGATAAGAGCTTAGTCCATCCCAGGAGCATAGAAAAGAAGCACAAACCCCCTCTACTCTTTCCATCATGATACCACTTCTGGCCTTTTTGAATGCTTAGGTGGGAAAATGGCAATGGTGGCACCTCTTCGATGCTTCTACTCAAAGGACTGCTGAGAGGAATCAGGATTAGAAGAATCTGAATAAGACATTTATGTATGAAGACAGTAAACTTCATCCTTTACATCCTTTGCTACATGCCCCTAAGCTTTCTGCTTGATTTATCCATGAGTCATATAAAAATTCATAATTTTGGCCCCAAAACTTGCCCTTGACGTATACATGAGGTTGACTTATAGTCTAGTATATATGGTAAATACATTTCCCCCCAAATGTTTCCCAGGTATCTGATACTATTTTTTTGCTTTCTGTTTTTTCTAATATATCCAGTACTTTTCCTTGTCTTCTCCAAAATCACTTCTGAGTCTCCAAAATCATCTTGGTCTAACTGCAAAACACCACCCATAGTTTTTTCTTTACACTGCAATATCTGCCCTTGATCCTGCTCCTCCGTTTGATGTCCTGTTGCTTCATCTGATTCTCTGTCTTCCATCATATCAAAGATTACAAATCGAAAGTTCCTGAAGTAATTTTTTTTATCAATTTAAATTCCTCCCATGCATCCTGAATCACATACAGTTTCTGAGTGTTGAATCATTGCCATTCTTCTGCTTAACAAAAACATGGCATATAGAGGGTTAATACCTTTGTCTCCACAGTGATTCCTCAGTGTTGCAATGAGACAGCCTAGATATTAGCTTCTCTTTGTTATTCAAATTGCTTTCAATGGAATAGCTCTCTGAGACAAAACAAATCTACTTTCTATAAAAAAAAACAACAACAGTCTCTTGGGTGTAATCTGCACTGCCATGGCTCAGTGCTATAGAAATCTGGGATTTGTAGTTTGTTGTGCCACCAGAGCTCTCTGACAGAGAAGGATAAATATATCACAAAAATACAAATCCCAGGATTTCATAACATTGAGCCATGGCAGTTAAAGTGGTATCAAAGTGCATTATTTCTGCAGTGCAGATTAGACCTTAGTTTGTTTTTAACTTGCAAAACACAAGAACACCCAGTCTTCCAACTTTAAAAATTACATCCCAACATTTAATGTTACTCTTTTTTATTTGAAAACATTTTTAAAAATCAAAATATTAGTCAACTTTCTGCTTTCAAAACTCAATCTTAGGAATCTTTAAAATAGTCCTTAAAGTCTCTCATATTAGTACAGAAAGCAGGAAACTCACTGAGGAATTGGCATCACCATTAAGACAAAGGACTCTATTAGTTTAGATTCAAACAATTCCACAAGAGATTGGTTTGTTATGGGAAGTGGATTCATTTTGTCTCAAAGAGCTATCCCATCAAAAGCAATTGGAATAACAAGAGAAGTTAAATATCCAGGCTGTCTCATTGCAATACTGAAGAGTCAATGTTTTTTTGAAATAAATAAGAACATGAGGTTGCCACATTAATGCCCTTTAAAAAGGTTTGCATTACCTTTGTTTACAGTGGCATGACTTTAGTGGAATTTGTCCCTTAGTTGTTCCCCCCTCCCCACTTCACTCACTTTGACTTTTATGGTTTCCGGAAGCTTAGGGCCTTTACAGACTGCCAGAAATAGTGCAAATTGAGGCTACTTTAACTTTCCTGGCTCAGTGCTAAGGAATCATGGGAACTGTAGTTTATTGTGGCACCAGAGCTCTCTGGCAGAGAAGGCTCAGTGTCCCAGAAAAAAATACAGTTCCCATGATTCCCTAGCACTGAGCCAGGGCAGTTAAAGTGGCCTCAATTCGCACTATTTCTGGCAGTCTGTAAAGGCTCTTTGTGAGGCTTCTGGACCCTTGTGGGCATGCTGTATGCTCTCCTCTTAACTCTGGGGAGAGAATTACCAGCTGGAACTTACTTCTGCACTCATGATCATTGCTGCTGTTGCTGTTCCTTTCACATAACTCTGTGAAAAGATGTAATCCAGTCATTACTTCACTGGACATCCCTCATCTGTTCTTACCACTCATGAGACAGATGGAACAGGAGGCATAGCAGGTTGGATTGTGTCTTAGGCCAAAAATGCTAGTGCTGTTGTGTGTCAACTGCTGGGTAGAGAAGTAAAGAATTTTGGCAGATTTTCTCATTCTTTAGAAAGAATTGTTAGTCCTCTTGAGATTTCTTTCTTTCTTTCTTTCTTTCTTTCTTTCTTTCTTTCTTTCTTTCTTTCTTTCTTGTTCCTTCTATTTTTGGTGAGTTTTGTGCAAAACAGCTTGTTGCTTACATAGAAACTGTATTGCATTGAAAAATAGAATGTTTTCTCTGCAGAAGTGTTTTGTTTTTTTTTGAACAACACTGTTTTTTGTGTAAAAACGTATTATATGCAAAATACAATGTTTTCTGAAAAATCAAATGTTTGGAAAAAGCCCCTAAATGTAAAAATCAGTTAAATGCACAAAAACTCTTATAGCTGGGAGAGAATGAATCAGACCTGTATGAGAGCAGAATAAGGCAAGGTTTACATTCCTATCACTGAGTCGACCTGAAATTTAGATGGATGAAAGGCATTGACAAGAAAGCTTGCAAAGCTGTTTTCAATCAGCTGATTGAAACCCCCCCAAGGAAATTCTGAAAACTTGCCAGGTCTAGCAGTTGTGCCATTTTAATTATGCCACTACCAAGGTAGGCATCAGTGATACCCATTTTTATCAAGAGATGAAACATCCCTACCAAGGGAAGAATTACTACCAATAGAACATTATTTAGCTGCTCTATATAGAGTACTAAATCTAATGAACTCATATACACCTTTATTGTTCATTAAAAATTTATGGATACTTGAGTATGCATGTTCAAGAATATGTAATTTTTAAAAACTATTCATCCAACATGGTAATTGTTCATTATTAATGCTTTTAAAATGAGGTGTGTGGGGGGGGAAGCTCTAGATGTATTGGGCTACATCATCTATTAGCTCTACCCTGCATGGCTGATGGTAAGGGCCAGTGAGATGTGTAGTCTAAAACATTTTAAGGACCAAATTCTTGTTTTAATGCTGACTCACAGTATATTTAACATGAAGTAACATTATGTGATTGCTTACCCATTGTAATGCTTAGGTGGTAAATCTCCCCTGCCTGGAAAATAGTTGGACATTTTTCCCCCCCTTCCCTTCTACAGACATCAAGCCAGCCAATGTATTCATTACAGCTACAGGAGTGGTAAAACTTGGAGATCTTGGATTGGGAAGATTTTTCAGCTCTAAAACCACAGCTGCACATTCATTAGGTAGGAAAGTTTTCCTTGTTTTTTATAATGATGCATTAAAACTAGTTCAAGTATGCAAAGTAGATGCATGGAAAAATTCTGTTCTGTTGTTTTTTTGGTAACAGAATCAGAGCAGTCTATCATACCAGATAGTATGAAGCATCAAATGTTTGCCTTTGGACTGTGAAATACTTACTCAGAGTTGAGCTGTTCTTTGTGGTGTAACTTGTTAACTATTGCATTTGAGGAAGATTTGTTTTTAAAGTTAAACTTTACTTTGGGAAGATTTTTTGTTTCCCGCATGATTTGGGGTGTAGTTATTCTAACTGTTGGTTTTGAGCAATTGATTGATGCATTTGTACATATTCATAAAGTCCATATCTTTCTATAAAAGAATCAAGTCAGCTCCAGAAGATATCCTAAACAGTCTCTGTGAGGTATCTGGATATGGTAGCAATGTTGTGTCACTGCATGCCAGGGGCTGGAGGACTCCTTTCCTGTGTTACTCACAACAAAAATGACTCACAGCCCAGGGCCAGCCTAACACAGTCTGTTGCCATACTCTCTCCTAAATTAGGGTGAATATTATCCAAAGCTAGACATGTTAGTGCATGAGGAAGAAAATCCCACAAAATCCCCATCCCCATTGATAAAAATACAATGACATTAAAAACAACAACACCCAGCCTGCTTCCCTTTCCCAACAATCAAAATTTGGTACCTCAGTTGACTGCTTCACTTCTTCTAAGGCCTGCCCTTCCCTAGCATCACCTTTCCACTTTTAGCATCCATACCAAAATTATTGGCTAGGATTAGGGGGAGGGGAGAATCAAGAAGGAGCAGTCTGACAGGTCTTTACCTTACCATGCAATCTGTCATCATGTTCTACCTGGAGGAGGCCTACTCAGGGAAGAAAAGAGCCAAAATAATGGGGCTCACTTGGAGCCAAAAGAGACTAAAAGTCCTGCCACAGCACCAGCAGAGACAGAGACAGTTGTCTGATCCAGCAGCAGCTACAGATCAGGAAGAGGAGGCAGGGGAACTTCACCTTCTCAGGCAATGTCAACCAAAGCGATCAGAGCAAAAGGTTTAAATTTAAATATGGGACACTGAGTTATGAGTCCAGATGGGCTGATTAACTGCTAGCTATATATTAGTTCAGCCCAGGCCATTCTATTGCTGCAGGACAATAGCTGACAAACATCTACAACCCTGTCGGATATTTCTGGCTTCCAGGCTCTCTGACTTTTGGTATGTATTTTTGGACTAGTTTTTTTCTGACAATTCTCTTCTTGACTTTGGATTCTGCTTCAAGACTGCTTTGAACCATGGGATGCCTGGACCATGCCTCTATTTGCCATCCTCTGTAAACCTTGGGACTGGCCTGGATATCTCCTGCCAGTTCTTGTGGACTGTAGGTGTGTTGAACTGGGTATTTGCCAGGTCTAAACA
>CM034706.1:154168666-154196714 GCA_020142125.1 Phrynosoma platyrhinos
CTCATTACACCTCACAAAACTACAGTTCCCAGAATCCCATAGCAAAGTGTGGGCCTTCCGGCTGGAAGGGGTAGGCCTTCCAGCCAGAAGGCCCACACACAGCGCTCTGGCTCGGTTCTCCTTGGGCAAACTGAGCTGTGACAAAGAGCCAGGCCAAGCGTGCGCCCCTACTTGCTGTGGCCGCCATGTGCCCTCAGAGACGGCTTTGTGTGCCAGAGAGGGCATGCATGCCTCAGGTTTGCCAACACAGATATATGCTATGAAGAGCCAGGCTGCCATAATGGTTTGATTGCTTGAGCCTGCTAGACTGGGATTGAAATTTCCGCTCAGCTATGGAAACCCAGAGCATGACCTTGGGCAAGCTACACTCTCCCAACCTTAGAGGAAGGCAATGGCAAATGTCCTGAATAAATATTGCCAAGAAGATCCCATGATAGGATGCCATAAAGTGGGAGCTGATTTGAAAGCCTCTAACAGCAATGGATTATGGGAATTGCAGCCCAAAATAACCCGAGGGCTAACGGTCCCCCACTCTTGTATACACATTTTTGATTTTTGGTTGTTTGGCATGCAAGTGGCCATCCCATGATACATTCCTGTGGCAATGTAGTCTGTTGTTAATTATGCATTGCATGACTATGTTCTTGCTTTTATCCATCCTTTGCCTATTGCCAATCAGGTTTTTTTTTTAATGACCCTCATGTTCTGGTGTTTTGAGAAGAATGGAAAAAAGGGCCTTTGAAAGGACTAAAGCTGTCTGTGTTGTTAAACTGATCTTAGTAGGATGTAGCAGTTCTTTCTCTCATTTGTTTGTGTGAAGTCTGAAAGTCATTATTGAAAGCTTCAGCTTGTATTATGGTTGAGGTGTTAGGCTAGGCTAAACTCTGCAAAATGCAAGCATTTACTCTCCTTTTTCTGTATCATCAATCTTTCACACTCATCTCAACCCCCTCATGTAACAGCAGGTTTCTGAGAACTACTGTTTAAAGGTACTTTTGCTTTCGATGCACTATAAACCTTCAAACCTTAGTGTTTTTCGCTGCCCCCTGTAGATTCTGTGAAGTCTTTCTCTACCAATTCCCTGCTTTATATGTTAGGCCCACAAAAACTGCAGATCTGTACAAATCAGATTAGTATTACATTAGCTTTGGTTTTGTGATGCAGATTGTGTCAAGTGAGGTTATTTTAGCCTTTGTTTTATTGGCAGCTAAAAACGGTGGGGTTTTTTTCAGGTCAAATTTCTATTGCAAAAGTAATCTTTACAAACATGATCGTTTTATCATGATAAATTATTGCATTTTTTTAAAAGAAAAAAATAGGTTTCTTTTTAACAACATTTTTTGGCATGGAATGAAAACCTCTGAGTATGAAACTGTGCAAAATGGCCCAGGGTCATGTCTGTACATTGCAGCTTTTTGAAACTAATGCATGTGTGACTCTTACCAGTTAGTGAGGTGTTTACTTACCTGAATGGAACAAGCAATTTTTCACCACACCAAGGCAAAACTTTCCTGTTGGGTGTTTTTGGGGGGGCATGAACCAAGTGGCCTAGAGCGTTCTCAGTAGAGAATAGCAGATGAACAATCTGCTGTGTGGTACAGGACCACCTTATCAAATGATTTTAGAGGGCTTACTTGCCAATATAAATTAGATTAGTGATTCTCAAACTGCAGTACTCCAGATGCTTTGGACTTCTGCCAGATTTTGTGAGCACTGGCCATACTGGCTGAGACTTAAGGGAATTGAAATCCAAAATCCCTAAAAGACAAGAGTTTGAGAAACACTGATTTAGGTTACAATTGTATTGAAAGTTGTGCTATTTATATCTGAGTAGACATGTACAGGATGACATTCAGTGCATTTTTAGATAAATAAAATAGATAAATAAAGAATACACAGTGGTTATATTAATTTTTAAAACTCTTCCATTTCTGCAATTTTTTTGAGTTTTAATCCTCTTCTTCAGCTCTGTGACACAGATCTTAATCATATCAATCCAAAACACATTTACTTGAGAAAAAAAATCATATGCAGTCAGCTCTCTGTATCCATGGATTCTGCATCAACCATCCCCTGCTTGAAAATATTCCATACACCCCAAAATTCAAAATGCTAACCTTGATTTTGCTATTTTATATAAGGGCACAATTTTACTTTGCCACTGCATATAATGGGACGAACATCCACAGGGTGTGTGTGTCCTGGAACCAAACCCCCAGCAGATACCAAGGGCCCACTGTATTACAGTTTATCTATTTGGGAATGTAGGTTATTGCTAGTATATATGTGGTCTTTACTATTCAGAATTGAAATACATGCAGTGAAATAGACACACATACGGTTTTACTTCAGAAATGTGTTGTGTTTTTTCTGCCATGAAGACAAGTATCAGGAATCTGAGTATGTAGCCCTTTGCAAGAGACAGTGTATGCTGTATATGCATGTTGTCCCATGTGAAAATCTCCATGGAGGTAT
The DNA here is from genome assembly GCA_020142125.1 of Phrynosoma platyrhinos. NCBI lineage: Eukaryota > Metazoa > Chordata > Lepidosauria > Squamata > Phrynosomatidae > Phrynosoma > Phrynosoma platyrhinos. The sequence goes on from CM034706.1 coordinate 154,171,142, forward strand.
TGGCATTGATCTTAATGGGGGTTTCCTTTTTACAAGCCCACATACAGAGAACAAGAGAGAAAGAATGAGATTAGTGTATTCCTTCCCTCATCTTCCCCCCCCCAAACATTGATCCTAGTTAGTTGCTCTTCATTAAATGTGTGAGAAATGACCTGCAAGATCTATTTGTCTGTTTTGTTTCATGAGAGTGGAGTATTTTTAGTCATCTTTTGTTTAATAAAGTTGGGATGTCAAGAGATCTTGTTAACAAATTAAAATTAAAAAGCAGCTGTTCATTAGATATTCTTCAAACTTAATTTGATGTTCTTGTGTTGTTTTTTTAAAGATAGGATATAGCCATAGTAAAATCAAGATTTTGTTTCTGAATCAGTAGTAGTTTATTAGGGCCTGACCTTACTGAAAAAGACAAAAATATTAGTGAAATACCCCATTAATTACAGAACCATAATAGAATTAATGTTTAATAAATGCCATGCAGATAACTAAATGTAATAGCATACACTGGTATTGTAAAACACTTGCAATTTGCAACATTAAATTAATGTAATTGTCTGAATTGCTAAATTATTGAAGATGTGAGTTACTGGTAAATTTAGAAAACTGAATTTACTTTTAATACTTTGTATAAACCATTTTAACTAAACTTTATAAAACATACTTTAATTGAAATAATGTAGCAATCATGCTAGTTTGTGCTGATGTTAAAAGATTCCTCTGTATTGTAAAAACTCTTATACGTATACTCTTACTTATACCCCTAATTGTAATTAACACAAAATAATTTTTCAGCCCAAATTCAGGAATATAATTTACCTAAAAGCATGTGAATGATTTTTAAAGTTTTTGTTTGTTTTATTTTTACATTTGTTTCAGTGGGAACACCATATTACATGTCTCCAGAGAGAATCCATGAAAATGGCTATAACTTCAAATCAGACATCTGGTCTCTAGGCTGTCTCTTGTATGAGGTAATACTGGCAATTGCAGTAATACTAATTTGTTGATATATGCTGTGTTCCAGAGTGTTTCTGTCTTACGATCTTGTTGCTCATTTTTGTCCTGTTGTTTACTTAATAATATATTAGTATTAAGCAAAATTGTAGAAACTTGACCTTTTACAGATAAGCTTGAAAAAAAAACATGAACATATTCTAGAGTGCACATTAAAACCTGTGAGAAAAATTAATTATATTCTGCTGAAAGCAAATTGTGCCCTTACATGGAAATGATTTTTTCTTGGAACTGCACCCTTAGAAGCACACATTCAGTACCAAGGCTAGCTCTGTCAAGATAAAAGGTCTAAATCAAAACATCATATCCACCGGACACACCAAGTTTGTAAAATTAACCAGTGGTTATGGCAAACTAAAGAAAAACACACACAATTACCCTTTGTTTGCTAAGCACTGAATCTTTCAAATGTTGCAAACTTAAACTTTATAGAACATTCTGGTTAAACCTATTGGGGCTAATAGGGGAATTTAAGTAGCGCATAAGGAACTGTCAAAATGTTTATAACTATTAAAAACACAAGATCACTTTGGATTAATTAATATCTGGCAACCCTACCTCCTGGAGAATCTGGAGGAAAATAATGCTGTGAACAGGTACTCATTCATTCACATATGTACATGCTAATTATAGTGCCACCCTTTCCTCTAGCTTAATGTTAATGATACAGCAATCAACAAGATAACCAAGTTGAACCAAATCCTTCAGGACATGCACAGATGCTCCCGAGATTTCTCCCACAGGGTTATACTACTGCTATCCAAATACTCTCTAGAGAAACCCTCCCAGCTCAAAAGCTTCCAGGTGAAGCGATGAACCACCTGCCTCATGATTCAGCAGAACTAAACCAAACCTTTCCATCAGGATAAACACCTGCTAGTACAGAATGGGGATTTTGTGAATTATCTGTTCATATTTCACACCAATTTCTCTCCCCCCCCCCCCCATTTAAAAAAATCAACTTGGTGCCAAAATTATCCCTCTTTCTTTGTCTCATAGGTGCACATACTCACAGGACTGAGATAACCCTATTGATAATTGTGATTTCAGTGGCCTTTGGAGACTAAAATATTTATGTCAGTGTTTGGCTTAAAAATAATAATCAAGACTAGATCCTCCTTCAGTGCTGACTCTTTTGCACCCATGGAGAGCCCCACTAGGACTGCTTGACTTCTGAAGGAAAATAACTTTCCAGGTGCCTTTGATACTGTGATTGTGCTATTAAAACAGTTTTGTAGAAGAAACATTATCCTAAAATCTTTATGCTTTAAATTTCTCATCCAGAATAGGTCTAAATCTGAAATGGGAATTGGAATGCAAAAGGAATTCTTTTCTGTAATATCCATATGGATTACATATGGCATGTGCAATCAGTTTAATGCAAATTTCAAGACTGTTATCAAAAAGTATAATGCAATTAAATACTGCATGGAAGAATTCTGTTATAGGTCGAACTCAGTTTAGGAATTCTGGGAATCCTATCATGCTGCTACTAGCAGTGTGGATTTCTAGAAATTATCCTATATAAAATTAACAGCTATTTTTAAAATTATTATTGACAGTCATACCTTTATTTTTTACAGCATTGTAATATGGTTTTGGAAACTTGCACTTAGTAGGGGTTTATCTGTTACAAAGGATTTATTTTTTTATCTCTTTCTCAGTAAAATCAGTAGGGTGTCATTAAATTTCAGATTTCCTAAACATTACTCAGATTTTTTTCAAACAGATCAAAGATGAGACATATCAATTTGTTATGCAGCAGAATAATCTCATAAACAGATTACTTGTAAACAGGTTGGCATATACACTGGTACAAATGTTAATAAGGTTCATGGTTATAAAAAGATATTTCCCACTTCCTAAAATTAATGATCAGTCAGACCAATTTTATTTGGCTGTCCACTGATTTTGTCCACTTGAAATCCATGGAGACATTGTTCTGGTACCCTGCAATAGTCCCAGTTATTTGCAACATAACTAAAGTACCTGTAGGCCAGCTCACAAAATGGTTTATATGGAGCAGATTGCCAATTTAGTTCCATTAATAACATTGAGATGGAAAAAGTACAAACACTATAGTTTAACTATGTTATGGAATAGATTTTCTTGCTCCTGATTTGCTCAATATTTTAAAAATTAGATGCAATTTAAAATGCTTTAATTAATTTCAGTTTAGTTCCATTCATCCATTCTGTTCAGTGTAACAGCAGGCAGACTTGGCCTTGTTTGTGACATCTGTAAAAGTCTTTGTAACATTTTCAGGGAATTGTCTTTCAGTTTACATTTTGTTTGACTGTTAATTTCTCTCAGTTTGATTAGATTTTCATCTAAACTTCCATTTGTTTTTCTGTTCCTTGCTATTGTATGGTGTATCATTTACAGTTTGATAACCATTATTGCCTTTGCCCACTACAGGGATTTTTATAGGTTCATTTTACAATCAGAAAATTAGACTTTCAAATATTCCTGAGGTTTTTTTCACCCCAAACTTCACCACCAAAAACATTCTCTAATCACTGTGGTTTTAATTGATATGCAACAAGGTAGACTTTACTAATTAAAATCAAGATGCCATGCTTTTGCTACATGGACCTTTACATGGAAAAGTAGGTTTTACACATTTCCTTTATTGTTCAGCACAGCAATTGCATCCGTACAGGGTCGTAGGTTGGTGGCTTACAGTCCCCCCCCCCCCCCAAAAAAAAGAGTGAGTGAGCGAGAAAGCGAGCAAGCGAGCACACATTGCCACCAGCCCTGAAGACAGACAGTGGGCTTTCGTCCCTCAGACACCCCCAGAATACTAATCAGGAAAGTCAGACCCTGGAGGTCAGGGAGCAAGTCAATCATTCTAGCGATCGTCTCAGTGTGGAGGATCAAATTAGCCTGAAAAATTCAGCTGCTGGGAGGAGAGGGCGAGCAGCTGTCAGGGGCAGCAGCGAGATGCACTAATGAACCAGATGAATAGTGCAAAAGCTTGAAAATAAAAACAGGACAGTTGACATTTTTCATCTGTCAAAGCAGGAGATGCATGAAAATATAGTATTCCTGTTTTAACTCCTTAGGGGACATTCAGCTTTTCTTTTCTTTCCTTTCTTTTCTTCTTCTTCTTTTTTTAACACTGCAGCGTTCAAACAAAAGTACTTTTTAATGAACACCTAGTGTACCAACACTGACGGTCCCTGCATTTATTTTGAATTTTCTGCATATGAGCAGTTTCTGTTGTTGGGATTTCTAGCTTTGATTTTGTTCACATTTAACCTCCTCCGAAAAGGAGGGGCATGAATTATGATGTTCAAGATTTAATGTTATGGAGGACAATATGGTTGGAAAATCGCTTTTCTTGAGAGCCTTAATCCCTTTGCTCTTAGGGGTGTTAAAAATAAGGGAATACAGTATTTATGATACCCAATTAGTCTGCATAGCTCTGATGGGTTTTGATATTCTTACTATAAAATTGCTGCATTCATGTGTATTTTTTTAGAATTTTCCTTTCCAGGAGTCTTCTTAAGTAGCATTTTCAGCAGTGAAGGAGTTAATGTTCTATCTGGAAGACCACAAGACAGATGAGAGCCATTTTCAGCTTGTCCTGTCCCTGCTGAAGCTCACTGAGTAGCACAGCATGGACTAGCGTGTTTCACACACACTCTGTCTGTCTGGGGAATGTACACATTGTCCTTCCAAAATCAAACTTATTAGCACATGTAGAAAAGGGTGACTGACTTTGGGGCAGCGCTGCACTCTGAGCAGTGCTCACACTGCTGTGGTTCAGAGATTTAAAGGGTTTGGAAGGCAATGTGAACATTTTTCTACAAATCCTTTTAAAGTTACCAACCTCATTGTACTATTTGTTTGCCTTTGAAATGTCAGTAGCTAGCATTGTCTTATAATAAAAAATAAAGCCACTAATGATGTTTTAAAATTGTTCTTTTTCTTTAAATGTGTCTCAACAAAAGATATGTTACATTTGTTATTATATAGAGTTATGTCTGCAATGGGATTAAAATGCTTATACCCCCAACATGTTGTATGTGCAACTTACTCATGCTGGTACAACACCCATATCGCATGTGTTTGATTCCATTCAGATGCAATGCAGAATTTTGTGCAGAATTGTAGCCTTTGTCTTTTATGTTCTTAGTTGTGTCATTTAAAAATAGAAAATAATCTTTACCTTAAATTTGGATCCTGTCATATTGCAGTAGCTATATCCTACAGGCACCAGATCCCATCTTATTTTGGAGGCTACAGTATTCTTTCCCTGAGAAAACCCTATGAAATTCATGGAGTCGACGTAAGTTGACAGGCTAATTGAAAGCACATACAAAAAAAGATAGTGATGTGGAAATAAAATGGACCATGACAATAAATTTGAAAAAGTAAAATGGTAACCAATAGAATAGCTTGGGTGAAGGTGTGGGTGCAGGTGCATGTATGTATGTGTGTACACACACTTGTCCCTCCCCATTCGCTGGAGTTAGGGGCACAAGCCCCCCGTAAATGTGGAAAAACAGCAAATAACAAAAAGACTGTTTTTTTTTTCCAGAGAGAATACCTCTCCATGAATCTCTAGGTCCATTGCAACTCTGTGGTCAACACCTGCCAAATATTGACCATAGAATTGTGCTGGAGGAGCTACATATGCCTAGTGGAATGTTCTCTCTAAGTCCTTCAGTGCTACTTTTGGTTAAAGTTGACCATAGAGTTGTGCTGGGGGACCTAGATATTCCTAGAGAGAACATATTGATCAAATCCATGAATAATCAAATTCGCAAAAGTCAAAGCTGCAAATGTGGAGGGATGAGTGTATATATAAAGATTAGTTTTTTCTAAAATTAGCCAAAAGGATAGATTCAGTAAGGAAAATACTAAAATTTATCCTATACCAATGAATGTGTCCAGTGGAGAAGGGATATAGCTCAGTGTAAAATCAGATACTTTATATGCATAGGTCCCAGGTTGTGTCCTAACATATTCAGGCAGGAATTGAGAAGAACCTCAACTGAAATTCTAGGACAGCTGCTGCCAGTCACTGTAGAGTATGTGTGTGTGTGTGGAGGGGCTGTGTAGCCCTCCAAATGTTGTTCAGCTGCAACTCCCAGCATCCCTGAACAGCATAGCTAGCCAATGTTGAGGACTGATGGGAACTCTTATTCAGTAACATCTAGAGGACCACCAAATTTCTACCCCATGGGCCAATAGTCTGATCTGCTCAGTTAGTTTCATACACAGATTCTTGTTGAGTGTAAAAAAAGTAGTTGATTAATAAGAAACTGCATATAAACATATACCAGTGTACATGAACATATGATGTTTTCCAACTTCATTGGTGTCATTTGGGAATGCACTCAAGGTCCTAGGATGGGCTACAATCATGTTGAGTGCTTATGCTGTTATGCTTTATGTCTTGTGCATCCTTTGAGGGATAGATGATCCTTTTAATTCCATTGTATTGTACATTGTACTTGAAGTTTATATGATGATTTTAAAAATATATATTTAGGCTTTGCCGTTACATTTTGATAAAAGTTACTTATTTTGATCCAGAAAATCATCAAGACAAATAAACTCTAGAAAACAATTTTAGGTATGTGCACAAACTCATGCATGCCTACTGGGGTTCGTAACATTTCACTTCAAACCATGTCATGTTACATATTAAATGGCTTCACAGTCAACGTTTCTGAAAAATATTCTGCAAAAATACATTTCTATTATTTCCAAAAATAGTATAAATTAGCTGTAATGTTAGAGTAGCCCACTTTACTGGCCTTCAGCATATATCATTTAAAATGACTTGAACAAATGCTGTAGGATTTCTGGAAGAACAAAAAAACAAATTTTAAAAAACTCCAGAAGATGATGCAATAATTTCTTTAGTCACAGAGAGCAGTGGTTCCCTTCCCACACTCCTAGGAAATGTATGATTAATGGTCGCATCCCCTACAAAAATAATATCACATTTGAAGATGAAGAAGTCTTAATTTCCAGTGTTTGAACCGCAAATGGAAACAGATATAACACTGTGGGTAAACAAATTGGACTTTAAAAAATAAGCTTTTAACACAGTGCAGAAAATGCAAATCCAAATTGAACAATTAGATTCTGATTTATTCAGAAAAAAAGAGTGATGACTCACTCAAAGACCCAAGCCATTCTTTGTTGCACCCGCTGAAAATTCATCTTGCTCACTAGGGATGTGGGCACCCTACAGTGGGAATCCCTGAAATAGGAAGAGCCAGTGTTGGTGTTACATATTCTCTAATCCAAATGAAAGGTATCTCCTTCTGACAGCTGTTACCTAGGAAAGGTAGCTCCTTGAAATTATACTTATTTGAAATAGTATATTTCAATGCCAAACTAATGTCACCCCCCTCAAAATGTGTATTTGTCCATCTTTTCTTTCTGTATATACAGATGGCTGCATTGCAAAGTCCATTCTATGGTGACAAAATGAACTTGTATTCCCTATGTAAAAAGATAGAACAATGTGACTACCCACCCCTTCCATCAGATCACTACTCAGAAGAGGTAAGTAACATTACTTTTCTCTGCACTTCCTTGGAAGTAGTGGTATGATAACAAGTTGTGCATGGTGAATGGTACTTCAACCTTACAGTTTGTCTGGTGATCTGAGATACAGTCCACCATGTAAATGTCTTCTTGCACAGATCCTATTCATTTCAGTGGTAGTTTGTGTAACAGAATTTCCTTGTCTTTTGTAAAAGACTGGACAGTGTATCACTGTGTTTTCTCATCTCAGAGCTTGATTCCTGAAGTCAATAGTGTACTCTCAAAACTTAAATATTTGAGTGGACTAGTTCTGAAGGAGACTACTGTAGATGGACTGGTTTCTGTTTAGATTGTTTTTGATATTTGAGTTTGATTTTTCCCCCCTGCGGTTGCTCTTCTGTGCTAGTGATTAAAATGCAGACTATATTATATGGGAGAAATCACTAAAAGTGAATGAAAGTAGGTCTTAAATACCCTCTGTTTCAGTCAACCAAAGCATAGTGAGCAATAGGATTTCTTACATTAATCTGTATGATTTTTTTCCGTTATATTTGCTTGATAACTGTTTGCCCTCTTCTTAGATATGGTAAAAAAAATAGGTATGCACTATCAAAGGAGTCTATAATGCCCCATAAAAGATGTATGGACAAATGAGTTTTCCAACTGGTCATTGAATTTCAAATTGTATTTCTTATTGTGGAAACATTATTAGCACAGTCATGGTGGGGATTACCACAATATGTAAAAAAAATCCCATTCCCTCCTCCATACATGGATTCTTTGAGCAAGTATGCACAGATACACAAGTACTATGTGAGGCTGTCACAGGGAGCCTGTATAATACTCATTCTGTGTCTAGCTCTTCCTAAATTAAGGAACATATGCTCAAAGCCCATGATTCTTGACCAACATCATTGCTGAACAGGAGGTTTGTACATCCCTCCCATTCCCTGTGACAACCTGACGTAGGTCTGCTATGCACATCCATATGCATATGTGGAGATAGAAAAAAGGGAGAGTACATATATTTATAGGGGTCCCATTATCTATAGGGGTACCAATGAAGGTTCATGCCTGGAGAGTCAAAGATTTAAGAATATACTGTGGTTTCCTCAGTGACAAACTTGTGCTAGTGATGGTTTGTTTTCATTTTGATGCTGAAGATTGTTCAAGAAAAGCACATACTGAAAAACAGCAAAGGCGAAAAATACACTCTTGTTAACCGGTGCATGTATGCACATGAGAGGAAGGTATACAAATTATTCTCTTCTGCATATGAGTACATATATTTTCATGTATGTGTATTTTCTTTACCAAGTGCAGAAATATTCTCTCCTAAGTTTGAACAATGTAAATTTATATCAGCTGCAACCCAAGAAAGAGGCTATAGCAATTTATCCTAGTTCAGTGTACATGAATTAAAGATTATTTTGAAATGCACATAAACGTCCTCTCTGAAATGTGTTTTGTAAGTATTAAAGCTTTGTACTGCGTACAGAATGGAGAGTAACTTGAAATTCAAAACCTTGAATTCTCTTGCATTTCACAATTTTGATTATTAATAAAAGATGGCGGTCCAGGAATTTTTGGTCTTTTGAAAATTCTTTTGTCATGGAGTGTGACAATTCGTACAGTTTTATTATCATGACAAATTTGGTGTGTTCGTTCTCAGATGATTAGAAAGATACTATGATGCGGAGGCAATTCTGTCCATTAGGGTGTGCAACATATCCTTAATGTAGTCTTCCCAATTAACTGTTGGGTTCTTTCCACCCCCGCCCCAGTAGCCATTTTTAATTATTACATTTTTGTAGAATATAAATACGGCATTTCAGAACCGGAGGCCTCGAAATACAGTAGGGTGTGAACAATAATGCAGAATGATAGCAGGAATGTCAGTGGCCGTTCTTTGTTGTGTCATTCATGCTGTCTTCCTTTTTCGGCGAAGTGCATGAATATTTCACGTATCTGCATCCTCATCCTCTATTCTTCTTGACTAATTTTCAGACTGTCTAAATTTGCATTTCACATGGTAGCTGATTAGGCGATGCCGAGTGCAGCAGTGAAGCCTCAGCAGGCGGTTGCCATGGTGACCTTCAGCAGGATTTTAATGATGATACCACTAGTGATTCGTTGAAGTCGGCCTGCCTGGAGGGCTACTTCGCTGCAGCTAAGTGTGAAGTTGGATATATGGATTCTCAGCCAAGGGGCAAATATCAAAGTCCAGCCCAGAGAGAAGGTCTTGGTACTGGGAATGGAAATAGATTCCACTTCTCTCTCTCTCTCTCTCTCTCTCTCTCTCCAAATTAACTTAGTCTGCATAGTTCCCAGTTTTGGAAAGGGCTGGAAAGTACAAAGCCTTGCTATTTCCCATTCAAAATCAGGCATATTTGCTTTTATGTTCCCTCCTTTTTTTATTTTATTTTTTTTAAAAATCATTTCGCTATGCAACAACTCTAGAAAGAACAAACTGTGTTATCTGTTAGGAGGACTGGGAATAATTTCTTAAGAAGAGTGGTTTTAATGGCATTAACACAGAACGTTATCATTACTGAAACAATTTGTGAGTCCAAAATCCTATCTAGTATAAAACTTTAAAAAGAAGGAGGGGAATATATATTCCTCTCTCTTTCTCTCTTATAATGTTTTAATTTTGAAAGTCTTGAACACTCTTGCTACGGTAGAACAAGAAACAGGCTTGAAGTATCTCTGACAGACTAGAGGAGCATCCCCGAGACATTTCCTTGGAAATATAGACTTCAGTCTGTTATCTAGGTTGAAAAGTGCACTCACCTGAGCAGTTGAGTTCAAGGATCACTGAACAATGAAATCCACTTAAATTTTTATGCGAATAAATTTGATGAAGGAATTTTGCTCAGCTTCTGTCTGCTTTCACACTGGACTATTTTTTTTTTAAAAAAAGCCTTCTTTGCAATACACTAAAATCCATTTTAATATTTTCCCTCAATTGCTTTTTTTTATAATGTCACTATAAATTGGTTGTGTTGATCTTTTATCAGCATTTAATCCAATTGAGAGAGACCAGTTATGAGTCCAGTGTAGAGAGTCTGAATTCATAAAGCCCCTTCTCCATTTACCAGAGTAGAAACTGGAGGTAGTAGCTGTACCTTTAATATTTGTATAGAAGAGGGAATTTCAGAAGGTGTTGCTTGTTACCTGGTTGTGTGGCAAGAAACACCTGCTGAAATTCCCCTTCTACCCAACCATTAAAGGTCCTGGAGCCATCCCCAGTTTTCACTCTTGCAACTCTATTCTGTATTCATTCCTCATCCAAGCTCACACACACCCTCCACTCACACACTAAATTTGTACTGCACACATCCATATCCTTCAAATGCTGTTCTCACAAACACTGTTTATGTCGTCTTACTGCTGCATCATCTCTTCCTTGCATCCGTCCAGATTTTGTTGGTTTCTTAACTGCAGCTGACTGCACTGACAAGTACTTTTAAATAAACAAATCTTCTGAACATTTGGAATGTTCCTAAACTTTCCATAACACCTCTGCTGCTGAACTGAAGTGAGATCTCATTTCAGTATACCGAATTTAGCCAATGATAGGGGTTTCAGACTGCAACTTGTATTTTTAATCTTTTTGTTTTGTTGCTTTTTAAAAATTAATTTAATAGGAGCATATAGGTAAACAAATGTTTTGTAACACATATTCTGTGCACATATTCTTCTATATGTGTCTTTTTAATTCTAGTAAATGCCATGACATTATCAAATACTGACTAACTTTTTCTTTCCCTCTCTCTCTTTATATATATGTCTCATTCAAAAACGTGCACAGATATGTACTCGTCCTCAGGGTCAACTCATTGATGAGAATTTGACAAGCAGAGGACTCTGCTAGGGTTCTTTCTGAGATGCTTTCCTTTTTTGTATCTGATGATCTGGAAGAATGTGATGATAATGAGGTTCTTGTACCTCAGATTTCTCAGTTTTTATTAATTGTACTTCTGTGATGTTGTCCATTGTGCTGGCCATGTGGCTTCAAAGTAAGCGTGTCTAGTCCAGATCTTGGAAAACCAACTTCTTTTGTTTTACAGCTCCCAGAATTCCCTAGCCAGTGTGTCTGGGAGTAGTAGTCCAGAAAATGAGTTGCTTGTTGATATACATGCCTAGTTCTTTCATGCATGATCATTCATTAAGGTCAATGCATTTGTAGTGGCTTGTACTTATGTGAGCTACCACAGATTATTCACCTGAAAAAGGCCTTTCATTTCCTTTACTGAATACTATAGACTAAATCCACTTGTTAGTCCCATTTACAGTAGACCTGTTTAATTAATAGAAACTTGGCAATTCTCCCTCTGTTGGTGATGCTAGTTAGAACCTGGCTCCCATTAAATGTATATGCCCTAGGATGGATTCTGAAATGAAATGAATCTACTCATTGTAATATTTGAAAACTTTACTCCCTATCATTTCCATTTGGAACAAATGTTGTTGGGCCTAAACTCACCTGTGTGGATTTCAACATGCTCAGTTGTGATGAGTCTTGCTATGTATAAACCCTCTGGTTTTCTTGAAAAAGAAGAATCTGTGAGTCTGAGCATCCTTATAGACCCCCAGCACAGGTAAAATGCTTTCTCCATAGTGGAAGGACTGAGGGAGGAGGCAGTCTTTCTCTAGCACATGGGGGATGATAAGGATATAGAGAGCCCTGGTGAATCAGACCAGAAATGGAGACGGGGCATCATAATGGTCCTCAGTGAAGATGTTGTACCTTCATTACAGAAAAAAAAAATCTGCCTCCAGTACCTACCAATCTGATCTTCCCAACTATTGAGCAAGTATGGCTAGACCTTGAAATCAGAGAAGAAGCAGGTGTTGCTAAGATGCCTACAAGCAAGATATTAAGATAACATTCCTCGCCTGTTTCTGCATCCCATCAACTGGTACCATCTCCACATTTATAGCAAATTCTTTGAATTAATTAAATGCTATGTAAGGGAGTGTGTCCTGACTCTCCCACAATTTGGTTTCTTATGGGTGTTACGGAAGCAGAGATTTTCTGTGTATGATTTCATAAATTTCTACCATGCCCTTGCTTGATAGTCTCCCCCCCCCCCAAAAAATCTCCAGACATAGTTGCTTTTCATTGTATGAAAGCAGCACTGCACCAAATAAGTCACACATTTTTTTTCCATTTTGAGATACAGAGTAAAACTTGGCCTGACACTATCTAGAGCAAATTTCTCAGAGCCTCTTAATATTGGCTACTATCCCACACAGGTTATCTTAGAACAGAAGTAAGCAAAGTAGAATCTTTTGGAGCCTGGAAGTATTCAATTTTTATATGGAGACCAGAGCTGTATACATTATTTCTAATGTGGTCCCATTGTACAAAAGGCATTATGGCATTGGCAGATTTGTTTTTAATCCCTTTCTCAGTGATCCACAAACAGGGAATATGCATCTTTCACAACAGCCATATGCTGGCTTAGTGTTTTCAGTGGACTATCAACCCCAATCCCAAGATCTGTTTCCTGGTCAGTCCATTCAGGCCCATCAGCATTTATGTAAAATTCTGACACCCCCTCCACATGACTTTACACTTTACATTCTGTTTATAATGAAACATCCTTGACATCTTTGAGCTCATTTTACCACTTTGAAGAGATTCTTTTGGTGTTCTTCAGTATAACATTTTGTTTTAAATGATCTGAAATTTTGATAATATCCAGCAAATGTGGGCCTCCTCATGGGTGAACAGGGTGTAAAGGACTGGTCCTAATGCATACCCTGGAGAAAACCATTGTTATATCCCTCATTATGCATCTCCTGGAAGTACTAGTAGCAGCCTTGTTTCTCTGAGATAGCAAGCACTTCCAGGTGAAGTTTTTATCCTGCTATCACCCTCCCTCATTCATTGACTTTTACAGATATCATTGTCCTCCAATTCTAATTCTTCCTTGTTTTTCCACTGGTGTTTCCCCCACCTATTTTGTTGTTAGCTTGCTAAATCATTTATGGAGAAAAAGATGGAACAACTGCACAGTGCCTTCTAACTGCTAGAATAGGGAACCTTCCACCTGGAAATGCCCAGTGACACAGGAAGAAATGTCACATGTTTCATCAAAGATCTCTAAAAATGACCATTTTAGGCAGGGACCACAGATCAGCTTTTCAGTATGTGCTGTTGGTTCATTTCTTATGTAAAAAGATCTTGGGTAACATGGCTAACAAAGGCTTAGTCTTACACCTTGAAGAGTCACATGCCTCAGAAAAGACAATTCCAGGCTTAGGTAACTGGTGGGCTGGTTCAGTGCAAGGAAGGTTCATATATCCATATCCCTAAAAAAATCAGACCCGTAATGGCAGCTTTTTAATGAGTAATACATGTAGTGGAGTGAGTAACTGCTGCTCTGGAAGGAATACCGTTTCTGCTTTTAGTCAGAGTTGCTTGCCTTCCCAGGACTTTCCAAGCCCTTGACTTGCTTGTGCCAGGTTCTCCCTTTTTCTTTCTTTCTTTTTTTGGTCCCTCTGTTTTTTTATGACTTAAGGGACACTTATCTTTACTGCGAGACTGACAAACCTGCTAAAGTGAAGAAGAAAAGAAAGAAAGAAAGAAAGAAAGAAAGAAAGAAAGAAAGAAAGAAAGAAAGATGTCCCACTGCTCCCACAACCAGGCTAAGCTCCAGGCAAAATACTGTCATTCTGCTAAGTTCACAGAGGAGGTTAAGGAGAATAAGCAGAGCCGAAGGAACGTGCTGCTCAGGGATGCAACAAGAGCCCTTCCCATCCCTGACTTAGGTCCTGTCCCGGTCTGCCTTCTTGTAGAGCATGCTGGTCATTCTGAACCTGACTGGAATATATTGCTATCCCACCTTGAATTCTGCTGCTTTCTTGACATCTCATCTCAGTCTAATTCACATTAGAATCCCCCGGGTCAGTTAGATGCGACCGACATTACTAGCTACATGTTAATAGGATAGCGTACCAACTTTGCTAGAATAGATGTTCCTGGCAATAGGTGCGGAAACTATAATTCTGTATCAGGCCAGCCAGCAAGTGGCTGTTGCTTCTCTACACATCTTTCAAAAGTAAAGATTGCTGTTCTGAGTTTTGTGCATTTACTTTGACAAATGCTACTAATTAAATACTAACAAGAGAAAAAAACAAACGCTGTCTCTTTTCTCATCTTTCTTACCTCTATGCAGCTTGTTTAGCAAAGTGCAAAGGCTTGATTAAGACCAAATCTTCATGGGTGTGTGTGTGTGTGTCTTGCAGAGTCACCTTGGATATCATGTTTATAGAAAATATTGCTGATAAATACAGAAATCTTTGCATAAATAGAGATAATTTACACGTTTCTATTTTCTGCTATTTTTATTACCATACACACACTCTCTTTTTAGTGAAGTAGCGAGATATATCCATATTCTTGTGGTTCCAATTTTGTTCCAGGAAATCCCCATGGATAGATACATATGGCTTACTTGAAATATTGCTGACTTCTTTGTGTTAGGTTAGGTGAAGGACCAACTTCACCTTTACCAGCCTGCTGCATTTGCAGGTCTTTGGCAAAGGCCTTTCTTGTTTACATACTTTTGAGAACAGACAGGTAATCAGAAACAAAGGCTTTATTAGCAGTGGCATCACACTTGCAAAACTCATTATCAGCTGTGGTAGGTCATGCTTCCCTTTTTGCAGTCCTGTTGAAAAGCTTTGCCTTCTAAGGGTTTTGTGGGCTGCTTGATAGAAATCATTTTAGTGTGTGGTTGACTTTGTTGTTCATATTTAGCTGGTTTTAGTCCCACTGTTTGGTTTTTATTGCATACTAAGGTGTAAATCCAGTGTGATGCTCAACAAAAATAAGGAGCTAAGGCTGCATCGACACTGCAGAAATAATCCAATTTGACACTACTTTAACTACCATGGTTCAATGCTATGGAATTTTTGGAATTGTAGTTTTGTTAGACATTTTGCTTTTCTGTCAGCGAGCTCTGGTGTGAAAACAAACTAGTGGTCAGAATCTCATAGCACTGAGCCATGGCAGTTAAAATGGCATCAAATTGGATTATTTTCTGTAGTGTGTATGTAGTCTCAGAGCCGGAGCAGAGAGGCAGGAAAAAGTGGCTTGATCCTGGTTTTTCCAAAAGCGAGGTGAAACCTGCTGTCCTCATGGCCCACTCCCAAGGCAGGCCAAACACCCATGAGTTGTCCAGGCCATACGGCATCAAGCCATACTGCATGATTATTATTTCTTGTCACTTCCCCATCATGCAAGCTTACCATCACACAAATACCACCTGCAACCTCCAATTACCTCCCTTCCCACCCAAAAGCCATTCCATTGGACACCTGCCTGTATAATCGGCTATACCGTTGCAGGTGTGATGCACTGCCTGTACGGTGCATCAGTGTGCCTGGGGACACATTGGTAAGGCACAATCATAGAGACCTCTCATACATGCCCCCTTCATCACCCTTCACCCCATCCCACTCCCTGTTGGACTGTCTGGTTTGTGTATGTTGTAATTGTACCCATTGCATTATTGCCAATCGTGTTTTTGCTTTGCCGCAGTTCCATACTGCTGCCAGGCTGTTTTTATACTGATGGGATGATGCACATTTTCTTCCTTGAGTCAGAATTCCCCACTTCTGTTTGTTCAGTTTTTAGCTCTGGAGGATGGCTTTATTTTGTTTTCCAGCTGCTTTCATTTCATGCACTGTCTAAACACCCTGCCTTCAAAGTGGTTAGAAGCTACTTTATTTCGCCAGTGTGGACTACCCCTCAGTAAGAATAACTTGTATTTGTAACTAGTTGCGTCCAAAACTGTGTTTGTTCAGAATATATTTGTTGCCTGTATATTTAACCTTTTTTGGAGCCTTCATAGGATTTGACTGTATATGAATTTTGTTATATATGAAATAAATTAGTTAATGGGAGTTAAAAAGTAAAAAAAAAAAAGCTATCAGGTGTCCTTAAGCCCAATGAAAACAATAATCATAACCAAGTGTAACTTAATTTTAGTTTTTGGCTATTGTATGAGTTCTGCCCATTTCTCTTAGGATATTTCAGTAAACAAAAAATGGAGTCCAATGAAATTAGTTTTGAAGGAACAGGTTAATAGTATTGTGGTTCAAATTGTGTAAGAAATAAATCACATGATTCAAAGAAGAGAATACTTTACTTTCCATTTCAACTATTAAAGAAGTAGAAGGAGAGAAGCTTTGAATATTTGTTATCACTAGGGGATTTTTTATTTCTCTTTTTGGTTCTAAACATTTTCTTTTTCTTTTTCTAGCTGCGACAATTAGTAAATATGTGCATCAACCCAGATCCAGAAAAACGGCCAGATATAACCTATGTTTATGATTTAGCAAAACGTATGCATGCACATACTGCCACCAGCTAAAAGACTTGGCAGCCTATGAAGAGAAGAACAACCTAGAAACTTCCAAGTATTGTTGTGCAATGCTCTTCCATGTTTTCTTCTATTTGCCTATTGCCTTATTTAGTTATGTGCAATGAACATGTTTAAACAGTTTTGTCACAGTCTATGGCTTAAAACTACTTATCTTTTTTTTTTAAAAGTGTATTGTAAATTATGAAACAATTTTAAAAATGGCAAACAGAACAGTGAAACTGGCAATCCTTGCTTAATTGAGGAAATGGCAATTTCACATATATTATTAGATCATTAGTTTCCAATATTTAGTTCTTACATATAAGAGATACAAATTTCTATGTAAATACAGATGTTGGATCTCTACAAGCAAAAATATTGATCCACCCCTCTGTTCTTTAATAATTTATAAAAATGCTGAATCAGCACAATTTATTGTTTATTACTGGGGTTTTTTGCCTCCTTCCTTCCTGAGGCATTTGATAGTTTGTTTGTTTTTTAAAGGAGTTAGACATTATACAATTTATTGATTGTTGAACTTCAACACAGAAGCTGAATGTGAACAAAATTGAGGTTTTGTTTTTTAGAAACTGTCCAACACTGAAGAAAAAATAGTAAACTGTTTGCTTTTAATTGTACAGTAACTTAACCCCAAACCGCAGTTTTATTTTATGAATTTGTGCCTTGCTTCACCAGCCTGTTTGGTGAGGAGGAAAGAATTGTAGATTTGCACAGTGCCTTGGACTCTGGATCATTCCCAAATTGGTAGCTATCAAGATTTAGCTTTACCAGCATTTCCAGATCCCTTTATTTCAGTTTTACAATACTAAACGTATGAAATGAAGGGGGTTGGGGAAAGGGCTTAGGGTGTATTAAATCAATAGGTTCATTGGATAGGGGCACATGACTCTTAGTTATCGTGTCTTTGAGAGATGTGTAGATTTCAGAGAATCGCTTCAAAGAGCTATGCTTGTTCTGTTACTTTTGTTATATACATATAACTTATTTAGATGTTTTTCTATGCTATATGTTGACTGACTTTTAAAATCTAGTTCACACCCAAAACTTGAGATCTTGGGAAGGGGAGGTTACTTTAGTTTAGACATGTATAAGTGGAAATTGCATATTGTATGAGGCCATTAGATTTTATATAATGACTGCCATTAGGCAGATGCTTGAAAATTCATTCATGGGACAGTTTCTCTGTCCTGTAGTGTCTGGTATGACTAACACATAGCTTTTTTTACATTCATGAAATGTGGTAACAGAAATACGTTGTGGCCACAAAGCTAAATCTTACGGTAGTAGACAACCATTGTGGCAGACAAAAATTAATAAGCCAACGAAAATAAAAGTTATTAAAACTTGAGATACAGCTTCCTAATAATTCCTTATATGTTTTCTGCTATATTTACTGAAAATACTATC
Organism: Phrynosoma platyrhinos; assembly: GCA_020142125.1. Classification (NCBI taxonomy): domain Eukaryota; kingdom Metazoa; phylum Chordata; class Lepidosauria; order Squamata; family Phrynosomatidae; genus Phrynosoma; species Phrynosoma platyrhinos. Next base: position 154,189,477 of record CM034706.1, read on the forward strand.
TTGAGCAAGCTTCATTTTTGTGCATTTTAAAGAATAGTCTAAACTAAGGGCCTTTACAGACTGCCAGAAATAATGCAGCTTGAGGCCACTTTAACTGTCCTGGCTCAGTGCTAGGGAATCATGGGAATTGTATTTTTTCTGGGACATTGAGCCTTCTCGATCAGAGAGCTCTGGTGCCACAATAAACTACAGTTCCCATGATTCCTTAGCACTGAGCCAGGGCAGTTAAAGTAGCCTCAAGCTGCATTATTTCTGGCAGTCTGTAAAGGCCCAAAGTCTGTGTCCACACTGCATAAATAATCCAAGTTGACACCACTATAATTGCCATAGCTCAATGCTATAACATTCTGGGAACTGTAGTTTTGTGAGACATTTAGCCTTCTCTGTCAAAGAGTTCTGGTACCACAACAAACTACAGTTCCCAGAATTTCATATTACTGAGCCATGGTAGTTGAAGTGGCATCAACCTGGATTATTTCTGTAGTGTGGACATAGCCTAAGTCACAGTTAATCGTTCTAGGATTATTCCCATTTTCCCAGGGCCTTAAAGAATATTCATTGTGGAGTGGGAAAGCATTAAATTGCAATTCCATGTATTGATATAGACCAGGGGTAGGCAAACTTTCCCTTTTAAGGGCCGAAGGACTTCAGCTCCCAGAAGCCTCAGCCATGTTGGCCAATAGTTCCATGTTGGCCAATAGCTCCTGGGATTCTGGGAGCTGAAGTCCCTCAGCCCTTAAAGGGGAAAGGTTGCCTACCCCTGATATAGACAGAAGTCTGATCATTTGCAAATTTCTAGAAGTGTTAAAGTGTTCTGCTTGATAGTGAGAACTTTAATTAGTGTGACTTGGTAGCTAATGTCCATTGTTGGTAAAGAGGTAACACGGAAAAGAATCCTTGTAGCAGCAGTGGGGTAGTTTATTGCCCTCCAGATGTTAGCCAATGGTGAAGAATGATGGGAATTATGGTTTAACAGCATTTTGAATATTGTCATTACATATATATCATTATTATTTGGAATACCACAAGATCACAGTACTCCTTTGTAAATATTAATCCTATCAGGTGGAATTATTCTCCATGGTTTCATTTCTCTCCTCCCCTTCCTCTCCCCTCCTGCTTTTCTGATGTTCCTTCTTTTTGTTAATTGCCCAAAAAAAAACACAACTATGCATAATTAGCAAAATGTATATGAAGCCCTGTGCTAGTGCTCATGTTGATGTTGCCTGTTACATTTTCCTGCTTCAGTAGTGTGTACATAACCACCATAAAACTGTTTCACCTCTGGCAGAATAGTGAAGGCTATACATGTGGTATTCTTCCTCCATATAATGTAAGAGTCAGCCATGACAGCCACATCACAGTACCCATAACAAAGCCCTCTGTCAAACCTATACATTCAGGTGATTCCCAGGGCTTTAGGATCTCTAGCTCTTAAGGCAAGTGAAGGTCATTTCTGTATAGAGTAATACTTACCATCTGCTCAGAAGTCTTTATCCCAGTTGCAATGGAGACTTGTCTATTTGACTGGAGATGGTGTCATTCCTAGGTAAATGGTGGTATAAAGCACTTTCATGACCAAAGCAGTAGTCATTAGTTTCTTTCATTTGTTCTAATTTCAGTGATGTCAGATAGATGTTTTACCTAATGTTTACCACTATTTACATTAGGTGATTACACAACCCAAGTTAATACTAAGGTTCAGCAACTCTGTTTATTGACTGCAGTCAGAGGAGGCCTCCATAACTTTTGATGAGGTCCAGTTTAATTCACCCAGGGATACCCCATGGTCCAAGTGCATGTGGGGGTACTTAATCCATAATGATGAGGTGAAGATCCCTCTTTCCTTTGGAACATAAGCCACCAGTAAACCATCTGTCTTTTGGAGACAACCTTCATGCTTTTTCAGTTCTCCAGATGTTGATGGCCTGCAAACACCATCAGACCTAGCCAGCATGACTAATGTTGAAAAATCATGGGAGTTGTATTGCAGTAACCTTTGGAAGACCACAAGTTCTTCATTCCTACCGTGTGTGCCTGATGGTGACTTCATTGTCTCCAGTTTGGCAGGCATGAGCGAGAAACGTTTTGTTCCCACACTTCATGCTTATGACAGCTTAACTTTTGTCAATTCACATCTAGTCTTCTACACACAGGTTCTTCTTTAGAACAACCTCTAGCTGTATGGAACCTTGAGCAAGTTGGTTGAAATGGTGCCCTCTTCCTGAGCACTAAGAAGAGAAGTGTAATACAGTTTTCATTAGAAGGTTTCAAAAAAAGTTTGTTTCTTCTTTTGCATTTTTCTTTGCCTTATTAATGAGCTAAAATTACATTTCTTTTAAAAACCAGCGTCGTACAGGACAGTTATTTTTGTACCAGTGTCCAGTAATGAGGGTCAAATAGCTGTCATGTAATATGCTGTTTTTAAAGCAAATGTAATTTTAGCCCCATTCATTAAAAAAATGCAGAGTACCAAATGAAATTTTGTGAAACCTTCTAATGAAAACTATCATATTACATTTCAGCAATCTTTAATATGTTTCTTTCCCTTGCCCCCTTTAGAGTAATTTAAAAAACTGAGAGCGAAAAGTTTCTGAATTCAACACAGGAGCCTGATTTCCATTGGATGCCCTTACATGCTGACTCTTTCTTTGTTTAGTTTGGTGTAACTTTCACGGAATTTAATAGGACTTGCTCCTATGTTTTACTTTTTCAAGTGCATCCCTAATTACAAAACAAAAACTAACAGAAAGGCAGAAATTGCTTTTAAGATATAGTCTTGGAAGTAATTTAAAGCTTGTTTGAAGCTAGCACCTTCAAAACAAAGACATTTTCATTAAAAGTCAGTATCTGGTCTTCATAATGTATCATATTATAATGAACAACCAGTGAAACTGAAAAAGAGAATTTTACCAATATTTCATACATGTGCCAAAACTGTAAATGGTAAGGTATGTTATACTTTGTCAAGAAGAGCAGGATTGGCACTGATGCCCCTCAGGCAATGGCAAATCTTTAGAATTTAGAATTTACAATAGAAATAACTGTAATGAAGATAGATTTGGCTCATGACCTCATCAGGTTGCCAGTAAACATCCAGATATCAGATGCAGCTGTGGGTTAAATACAGAAATCTTGGTTCATACATTACAGTACAGCTGGGAAAGTAGTGGTCCTCTTCATAACTCAGTAGCCTTTTCTGTATTGCCACTAGCAGGACATTTCATATTCAGTTGGGAGCTTTCCATGCCAGTACCATAAATCCTTTGGACAGGGAGGACTGAGGAACATGTAGCCATCCAAATGTTAGACCACAAGGAATTTCTGTCCAGCAACACCTGGAAATCACACAATCCCCACGTCTGCTCTTGAAGAAGACTGCTTTCTATCAGACATAGCTGCAGAACCACTGTATGGACAATCGGACGTAACAAATTTGCACACTATAATATTTGTCTTTGTTCTCAATAGAGCTTGTTGTATGCATCAAGTATATTATTTCCTAATGACAATTATCCCCCACCCTCCATAATTGGGAGTAGATTTGACAAGCAGCCACTTTTATTTGTTTCCAGAAAATATAATTTTTTAAAAAATGAATGTTTCAGAGAAAGAGTCTACAAGAAATCCATGTTCTAGGAACTGGAGTGTAGCACAGGTGGAATCCTTTTCCTTGGGACTTAATTCTGTCAGATTAGAAACTTAATCCTAATTGAAGGTCAGGCTGTGATGGTTCCTATGAAGAGTCACTGAAACTGCTTTTGGGAAAGTTGCATTTCAAGCCACAACTCACAGAATTTTTCCACATGGCCCACACTGGCTGGGGCATCTGGAAACTGTAGTCCAATAGTGTAACTTTTCCAAGTTCTCCTTGTTTAACTGCAATATCATCCCTAGATAACATTTCTGGCAGAGTACATTTACATGAAACAATTACTGTTCCATTAGTATCTTAACTTTTTCTTCAGCACTAGTGGGAAATACTCTTCTAGATGTCATATTTATGTAGATGTTGCTTTCAGCATTTTCTGTATTTATTTTACCTGAACTGTTGTTTGCAACAGGAAAGCTTATTCTTTGAAATGAATGTATAACTTGGTAAGCAAAACATGTATACATTTTCTTTGCCTTGCAGCCAGTAATATTGTTAATAGTTTTGACTTCATGAAATACTTTTATTCTTCATTCACTCTACACAAAGATTGTGTCTGTGTTTGGAAATTTATGATGTACAATAATAAAGAATGCACAAATTAAATATATCATAAAACAACCTTGATGTCTTTTCTTCTCTCTTTATCATTTCTCTAAATGCCCACTGTGATGTGTACTAGGTAAATCTTAATCATTGTATTTGAGAGTAAGAGATGGATTTCCCTTAACAAAGATGAAGGATCACAGTATCGCATATCAGAATATTTTAGCAATCCATTTCTGTAGTCCCTTTATTACTGCTTCTACTTCATAAAGTTGCTCTCATATTCTTACATAGCAGCAACTCAGTAAAACAAGTCAGATATTTGTGGATGTTTCTATGTGCTTAATGAAAGTGCTCAAACAAGGACTGTTGGTCCTTAGGTCACACATCATGTAGATTAATTGCATCACTTACATTCTTGGACCAGTTGCTATAACAATAAAAAGAATGTGTCCTTGACCATGTTTGTCTCAATCATAGATCCAAGATTTTGAAACCTAGATACCCAAAACTTTAGAGACATTAAGGAGATCCTGCCAATATATGTCAGGGTTATTTAGTTTTTAAAAAATATGACATGGAATTTAGTTCAAATTTGTTGCCTGGAGCAACTACTTTCAGCCACTAGGTGATAGAACAGGGGTAGGCAACCTTTTTGAGCTGGGGGCTGGGTTGCTGTCCCTCGGACAATGGGGGGGGGCGAAGCACCAAAAATAAATAAATAAATAAATAAATATTTTTTAAAAAAATAAAAAAAATATGCATGCACATTCTCTCAGTCCTAGAAAAGCCATGGCAAAACCCCTGTGGAGATTTTGCCAAGAAAACCCCAAGAACAAGTAATAACAACAATAATCAATATCATCATGGCGGGCGGGGGGGCAGCGGCAGGACTGGCCTGGGCCCGGGCCAAAGGCCTCGGGGGGCCGCATCCGGCCCCCAGGCCTTAGGTTGCCTATCCCTGTGATAAAATTTCTCTGATCAAGAGAAAGAAATTCAGATAGGTTTGTTGTGTGCCTTCAAGTTGTTTCCAACTTATAGTGACCCTAAGGTGAATCTCTAAAGAGTTTTTCTTTAGCAAAATTTCTTCAGAGGAGCTTTTCCTTTGCCTTCCTCTGAGAGTGTGTGAGAAAGTGTGACTTGTCCAAGGTCACCCAGTAGCTTTCCTTGGCTGAGTGGAGAGTAACACCTTGGTCTCCAAAACCATAGTCCAACACTCAAAACCACTCTGACTCTTGCAGATAGAGTAGGTGGATTCATTTTCACACTGCTGCTAGTCTGCTTCATGTGCCTGCCTTAGTAGGACCCCTGAACCCTTCAGAAAGTTAACAGTACACACACACACACACACACACAATGTATTCCTGCAGCCCAGTAAGGAAAGGGGGCATACTGTGCAAGGGCTAAAAAAGCTCTGAGGTGGAAAAACCAGTGAAAAAAAGGAAGCAGGAGCAGCAGGACAAGAGCGAGTGCTAGGGGTGGGAGTGGAATCAAACCCATGTCAGACTGATCGCAGTCATGCAGTGGAGTTGGAACTAGGTCAGGTCAGTGTCAGAGGCTGGATTATGGGAAAGGACTCTTCCTGTATATGTCTGCCCTTTCAGCCAATTCTGTAATATAGTTCTGGGGCATTGGTAAAATGATAGCAGGAGGCATAGCTTTTCTATAGCTTAATAAATGGCTACGAGACCACCAACAAATTCTAGGTAATGTAGGCTATAAATGGGAGGTGTTTAAAGAAACCAGGATGGATCTCTAAAGAACTTTTAACTGAGCTAAAATTTAAAAGGGTCATGTATACGAAATTGTAAAGGTGGGGAGGGAAGAGAAGCACCAAAGTAGAATTCAAACAAATAGCCAGCACAAGTAGGGAACAAATCAGAAAAGTTAAAGCACAGAATGAGCTTGCAAGAGTGGTTAAAAACAATAAAAAAGGCTTTTTTGGTTATGTCTGTAGCAAAAAGGAAAAACAAGGAAATAAGGTCACGGTGTAGGGAAGATGGTAAAATGTTAACAGAACAGAAAAGGCAGAACTACTCAACACTTTATTTGCCCCATTCTTGCAGCCATCCTGGTTTCTTTAAATATCTCCCATTTTTTCTCATTGGAAATGTTTGAAGTTGTGTCTTTAGTATTTCACTTTTAAAAAACTCCCCATCCATCATAACCCCCCTTCTTTCTTAATATTCCTATCCATGGGATCACCTCTAGTAGTTCCCTAATTTTACTGAAATCAGCTCTCATAAAGTCTAAATGTGCAGCTGACTATGCTTGGCTTCCCCTTTCCACTGTATAACAAACTCCAGGAGAACATGATCACTTCCACCTAAGGATCCTGCCATTGCCACTCCATTTACCAGGCCATCCCTGTTGCTAAGGATCAGATCTAGAACAGTTGGTTCCCTTGTTGCCTCTTCCACCTTTTGGACTATGAAATTGTCTGCCAAGCAAGTAAGGAATTCTTGGCTGAGTTTGACTTCCAGCAAGTATCAGGATAGTTAAAGTCACCCATCACTACTACACCTCTTTTAGGAAGATGTTAGTCTGGAATATCTGTATGCAAATTTATTCTGAATGTGGTAATCTGTTCCAGGATAACCACCCACTTTACAATTGCCAATTCTGAACGAATGAATGGAGACGTAATTGAATTCATGGGCACATGATGAATGGAGTTGACTGGGAGTGAGAGGTCAGAAAGTTTAGTTGAGTTAGGATTGAGAGGTAGTGAGAGGGATTGGGGTTAGGGGTTGCCTTCAACCTCCTACAACAGGGGTCGGCAACCTATGGCCCGCGGGCCAGGGCCGGCCCACTGAAGCCTGTCGATTGGCCCCTGCCTGGTCTTGCCGCTGCCGCCGCCGTGCCACTCCGTGCCATTTTGGAATGCACGACCTTCCCAAATGGCGCCCCACATCGTGCGCATGCGTGCGCAATGCAAAGCGCCATTTTGGAATGGCCAACATTCCAAAATGTTGCCCCGCATCATGTGCATGTGTGCACGATGATGGGCACCATTGGGTGTTCCAAAATGGCGCCCCCC
>CM034706.1:154196814-154226418 GCA_020142125.1 Phrynosoma platyrhinos
CTGCCCCTCCTCTTCCTTGCCTCGAGGATGGCGCAATTAGCCATCTGCTGAGGCCCTTAGTCTACAAAAGCTTATACTATAAATTCTTTCATTCAGAGAGTCTCAAAGATCCCTTTGCATACAGATATTCCAGACCAACATACTGTGTCTTTGAATTCTATGCCTACATGAAGTTTAGCTTGAAGCTCTGTGAGAATTGCATTCTTTGTTGTGATTTGCCCTCAAGTTGTCGTCTACTCATGGTGACCCTATTAAAGATACATCTCCAAAAAGCCTGGTCATCAACTGCCCAGTTCAGGTCTTGCAACTTAGGGCTGTGACTTCCTTGACTGCATTATAAAATGGACTTTGAATGAAATGACAATTACAGAACATTATTGTATCTTCCACAAAACACTTTGGATCTATTAATGTGGCTTATTAGGATCTATTAATGTGGCTTATTATAGCCAGGGCAGCAGTGGAAAATCTATTGATTTTTCAACACACTGCAACTATTTGTTAATAAATAAAGGACAAACAAACAAATTCCTGTAAGTCTCATTTTATATTGAAATTTCATATTTAGCACATAGAAATCTGAACTGAATATTGGTCCACTATGAAGAAATGGAAATGCCAGGTATTTTTGATTGGTTGGTTTATCATCCTAATTAAAAAGTTGGCTTGCTTTGATACTTGTTCATTTGAACTACATTCATTCCATAATATTCGTATTCATTTGTTCATGTTTTTGATCACTGGCTGTGACCAAAGCAATGGACTCTGGTCTCTCTTAGCCACCACCATTTTTTCAAGAGCGCCTCAAGCTGTGTGTTGCTTCAGGACAGTCTGGAGGGGGAAGGGAAAAATAACCATCACCAAATAGTGTTTCTTACGAGGAGCTGTCCTTTCCTCCCTTGGATGAGGGACTATTGTAATGTTTTAATTATCACCTTTAAAAAAATTGACAGAAAGTTTGTTTTGATTTGTAATCGTTAACTTATCTCTACGTAGTCACCATCCAGATTTACACATTTTCCCCAGCGTTTCTTGACCCTCCAAATACCTAATATTGTAGAAGTCTGCAGATTGCACCTTATGGGTGGTGGTGGTGGTGGTGTCATAAAGTAATAATTATCACCCAGAAGTTATTATGGTATATTGATGAAATTTTGTCAGTGTCATCATTGGTCCCTAAGTGCATGATATTGAGAAAATCAACTCATTGAGTCCTTTATTTGTGTGACAGGTTGTATCAGAAGCGACTAAAATGTAAAATCCTCATAAGGTGCAATCTGCAGACTTCTACAATAACATTATTTGGAGGGTCAAGAAATGCTGGGGAACATGTGTAAATCTGGATGTGACTATGTAGACATAAGTTAACAACTACAAATCAAACTTTCTGACAATTTTTTTAAAGGTGATAATTAAAACTACAATACCCCCTCATATAACTAGGGTCTGTCTTTAGAATAACAATATAAAGGAGTAATACTATCAGAGACAAAAAGTATTTGTATGTGAAAAGAAAAGGGAAACTCCACAAAGAACAGCCCAAGCTATTGCCTTGGTGCTGCATATCACTGTCCTTCCTATGACCTGAGAGTTTCTCCCTAAACTTCTTAAGAGCTCTGCAGCCGGCTGCCTTATACACACAATACAATATCTTCATAAATCTCTTTGGTGTGGGGGGAAAAATGAAGCAATTATTTGGGCTTGCAGGGCATTTTTATTGGTATCAGTGTTAACTTGCAGCTGTTAGTAGGCCTATGACACCAGTTCAGGCTTATTAAATAGAGCCCTGCTGATAGAGGCTATTGATCCAACAGCCAGCACAGGTGTACTATGGCACAATATGTCCTCCTCCCACTCTTCTTTACTTCTCTCTTGGGAGAACTAATCGGAAAAATTGACCCACTTGCCTGGAGTGTTGAGAAACCAACGAGCAGTTTGATTTCAATTGTCAGTCTGACCGCTAACCCTGTAAATCAAATCCCAACCATAGGAACATTGCAGCCTCTAAAGCTCCACATTATATATGCCTAACTTGAAGACTGCTCTGATTAGTAACATAACTCGGAGGGGTGCTAAATAATACCATGGATTGCCTGTGAATAGCCTTTTCCAGTAGCTCCTTTAACATAGGAATACAAAACAATTCTAGATACGTCTGTTGTTCTGTCTTAAACATTAAGCCTGGAACCTTGTATGTATTTGTATGTGCAATGTACATTTGTGTGCATTTAATCAAGTACCAACGATGCTTAGAAACCCAGTTACTGAATTGCAAAGATGTGTAACCAATGCGTATTAGGAGTGCTCAACACACTCAGTGGTGTCCCAATGTATATTGGTTCCTTTACCAGCTCTGCTCTGTAGTAACAAAGCGGCAGCCCTCTAATGAATATAGACATTGTACATCTTTACAATTTTATTTCCCGCACACATAAGTCTACTTACAAACATGCTCTGTCCCAAGAGGAATGTGGCCTAAAGCTTTGAGCAATATAGTGAATTACAAATAGTGGCTAAAGAGAAGTGGCTCTCCATCTGAGCTTATAACCCAGGTAAGTGTGTACAGTATATAAGATTGCAGATACAATTCTCAACATTGTTTCTAGTGAAACCAGCCAATGGTTCTCATAGTTCACAATTAATACAGCTGCCCCTTCTTATCCACGGAGTCTTTATTCACAGGTTCAAGTATCCAGGGCTTGAAAATATTTTAAAAATATATACATTCCAAAAAGCAAACCTTGATTTTGCCATTTTATATAAGGGACACCATTTTACTATGCCATTGCATTTAATGGGACTTAAGAATCCATGGATTTTGGTATCTGCGGGGTGAGGTGGAGTGAGTGGGTCTGGAACCAAACCCCAATGGATTGTCCTTGAAGAAATGATCATGGCTGTTCCTACATTTATCTTTCCTAACTAACACCTACTGAAGTATCTTTATGAATCTATCTACTGAAGGAGTGGGGAATCTCAAACCCTGTGGGTGAATCCAACCCTCCTAGAGTCCACAATTGACCCTGGTATTCCCCAGATGTTCATACCCCCTTGTTGATTATTCCATCATTTGATGGTTGATTCTGTATCTTACCCCCATTCTAAAATGTTGAAATGTCCCTTCTAAGGCTTAGTCAATGGCAGAAAAAGCATTAAGGTTTCACGTATTTTAGTTTATATTGGATATTTTGGTCCAAGCATCTTGTCTTTGGCCCTGCCCGCCATTGCGTTATTTACCACACACACACACACACACACACACACATGTTTTTTCAAAAAACAAAAGTGGCCTTCCACAAACTTCCTTGTTTATGCTTTTTCTTTGGGGTTCTTTGGGCAGTCTATGTGGCCCTCAGAGAGTTCTAGGGACAAAAATTCACTTATGTACCTGTTCCAGGTGGCCAAGACTTCTTAAACCAGGCTGGTTTGGATACACTAGAAGCCTGTATGAGGAACATATATGTTTGAGCATGTCTACCCATACAGGGAAGGATTGGGTAACCACATATCCCACTTCATGAATCTGCTCAAATCTTAACCTTCTCAGCGAGAGGGGTTTTTCACATACCCTTCACCATTAAAGGCCTTTCAGATGAGAACATAGGAGAAGACCTTCCCAGTGGCTACTTATAGACTGTGGAATTCCTCTCCATTGAAAGCTAGAAGGGCTCCTTCTTTGCATTATGATTAATGATTCTTTGGATGCAGGAAGTGTTGTTTTTTTTAAAGGGGGGGGGAATCTGTATTTTTTAATCCTCATTACACTACATTTTAAAATTATTCTATTATTTTAAAAATTAATGGCATTTTAATATGATAACTTGTTTAATAATATGTTAACATTTTTATCTTTTTAAAAAGCTTTACCTTGTTTTAGCCTTCTTATAAGCCACCTTGATTCCCACGTTGGCAGAAAGGTGGAATATTAAATAAAGAGATAAATTTCAAATTTCACCCAAACCCCTTACGGTTTGGTGGATAGCTACTCCAGACAGGTCCTTTTCACTTGTGAAATCCCTGGTTACAGAATGACCTCCTCAAAGAAATTTGCTTGAAGTTATTCTGTTCTCTTCTTAGCGCCAAATAAATACAATTTCATTTTCCCAGTCCTTTAAATTTGAAAAAAATGTATAGTGATGCATAGTTTTTTTTTAAAAAAAGGGTGTGTTTAAAGAGGAATGCTATGCATTCCACTGTGCTAATTTTATTGTCTGTCACTGGTTTTATGCTGCATTCAGATTTTTTAGGCTTCCACTTGTATTGAATTGTTCTAACTTTTATTACAGAATACAGAGAATTCTGTCTGCTTATAACTGGGAGGCATATAAATATTATAAAACAGGGGTGGGGAGGGGCCATCCTGCAAGCCATGTATGGCTTCACAGCACCATTATGAGCCCCCCCCACATCCATTTTTAAATAATTTTTTTTAAAAAAATTAAAATGCTGTGTGGGGGGCAATTTTACTGGTCCCTCATCAAACTGTCTTAGGCACAGGACAAAACAATAAAAGACACCCCCCCAGTTTTTTTTCTAGGCTTAGAACACCCCACTGGGGCCAAAAATATGGAAAAGTTACTTTTAATGTGAGACATTTTTAGCAACAATAATAACAATAATAAAAAAGTAATTTTTAAAAAAGCAGGCACAGGGGCAGCATACCTTTCAACATTTCACAGATGAAAACTGGGGCACTTGTGGCCAACCAACATCAGTGTAGGTAAAATGGCAAAAGGTATTATTGGGGAAGAACACACAAACTAAGAGAGGTGACTGTCATTTGCCTTTGTCTCAGCCAACTTGGAAGGACATAATTTTGCCCCTTCCTTTCCTTTGCCTCCTGCTGAGTTTTTTGCACTTTGCATGCAGTTTACCCCAGCTGAAGAAAGCTGAAGACAAAGGGGGAAATGGGAGGAATAAAGAGAAATCAGTCAAGAAATCAGAAGACAAGAATGGGAAGAGCAGCTGTGGAAGAACTAGAAAAGATTCTAAAATGCAAAGATATACAACTCAGCACAAAAGTCAGAATCATACAAGCCATCATATTCCCTATTACCATATATGGATGCGAGAGCTGGACAGTGAAGAAAGATGATAGGAAGAAAATCAATTCCTTTGAGATGTGGTGCTGGAGAAGAGTGCTAAGGATCCCATGGACAGCCAAAAGGACAAACAAGTGCAAATCCTAGAGCAGATCAAACTGGAAACCTCCCTGGAAGCCAAGATGACCAAATTGAGACTTTCGTACTTTGGACATAGCATGGGAAGAAGGGAGTCTTCGCAAAAAACAGTAATGCTGGGGAAGGTGGAAGGAAGTAGGTGTCATGGCCAGCCAGGCTGAGGACTCAGAGGATGAGGAGGAAGAGGAGGATGAAGAGGCTGAGCCAGGCCCTAGTTTTGCTCTGCCAGCTCCAGCAGAGTCAGCTAAGCCAGGCCCTAGCTCTGTTATGCCAGCTCCAGCAGAGCCTGTGAGTCAGCAGCCTAGCCTCTCCCCAGTAGAGGTTCCAGGCTTGGCAGACATGAGAAGCAGGATGAGGAGGTACCCTTCAGCCAGAGAAGGACAAAAAGGGCATGTTTCTGTCGATCCAGGAGGTTATGTGAGAAATGCTCAGCAATCACCAAACAGCTGTGATTAGGAACTGGGCCAATATAAACAGCTGTGAGATGCTGAGCTTCTTTGTAAGAGTTTATCTGCATTCCCTGGTAAAAGCATCTTAGGGGGATGCAGACGGAGGACACCTTGGCCCCAATCCTCCCTTTCGCCGCCTACAAAAGGAGCGCTAAAATAGCACTCCTTCTGCAAGCCATGAAAGGGGCGCCACAAGAGGTGTGGCACGCCTCTTTGGCGTCTCTTCTGGCTCAGCATGTCTGGATGCTGAGCTGGAAGGACCTCATTGGAGAGACTGTCATGTGGATGGGCTGTCATTCTGATGACATCCTCAGGAAGGGGATGTCCAGTGTCCAGCTGACCCTCCCCCTCCTGGGATTGAAGACAATGCTTTTTGCTGTCTGCATACCCCCTTACTCTGACTCCCTTGTTGCCTGAAACCTTGCCTTCTAGACCTCGGATTGACCTGGAACTCTTGACCCTGGACTGGACTCGCTGATCTGATATCTGGAACCCTTGAACCTGGACTGAACTCGCTGACCTGCTCTCTGGATACTTGGACCCTTGACTTGCCCCCTGGCTTCGCTCTATTGGACATTGGACTGGTACTGTGCTCTTAGAATGGCCTTCGTGCTCTGCAAAGTCTTGCATTTGTGTGCCTCATCCTTATCAACAGTTTCATTGGCTGCTTTACTGGACAGTAGGAAGAGAAGAAGGCCACATGCTAGATGGATGGACTCTATTAAGGAGGTTATGGGGATGGGGTTGCAGGATTTAAGCAGAACTTTGGAGGACAGAGGCTCTTGGAGCTGTCTCATCCATAGGGTTGCCATCAGTTAAGATCAACTTGAGGACAGTTAACAAAAAGAAAAGAGAGAAACTTGGGCATTTTAAAAGCAGATGAAACAGTGGGATGGCAGAGGATTAGCTGAGACTGTGAAATCAAATCAGGACAGTTGGAAGGTATGGCCAGTCCTGTGATTCCTACTGTTTGCCCTAATTATACTCTGCAATTTTCCTCTGGGAATCAGATGATAGCCTATCACTTGTGGGGGCTCCTGTTGTATTATCACAGGCAAGATTTTGCTCTCTGGGAAAGGGGGTAAAAAGCCTTGAAGGCCCCTCTTGTTGTTGTTTGCTTTCAAGTCAATTCCAACTTGTGGTGACTCTAAGGTGAACCTATTATGGGGTTTTCTTGGCAAAATTTGTTTAGAGAAGGTTTACCATTGCCTTTCCCAGAGGCTGAGAGCACATTACTTGCCCAAGTCACCCAGTGGGTTTCATGGCCGAGATGGGAGTCAGAATCCATCGCTCAAACCACTATGCTAAGGCACCTCTACATGACAAAATATTGTTGTTGGGTTTGTTTGTTTTGTTGTTGTTGTTAATCTGTATTTCCCCAGGTTATTTGACATTGTTCACTCACCACATTTATACCACAAATTCTATGTAAGGTAGGTCTGACTAAGAGGTACAGATTGTCCCAAACATAGGGCCTTTGCAGATTGACAGAAATAGTGCAAATTGAGTCCACTTTAACTGCCCTGACTCAGTGCTAGGGAATCATGGGAACTGTAGTTCATTGTGGCACCAGAGCTCTCTGACAGAGAAGGCTCAATGTCTCAGAAAAAAAATATAATTCCCATGATTCCCTAGCACTGAGCCAGGGCAGTTAAAGTGGACTCAATTTGCACTATTTCTAGCAGTCTGCTAAGGCCCATACTCAATAAGTTTTGTAAGGGGATATTCACACTAGGTTTTATCCCAAGGAGATGTGGATCACTGCACTGATGCATATCGGGATCTTTGCTCCCATTACATTTTGTGTTCCCAAATCTCTCTGAGTCATTTTACCTCTGTTATTATTCACACATGCAATCGTTTCAGGATAAAATGGAGCCATCTACATTCCCTCGAACGAGAGCAATCTGAACCAATTCGGTAGTGTATTCACATTGCTGAAGATGCAGATTGATGCAGTTCTTTCAAAAATATTCAGGGGAAAAAACTGGTATTGAACATCCTGGGTTAAGTGGGCTTTTGGGTTATAACCCCCCTGCAAAGTGCACCAAGTGAATTCAGGTTAACTGTGAATGGCAAGGAAATAACTCAGTTTCACATTGGGTTATTTCTGTAGGGTGAATGCCCCCTAAGTTGGGATTTTCATTTGGTTCTCCTAGTTCCAAATCTACAACCCTAATTATTTCACTACACTGCCTGTCTCCGATCAGTGCTTACAATATGGTGTCAAGGCTGAAATAAAGTTGTAGAAAAAATAATGTAACATTAATATACTTAACTGGCATTTTTCATGATATACACAACAGACTACCTGGATTTGGAGAGCTGGAATATGATAGCCATGTTTGCTTTATTGTCCAAGCCATGAATTGTACAGCAGATGAGCAAACCAACTCTTATTTTTATAATCTTCATTTCTGATTTGTTTCTATCCCATCCCAATTGTCACTTCTTGTTTCAGAGACAGAGGTTTAACAAACAAACCAGGACTAGCTATGGTTATTATTAGTTCTGATGTCATGGTAAACTATAATTTCAACAAACCAGATTTTGTAAACTGGCAAAAAACCCTTCAGTTCATATTATGACTGCCCAACAAACCAGACCTTGTCTGCAGAAGCGAGTTTGCTGATCAAAACAGGGCCAATTTCAGCACACTGCACTGGCTTGTTGTGGCATACAGACATAGCCATTGTGTGCCCAAAGTTACACATGTTCTCCATTTATTGCTCTGAAATACAGTGAGAATCCTAAAGTTTCGGTGAACTGTCTTTTTAAAATTCAAAGCATGTCTAATTTAATTGCCTCTTCCACATACTTCAAGTGGAATTGTACAGTTAATTTAAAATCATTTCAAGTTGTGACCATAGAAACTGGATAAAAATGCTTAGGATTTTGACATGGCAGTAAAATTAATTGTGTGTTTTTTTTTTAAAAAAAAGAGATCACCATTATTGTTTTTTATATTCACTATTATTTAATCTTCTACCAAAGTCAAAATATAATATTTCATTCTCGACACTTAATCCATGAAAGAGTCCTTGGAGAGCCATTATTCCTTTAAAACAATGTATGTGCATTGTAGGATGACTGTCCCTTGTAGAAGGCATATTGGGACCATTTTTGCTCTGCTGCAGGACATAAAAAAGAAAAGACATTGTATTGTGTCTTGCTTTAAAGTGCTCTTAAAATTATGTTCCTGGAGGAGGAGGAGGAAGAGGAGGAAAGCTAAATGGCTGGGCTCCAAATAACTGTGTGTCTATGCCTAAGCCAGGTTTCCCCAAATCGATGCCCTCCAGATTTGCTAGGCTACAACTCCCATCACCCCCAAACCAGTATGGGCCTCTGGAGGGCATCGGTTTAGTCTTAGCCAATCAACAAACACATGAGCCCTGTGATGAATTTTAATTCTAGCTGGAACATGTCATGTGGTTTTGAAGGCTATTCCAAAAACTTCCTTGATCTACAAAAGCAGCATTTGATTGCCATGGTAAGTGGATCTATCTTTGGCAGCTTTGGCACCCATCATATATGGTTCTTTGGCTCTATAGTCACATACTTGAGTGTTTGGGGTTTTATCCTCAGCCTACACTATCATATGATAGAGCTGGACCTACTGTTAGAACTCTGCAGAGCTTGAAAATAATACATTAAAAGTAATGTTAATATCTCTTACTCATGACGTCCTTGAATAACAAGGGACATAATTACTTTTTAAGCATTTGAATAAGGATGAGGTAAACAGTGTTTTGAGAAAGCCAGCATGGTATAATGTTTTGAATGTTGGACTAGGACTCTGGAGATCAGGATTCGGATCATGTAAACTTACTGGGTGACCTTGGCAATGGCAATCTCCCTCTGAAGAAATTTGCCAAGAAAACCCCATGACAGATTCGCCATAGGGTTGTCGTAAGTTCGAAATGACTTAAGGGCACACAACAGCAACAACAAACATTGTTTTTCCCATAACAAGGCACATTTATTTGTTACTTTAAAATATTGTATTTGGAAGATTATTTGGGGGCAATTATAGTCATTTTAATACCTATCTATCTATCTTACCTATCTATCACATTTCTACTAAAAAGAAAAGTGTTAGCAACACATTACTAATAAGTACATTTATTCAGCACAGGTATTAGTTTTTTTAAAAAAGAAATAAACGTTTTTTAAAAGCCTTAAAATTAAAAGCAACACCACTACACATGTTTGGATTTCTGGATTTCTGGGTAGTTCAATAGATCACCAGTAATATCTGACTTCCAATTATTTAACAATAACAGCAAGAGCAACATGAGTCTCTCCCAACACATGCTGCTGAAGTAACCAGGTTGGAAAGGCTGGAAACTCTTCTTAGTATGGGATAAGAATTCTTTAATTCTAATGCCAAGATCCTTCATTGTGCTTGTATAACATAAATGTATACTCATATAGTTACATGGAGGTTGCATTATACCACCCTTCTGCTGAATACTGACATTATGCAACACATTGTGGATCTTCTTATTGCATTCTTGTGCAATGGAGAATGCATAGTGGCTGTTTCTGCAGTCCCAGCAAATAAAGTGTTACGCTGAAGACGCAGACAAATAGCTAGAGCAGAGCCAATCAAGACATAGGTAAATCCAAATGTTCCAATGGCCCTATTCAAGTTGAGATTAATAATGGCATTAAGGTCTATGTGAAATGGTTATGAGAATCAGTATGATGTAGTGGTTTGAGCATTGGCTACAACTTTAGAGACCAGGGTGTGATTCCCCACTCGACTGTGGAAACCAACTGGCTGATCTTGGATGAGAAACACACCCTCAGCCCCAGAAACTTCCATGATAGGTTTGCCTTAGGGTCACCATAAGTCACAAACAATTTAAAGGTACACAACAACAACAACAACAACAAATGGTTGCACTTATGGAACTCAGCTTATTCAATCACAAGGTGGACATGACTATAACCAAAGAAGTACAATTAAATGTGGAAGATAATTTATATATTTGTCTTACACCAATGTGGAGTCCAATTTCTATGAACATCTTGGACCCGATTTCACCTGGTGATTCTTGGAGTTCTAGTAAAAAAATGAAGTTGATGCCTGAAGTGCTTTTGGCCACAGATGAAAGATCTTCCACTAGGGAGTCATCCCAGTGATGCTTTAGCTTTGATGGTCCTTGTCAAAGAGGGATAAGGACTGATGGCTTACAAGGTCCTGCCCAGTTTTATGACAACAATAAGTATAATAGTTTTTTTATTTTATTTTTTTGCCTTTCTTCTAGTGTGAGACCCAAGGTGGGTTACAGTACAAGTTAAAACAACAACAACTAATAATAATAATAAAACACATAAACTCACAGTTAAAATACAGCTCTAAAATAGAACTACAGCTATGCAAAGCACAAAACAATGACATTTTAAAAAATTACTTTAAAAATTATTTATTTATTTAAATATTTCTATCCTGCTTTGTATCAAAGGATCTCAGAGAAATGTATAGGTAAAATCAATACTAACAGGTTAAAACAATTTAAAACAGTAACAGTAATTTAAGTAGAGTAAATATTAAACACATTAACAAGTTCAAAAGAATAAAACAGTTTTAAAAGCCTATGTGTAGCATCTGAAGTAAATCAGTGATGCTCAAAGGTTTTAATAAATAGCCATGTTTTTACTTGGTGCCTGCATTACTGGCTTCCGGCCCCTATACATGCAATGATACTGAAATCAGAGATAGTTTTGTGTGTGTTTTAAAATTGCTGACATTTCATTTTAAAAAGTCCTCAGGCTAACAAAATGAAGTGGCACATTACTGTGTTTGCATCTCTGCTTTGACTTGGGTGCAGCCAGTTAAGGTTTCTTCTCTGACTGTGAGTGAGTCAAATTAATGTTTTTATGTACACCACTTTGAATGACTTAATATGGATTCTCTTCTCCCGCTCCTGCATTGGCCATTATGATATACAACCATTCATTTGGCTTTTAAGGCCCGTTTTCCTCTAATTATATCTATCCTAAATAATTATGTCACTTGCAAATTGTTCACCCTCTGTTTCCACATCATTAATGAGTATATTAAACAACACCATCTGTTCAGATTGTCCTTTTCCTAATTATAATTTTAACTACAGGATTAAGGAATTCCCTGCATAGACAATACTATTAAAGACTCCCTTCATACACACTTATTTCCAGTGGCAGTTAACTAAGGGGTTGGATTTTTGTAGCAGACTGGAGTGAACTTTTGGTTCCGGCCAGTGTTGTTTCTATTTAGGAAGGTTATCATTTTCTTTCTTTCTTTCTTTCTTTCTTTCTTTCTTTCTTTCTTTCTTTCTTTCTTTCTTTCTTTCTTTCTTTCTTTCTTTCTTTCTTTCTTTCTTTCTTTCTTTCTTTCTTTCTTTCTTAATGTCAGAAGCAGTAAAAGTAAATGGATTACAGATCTAATTTAACCAACAGGAATCTCAAGTCCAGACAGCTTTAAGAGGTGAGAATTACTTGAGTTGGTCTGTAATGAATCTGCAAGATGCAACTTTGATCTAACGACTCTGCTTCTTTAGACCATATGACATTTTCCTGTAGCCCAAGTTCAGAACAGATAGTTAACTGTGCTGATCAAAAGCACCGGCTTCTATATGCTGTCCAGTAGCCAATCCTATTTATTCCAATCAACGGTGAGATTCTGACAGCCCTCCAGATATTGCTAAACTTCAAATCCCAGCATCTCTCACCATTGCCTATGATGGCTAGGGCTGCTGGATATTAGATTCTAGCAACATCTGGAGGATCACATGAGTCCTACCCATGCTGGCATCTTGTTGGTGACTTACAATGGTGTTAATTGGACTTACATCATTACAACTTAGTTATTTGGTTGTTGCAGAGGTTGGATTTCTCTACTGACTCTGGTATAGAGTTGAAGAAGCAATAGACAAGCATCCATGCATTTTCTTCTAGCTTGACACAGAGCTGTGTCATCATCATCAGGAACTTCAGAGGACCTCCAGGGATCTCTGCAGATGTTTGTCACTATGTATCCAGTGGTAGGAAAATAGCTAGACTCTTGTTTGCTGTTCTCCCCACTTCTCACCAGGAAGTGGTTGGATTCAGGGAGCAGCAGCTAAGAAAAGGTGGGTTTTGGGACAGTTGGGTGAGCTATCATATCAAGATCAGCTCCCAGCAAGTTTGTGTAGATTCTTAAGTGAGAGCTGGGCCTCCTCCTCCTCCTCCTCTTTTGTCATTGCTCATAGAAAATGACAGGTCAGCCAGTTGGAACTGATTTGAACACTGGTGACTGGAAAGTCATCCTCCACCAAGGCTAATGACAGCAGGCCAGCTGAAGGGGTGCAGCACTCACAGCTTTCTTTTCCAGTAGAGGGAAACGGTTGAGATTACCAGGAGGAAAAAAGCAACTAGCTGTTGCTGATGGCCTCTACCAGCTGCCAGCTGTGTTCCCACATTCTATTTTATGGGAGGGTCAACCCTTACCATGGCACTGCTTTTCTGTGATGGCAGGATTGTGTCCTCCTGTGAGGCAAGAGGCTATGCTGACAGTACTAATGTTGCTTAGTAAGGTCTCCCATGTCAGACAGGCTTTTGCTGAAGAGCCAGAGTTTATTGCATCACTAAAAAAGTGTCTTACCTCTTCCAAATTCAATTCTAATTCAGGGATTTTGCCGCTGAATCCACCACTTGAATACAGCCTGGATCTAGCCCCGGTCCCCAGAAAGTGCTCCGGCAGCCATTTTTTTAAAGTCGGAAAACTCCTGATTTTGAAAAGAGGCATGCTAAGCACTCCAGGGACCCAGGCTGTATTTGGATGGCAGATTCAGCAGCAAAATCTCTACGATAGTATCTGGATGCAGCCTGAATTAGAATTGAATTCAGGAGAGGTAAGACACTTTTTTAAAGCAGTGAAATAAACTCCAATATGTGCCAAACAGCTATGGGCTGCAGAAGTTGTGAGGTGTGTGTGACACTGGCAGAGGTTCTGACAGAGACAATGGTGGCACTGTTGTTAACACTTGTTCGTACTATGTAGAAGGAGGCACAGTAAACCTTTTAAAAATGTCTTTTACCATGAAAATCCTATGGTGAAACAATCTGAAATGAAAATAGAGTTAGTACCAGAAGATGAGTCTCCCAAGTCAGAAGGAAAACATTGCAATACTTTGGGTGAGCAGGCTAAAGTGGACTTAAAGATTGTATGAAAATTTGGCCTAGGATCAAGACATGAAGCAGGAGAATGACTGATTGAATTTTGTGAGCCAACAATTTGCTTATCACAAACACATTCTTCAAGCGACCAAAGAGGTAACTACATACATGAACATCACCTGATAGCCAATATAGAAATTGAACAGACAAAAGAAGATGGAGAAACATCATTCACTTTGCAAAAACAAGACTAGGAGCAAATTGTGGCACAATGAACTGCTGTATCAAAAATTAGAATAAAGCTAAAGAAGAACACTAAACCAATCATTGTATCAAAATACAAATTGAAGAACATTTCTGTAGAATTTAAAGATAATATAAAATTTGCACTATTGAACCTAATTGATTGGCAGTCAGGAGAACTCTGAACAGAAGTCAGAGACATTGTCAGGGATGAATGCAAAAAGACACTGTCTGAAGCCAAAAAGAAAAAGAATCTTCAATGAATGACAGAGGAAACTGTTCAAGCAGTAAAGGACAGAAAAGTAAAAGTTGATAGAAATAGGATCAGAACCCTGAAAGCAACTTGTGCTCAGGGACAAAGAGAATTACTGTAATAATCAATGCAGAGAAACAGAAAATCAAAACAAAAAAATTAAAAAATAAAAGACCTCTTCAATAAGATCTGAGAAATTAAAGAGAAATTAAACCAAGAGTGGGGATGCTCTATGACCAGCAGGGGATCACATAATATGATTAAGTTGGACTGGATGGCCCTTGTGGTCTCTTCCAACTCTATAATTCTATGAAATAAAAAGATGGTGAAAACAATACATTGAAAAATTGTATAAGAGAGATGGCAGATTCATTTAAGGAAGAACCATTTGAAGATGAACCTTCCGTTTTAGAAAGTGAAATTGAAGCTGCACTTAGAATGGTTAGAAGAAATAAATCACCAGGAAAAGATGGCATACCAACAGAACCACTTCAGTCTACAGAGACAGAACTTAGGCCCTAAGCAGACGACTAAAAAAGTCGTCTTCCGGGCAGGGAAGAGGAGGGGCAGCCACACGAGCGGCGCCCCTTCCTCTCCCCGAGGTCGCCCCCAGAAGCGCCGGCCGGCCGCACGGCCGGCGCACCGGGGATGACCTCACGGCGCAGCGCCCACATGCGCTGCGCCGTTTGAGTCAGGGAAAGTGCGCCCGCCGCTTTTGGGGCACACTTTCCCTTAAATCTAAAAGGAGCGCCAATTTGGTGCTCCTTTTAGATGCGCCGCAGGAGCGCCGCGGTCCGGAGGCTGAACTCCGGCGGCGCTCCGGACCAGGGCGTCTCCGACGCCCTGGTCTGCATCCCCCCTTACTCTAGTTCTAATTAAAATATGGAAAACAAAACTATGACCCACAATCCCCAAGAAAGGGGATACCAGGGATTTCAGTAACTACAGTAACCATTTCATTAGTCTCCCATGCAAACAAAGTGATGTACAAAATTCTACAACAAAGACTTGATTATATACGGAGCAAGAAATGCCAGAAGTCCAAGCTAGGTTCAGAAAAAGTACTATCTTTATTACGGCCTAAGGCTAGCATAAATTGTATGCAAAGAATCAGTGGCTTCCTCCAGTCAGTGTAAAAGCATCAGGTAAGAAACACTTTGGGTGCATCTACACTGTAGATATAGTACAGTGCTTTGATGCCACTTTAACTGCCATGGCTCTATCCTACAACATCCTGGGATCTGTAGTTTTGTGAGGCACCAGCATTCTTTGGCAGAGAAAGCTAAAGAACGTGTAAGACTACAAATCCTGGGATTCCATAGGATGGAGTTAGATCACTTAAACTTTTGTCAAACTGCATTGTTTCTACAGTGTAAATGTATCCTTTGAAAGAAAAATATCTGGGTAGAGTTTTTAACGTATCTGTTCAGCTCCTAAAATACTATGCTGAATTTAGTCCACCAGAATTTAGCACCCATAGAAAAGTGTATCTGCTGACTGTCTGGAACTGAAAAACAAATGTGGGAGCATCTTAATCATCTTGCATGCCAAGGGATGGTTGGCTTCCTGATTGCCAAATGATTGTTTAAAATGTCCTGATTTTCTCCTGTGCCTTTAGTATCATCTGGATCACCAGCTGAAGTCCACATCATGGAGAGAAATCTTTTCCCTGATTAATATCTATGCATCACACAGTTATTGAATGCATAACTCCAGTGAGCAGTCAAACAGTTGGCTACCCCAGATGGGCTTAGCTAACCATCAGTTAGGTGGGCCTGTACCCAATGATGACTGCTGGGTTCCATGTCTCTGGAGTGGTGACTTCCCTCTGGGTTTTAGTCTTAACTTTAAAGGAATTATAATTAGTTTATAGTTTAAGAGGTGTCTTTATTTCAACAAACCATAGTGAAGATTAACTACACATTTAAGACTCAGCATTTACATTTACCTATGGCTAATCTAAAGCAGAAGTGGAAGCTTCTGATCCCTTTCCTTAAGAGACATTCCGAGTTAGGGAATGGTATAATGAGACTAGTTTGTTTTATTTACCAAACTTTAGTGTAAAATTCTCCAACCTGGCAGGTGCTATGGACTATAAATCGTATAGACCTATGATAGTGTGTCTAAAGGTCAGGAAGGATGGGACTTGGAGTCCAGAAACACCTGGAGGGCACTAGTTTGATGGAGATTCCTGCTCCTATATGTGAACTGGTTCTGCTTCTTTTCTCAAAACTCAGGTACACTTGTCCCTCCCCATTCATAGACTTCCCATTCATGGTTTTGAGATTCCACAAACGGCAAGCCAGCAGGGACAAAACGGCGCATGCACCCCAGGCACACACTCAGCACCATGCGCAGGAGCACTCAGCCATTATAATCAATGGGGACTTGAATATTTGCATTTTTTCTGATTCACGGGGTGGGAGGGGGAGTCTGGAATGGATCCTGCATGAATTGGGAGTAGGGTTGCCATTCATCCTGGAAAACCAGAATAATCCCAGATTGGCAGGTCTAAAAATGTCCTGGCCCACCTGGGCATTTTAGACCCTCCAATCCTGGATTCCTGCCTTGTTCCAGGCACATTTTGGACTGGAGATTGAGAAAATGTGTCCGGAACAAGGCAGGAATTCTGGCTGAGCTCAGCCTCGGCTCCACCTCCTTCCCTCCTGAGTCACTTCTTCTCCTCAGGCAGCCCTGAGTGCTCCACCACTCTCCACACAGAGCCAGGCCCAGGTTGCAAGGAGGAGGCCTGCTTCCAGGTACAGAGAAGAAGGGGAAGCTCAGGGAGGGAGGGGGCACATGGTCGTGCAGGCCAGGGCCTTGGCTGAGTGTTGAGGAGATCTGGCATGGGCCTCAGCAGGGTCTCTCTGGTGCAGCTGCAGGGAGCCTTGGGCAGCTGGCTGAGCCCCAGGACATCCAGCACAGCAAAGCCTTCCTGGCGCAGCCACGTGGGGCCTCAGCCAGTTGGCTGAGCCCCAGACCATCCAGCATGGCGAGGTGAGTGCCAAGGAGATCCGGCACAGCCAGCAAGGCCTCCCTCCGGGTCCACCTGGGCCCAGGTGCATGAATTTATATGTGAATTCATGTTGTTGTTTTTTATTTTAGTAATGTTTTTGGTCTTTAGTTGGTTGTGCCCTCCATTTTTCCTGAATGTTCTACATTTGTCCAGCACTTCTACATTTATCCTACCTTTTCCTCTGGTTCTGTGGAAGAGAATTATGGTAACCCTAATCGGGAGGGATGGGTGTATTGTTAAATATTGCTTTTAGAGACCCTCTGTACAGATAGAGCACTGAACTCTCCCCTTTAACCATAACAAAAATATTTAAATAACTTTTGAAGATGTTTAAACTCATTAGCAGATGCTGAATTCCAGTTGCCATGTCAGACTGTTTTTGAAAGTCTTCTCAGCCAGGAGTGTAACTACAGGAGAGGGCAAAATGAGAGCATTGCCTCCCATATAAGAATTTTGTGCCTTCTAAAAAATTCCTTCAGTCCCCAAATTTTTAGCATTGCTAGAGATGCATATTAAGCATACAAAGAAAAGGGGCTGGCAAAGTTACCAAGGGAACGCAAACACAGTTAATGTAAGAATTCTAGGTGTGAACCATTTTCAGTTTCTCACTCTCTGCAATGCTAGAATTTTAGGAACCATAGGAAAATTTCATTGGTGGGGGCAGAATGGAGGTGGGATTATAGCAAGCTTCTAGGATGGGAAAGCGCACAATGCCTATTAATTAAGGATATGCCCAGAAGGGTCATAAATGTCCTTCCTGCAGGTGAGGGAGAAGTCTCACATTATCATTATTTAGCCATGACAAACACGTACAAATCGTTGGTAGTGAAGCGTCCAATAACTGGCTGTGACATATTGAGATTCTGCTAATAGCAAATCTTTCCAAGTGCCCTTATCAGAGAATCTCATCTTGGTCACTGTTATAACACTTCTATTATTTTACCTTGACCCTCGTTTCAAGCTCTTACATGGTTTGGCTGGCCTGGAAAGTGAAGAATTCAGAGCGCACAAGAAGTTATTTCTTTCCATGCCTTGTTAATCAGCCCTGGCTCCCTGCACCCACCCAATTCAGCAAAAACTTGGCAGTTTCCAAAGGATTAGTAGACTAGCCAGCTCAACCAAAAGTAGAAAGTAAGAAGTCTGTGTGGGCCAACATTTGTATATCTTTTCGTTTGCCTCTCCCAAATTCATTGCATTGGATACTTCTGGCTATCACATATGCCCCATTTTCATCTCTATCCCAGAAGGATTGTTCCAGAGATTCACCTTAGATTCTGCACAGAATAAGTCTTTGATACTGTAATAGCTTTAAAAAAATAGAAGAAGAAAAAAGCTCCTTTGATGTCAAGGACTGTGTGGAACCTGTTCTTTTGATTAAGAAACACTTATGCTGTTGAAAAAAATCCTAACAATGGATAAAAAGAGAGAAAAATGATTGTCAATTGTGCTTTGCTAGATGAGATTGGCATAAAAGAACCGACATATGTACCTGTATACTTTAGCAAAATAAAATTCTGATGGACAGAAGTAAAGTAGCCAAAGCATTTGCTTCTAAATATACCTTATTTTCCTGCGTATAAGACTACTTTTAAACCTGCAAAATCTGTGGTTAATTTGGGGGGGGTTGTCTTATATGCCGGGTATAAGGATAAGGAGGATAGAGGTGCTAAAACTCTATATTTTGACTGGGAAAATGGGGGGTCGTCTTATACGCCGGGTCGTCTTATACGCCGGAAAATACAGTACATGTTTTTCAAGCGTGGTTGCTGTTACATTATTTCTCCATATGCAGATGTTTTGGCAAAGGGTGTGAAATATGCTGAAATTTCCCTTTGGAAATAAAAAAGGTGATAATTTTTAAGCATATTTGAGGGCACCAATAGCAATTTCTTTTCTGTACCAAACAAAAGTTTTTGGAAGGGAGGGGACTATTTCTGTTGGGGTCATGTTGCAGGGGAGATCTTAATGCACAGTGTACATTCTGATGTTGAAAGCTGCCTTCTGGAGGCAGGAGGGCTGCAAAATTATGCAGGTGGAACATGCTTTTCTGCTTTTACATCATGTAGGATCATCACCATTTTATAGACTGGCCTTTGTAAAGAGGAGAAGAAGAGGATCTGTTTTTATGAATGAATGATCCTGGGTTGGGAGGAGGAGTAGCAATAAGGTCTTGGTGGCCAGATGCCCAGCTCTGTGCTCCCAAAGTTGGTCTTTGGCCACAGGAGTGTGCCATATCCACTAGCAAAACAGAAATCCAACCAACAGCTGTACATGGAAAGCAGGAAGCATTGTCTTGTTCTTTGCCTGAAGTAGCAAAATGTTTTATGTTGGACCTGGCTCCTCTCTCACAATAAGAATACCAAAGTAGGAAGAAAGCTGGCTTTGCCCTTGACATATACCTTGTTCTTTAAAACAAAATAATACTAGAAGGACCTGCTCTTGCCAGGATATTCTATCCTTGGAGACCTCACCCACTATCTAATAGCCCAGACAACCTTCCTGCCTCACCTTCCTAAAATCACGCTGGCTTGTGAACTTAACTAATGCTTAATGTTACAAGCTAAATTTTCAGGGTTGTGTGTGTGTTTAAACTGTATCTCTCTCTCTATGGTTTAACCTCCCACTATTTTTTTGTATTAATGTGTAGGACTATACCAATATAAGACATCAGAAAATAGTAGCAAAATGAAGTTCAGATGCTATGGCCACTAGCTTAAATAATAATTGTTAAAGAATAATTGTTCTTAAATCATCCTATTCCCCACTGCCATTCCCTTCTCCTTTTGTGTCATGTCCTTTTAGATTGTAAACCTGAGGGCAGGGAACTGCAGTTCTGAAGAGCAAGGTATAAATACAATAAACAAACAAACAGTGCTCTTTAAAACAAGTTGTTTTGGTTGAACTTATAATAACTGAAGGAGTTGTTTCTGAATGGCATATTTTGCACTATAAAATAAAATGAGTAAAAAGAAGCAATTGACATTAGATATTCATATAACAATAAACAGCTGCTGATAAATAAAGTTAAAATGTTTAAATTCAAATAATCATTGTTGTTCCAGTAGTAGGATTGGAAAATAGTAATAATAGCCAACCAGCCAGCCACGCATGCACACATGCATGCATATGAATAATTTTTTAAAAAACAGGAGGTGTTTGGATTTTTAAAAATTACTTGGTTTAAACCAACCCTGAAAATTTTGCACCTCGTGACAAGCCAGGATTCTCCTGCAACCCTGGCATGTTGTTCGTGAACAGTGTTGCTTTTCTTTTCAGTTGTTTCTCCTTCCAGTGGAAGTGGTTAAACAAACCACTGTCTTTGTGTATAAATTTGTGATGTATTAATTTGAGAGATGCTGGCCCTCTGGTTTGTTTTGCCAACAAACAGGACAGAGAAACAAGGTAGAAATGAATCAAGGACCATCTGGAATTCCTGTGCATGCAGCATCCAAACATGTCCACTAAATTTCTCCATATGCAGATGTCTGAAATCAGTTTCAAGCTAGCCTCCTTCCTATGAGTCAGGGGTTTTTGTTTTTCCATCACAGTGGGAAAAAGTCTCCTTCCAAGTTGGAAAACTGTTCTGAGGATTATGTGGTGGAGATGTTGGTTGGTAATTCTGCAAGTGCCCTTGGTGTGTTGGTAACTTGTAGAAAAAAGGGGCAGAGAATTAGGACTCACCTCTGAAAATTTGCAACTTTTTAAAAAGAGACCCACAACCTTGCTGTCTTTTCTCTCACTAGCAGGTGCAGTCTATCAGAATCAGTGGAGACTGTTTGTAAACTAACCTGCTTCCAGTGTCACACATTACTAAACTTTGGGAGGAGAGAAATAAACAGGTGAGAATATAGAAAGAAGAGAGGCAATGTGGTACAGTGGTTTGGGCATTGGACTAGGCCCTGTCTGCATGAGTGAAAAACCCTGTTCCCCACTGATGTCAGTGCTGCCTGATCACACAACACATGGCAACTCCTGGTGAAATATTATGCGTCTTCCCCATTAACCTAACTTTTGCCTCTGAGTAGGCAAAGTCATGGGATGTTTCCCCAAAACCTCAGGGTTAGTGTAGGTCTTTGTGGTGTGGAAACAGCTGGACTGAGTCCAAATCAGGCTGGCCAGCTGTTTACACATCAGGCATCACACACACAAACATCTTCTGGAGACCCTATCCATATGATCAGGGAGGGCCAAGCCATGTGATCAGGAAGTTCCTCTATTCTCTATTCTCATAGGTCACACAGGTGAGCCCACCCTCAGGAGAAGCAGCAGCATGCAGGGCAGCCTGTCCACAGAGCTCCTTCAGGTGTGGAAGCAGTGGCTGTGGCTCTGAGGACAAGATGGGCCATCCATGCTGATGCTGTGTCAGACCAGCTGGCCCATGTGAACAACACTACCACCACACCCAGTGTGGCCTGGTGCACATGGTGGGCATCATGCACAATCCAGGGCCATTCCCAAAGCATAATGCTCCTGACTGGCTCTGGACTTAAGCCCAGTGGAGACAAGGCATATGACTGGAGACTAGAGTCTGAATCCTTGCTCGGCTATGGAAACCCACTGGGTGATGCTGGAAAAGTCACACTCCCTCAGCCTCAGACGATGGCAAAAGGCAATCCTTCTGCGATAGGATCACCTTAGGGTTGCAATGACTTGAAGGCACACAGCAACAAACAATAATATCGAACCAAAAACAGAATTTGCTGTTAATGATGCCAGATTTTCCAGGTCCTAGGGGGCAAAAATCTTTCTCCCTTTCTTCACAGAAATAATTTAGATTTGTTTTCTGGACTTCATGTGTTTTTGCTGTCACTTTGCAATGGAAAGTAGATATGGATGTTTCCATATCTATGGATTTAACATAGGTTCATTTTTGCATTTGTGGATGTTTATTGACTTATTCCCCTTTTAAAGTTTTGATCAATGTGTTTGAATTCCACTTCAAGGAAGACATGTAAATCAAACCACTGTCCTGTTCTTGCTCTGAATTGCTGGTTTTCTGTGTATGCAGGTGCCTCTGTTTGCTTCTGTGCACACATGATTTGGAGTTTTCTGTAAGGTTTGCTAATCACTTCCAAGGATATGTGCTCTCCAAATCTGTAATGTGTTTCCAAATGCACAGCCATTGCACCTCCTAATTAGCAAACATGCCAATTTACGATCTTGTCTAGCTACAGAGGAGTTCATGTATTCGAAATGTGAAAATGATTTTGAAAGATGAATAGAGTTCAGCTCCTTTGATAGTTTCTTTAAAATTCAGACTAAAGCCCAAAGAGGATTCACCACTTTACTGACATTGGAGCCACCAGCCACTATTCCTTTTTCATAGCTACAGGGATTCCTCAGACAATGGAAGAGAAAAAACAAATGGATCAATTATTGTCTCATGCTGTGTGAGCCTGGTGCTGCTGCATTCAGAAGTTTTCTTTTAAAAGCAATGAAAATTTAGTTATTTTCTAAGAAATGGGAAAGTAATGACTTACTTTTTTATTTAAATCTTACAATTATTAGTACTTTGGGGCCTTAGCTTATAATGGTAAAGGCTGGCCATATCCATGTACTCTGCATCCACAGATTCAACTATCCATGGCTTGAAAATATTCCAACCCCTGCCCCCCTAAAGCAAATTTTGACCCAATGATTTTGCTATTATATATAGGACACACAATTTTACTACACTATTGTATATAATGAGACAGGAATTCAGATTTTAGTATCCACAGGGGGTCAAAATGTGCCCACTATACCTTTAAACATTATTTTTAAAGTTACTTTCTACACTCTGATGTAATGCAGCAATACACATGAGCATGCTACTGCTGATTACTTTTCATTATTTTTCCCACTCTGGGACCAACAGATACAGTTTTCAAATTAATATCTTACAAAAATTTAAAATATAATTAAATTAATTATAGGATTAAAAGCAGTTAAAAGCATAACTAGTAGAAAGAAAACAACAAATAAACAATACAGGACATTCTGAAAGGCCCCCCCCCCTCGAGCAATCATCTCTCAAAGGCTTTCCAAAACAGTCTTCTACCTGTCTTTGGAAGGATAGCATTGAGAGGGCCAGTCTAACCTTTTCAGGTAGGTCCAGAGCCTAGGAGGAGCTACAAAGAGGGGCCTGTTTCCACCAGATACACCTGTGAGGGTGGTGGGACAGAGAGGAGAGCCTCCCCAGAAGACTTCAGAACATGGACAGTTGAGTATGGGAAAATATGGCCCTTCAGAACTGCCACCCCTTCATTCATGGCACCACACCAGCTGTGGCGAACTCACAGATGCTCATCCACAAAAACATATAGGTTATCAGCCAATTAAACAGAGCAGCAAGGTGAACAAAAAGTCAAAATGGCACAGAAAAGGAGGAGGGAGCAAGGAGTATAGAGGTAGGCAAAGTCTGGAGATACCTATGGCCCTCAAGACTGTTTTTGTGTCACCTGATTCCCCCTGATTCCCCCACGCCATTGCCTCTCCAAGGGCAGAGATTCACTTCTGAGTGAGGGGGGGAAGCAAACTGGCGGCACGGGGCCGCCCTGGGAAGGTGTGCTGCGGGACCGTGGCAACCCCACACCTCAATCCTGCGGCGCACCTTCCCCGTCCCTGAAAGGAGCACTAAAATAGCGCTCCTTTCACAAGTCAGTGAAAGTGCGCCGCAAAAGCTTGCGGTGCACTTTCACTGACTTTTCCGCTGCAGCGTGTCCGGACGCTGTGGCGGGAGATTGCCCTTGGAGCGCCGGCCATGTGGAGGGCCGGTGGCTCCGAGGGCAACCTCGGGAGGAGGAAGGGGAGCCAAGCGTGCAGCTGCCCCTCCTCTTCCCTGCCTCCAGGATGGCTTTTTAAGCCGTCTGCCGAGGCCCTAAGTCACGGGTCCCTATTGCACTGCTTAAAATCAATAAATAGCAACTTTTCAAAAATTGCTTGCTTCCTTTAAAAAAAAAATTGGGCATTTTTGGTGGTCCCTGTGGTCCTGGGCGGTTTGAGAGGCAGAAAATTGGTCCTGGGATCTATTGAGGACTCCCATCTCTGCAGCAAGTCCAAAGGTTGCAAACAGGGGTGAAACAATGGATACATTTGGCAGGCTCTTCCACCTCCCTCCAACAATCTGTTTGGAGTATCTGAAATGTGCCTCTTTGAAAAAGGATATTAAAATGGGAGAACTCTCAGCACAGATGTGGCAAATGAATGGCAACTATCATGGTTGAAATTCTACATGGGGTACTGTGTTACATTTATATAACTAACTCCCTACTTGACCCCCCTCCCCAATCTACTTTATTAAGAAAAAGCCACACTAGGGACCTTATCACACGGGGTCTAAAGCAGACAGAACCATGTCCCATCCCCGTCCCATTGCGGGTTTTTTTTCCGTGTGTTCACATGACGTCGCACAGAACCCCATCCCATCCCCATCCCATCCCCGTCCCATTGCGGTTCCTTTTCCCGTGTGTTCACACGACGTCGCAGAGAACCCCGTCCCATCCCTGTCCCAATGCGGCATCATCCCCATTCTTTTGAATGCCGGTTTCCTGGGGAATTACATTTGCGCGACCAGAATGATACCGGAATGATGCTGCTTTCATTCATTGCGCAATGATGCTAGTTGCATCTGATAGCAATTTCCGTCTTGTAGGGTCTATACCGGTATAGTTCTGGATTGATTCCATACCGTTTTCTTGCTGCTTTGAGACCCGTGTGTGATAACGTCCTAAGAGAAGGAGGCCCATTTTGCTGGGAATCCAACAGCAAGTGACACTGCAACAAGAACTTGTGACAGGAGTCCTGTTTCTTACTGTCCCAGCCTTGCTCACTGGCAGGACGAAGTTGGAAAAGTTATCCACCACACCCCAATTACCATCTGAATGGTCCCTCTTCTCTTAGTGTGGCTGATGCTGAGTAAAGTAGGTTAGGGGGCTGTTATGACTGTGGCAATAGTGCCACAATTGTCACTACATAGGGACGTGAATACAGATCAATTATGGATGCATAATTCCAGGTTGTGCATCCATAAAGGAAACACTAAATTCTAGCCAATATTTATTCCCCAAATTTAAGCAGTATACCTAGTTACATCATGCTGTTATAATGAATTCCAACGTGATGGTACATTTTAAGAGCCTAGCTGTTAGGAACCCAGTCATTAAAATGTACCAAGACAATGACTTTAATTTCTAAGGAGTGTCAGAGATTTGAATCTCTCTCTCTCTCTCTCTCTCTTTGGTCTTTTAAGGAGAGGGCTGATAGGAGGAGAATGATAAAGGAAATGTTTTTCTCCTATCCATCCCAACATATCCTGCATTGATATTCAACTCCCTTGAGCTTCCAGTGAGACATAACTGAGTGGACCAGAACTAGATGATGGTCCACAGGGAATAGGATTAATGAGGTTTAGGCCTGTCGGAAAACCCATCATCTGATTGGGATAAAGGGAATTCTCCTGAAAGCTTGATGAGAAAATTAGAGGTTTTAAATTTGAGATCTGATTTTTCTTTGCCATGACTCATCTATGCAGGGCCTTCTAAAGAAGAACAATTTGTAGATAAGCAAAAACAACCACTACAACACCATGCCATTAGGAGAGAACGCCTCCTCCTCTCTGATTCATTACAGCACCTTGACATCAACATTTTAACTTTTTGGGCTCTACTGTGTGCATCCGAGAGATCTTTTTTGTTCCATTTTCAGCCTCAGAGCTGACACAGCTCTCATTCCTTTCCCTGTTCTCCTTCCATCCGTTGTTTAAGCATGCTGTAAACTTCTTCATTCCCCGAAGGCAAAAAGCAGCTATCTGAGCAACACTTTGTCAGCATAATACATTTACAGAATGCATATTTATGAACCTTTGAGCTTTTATTGTTCCAAAGGGCAAATAAAAAAACATGAAAAGTAGCAATATAGTGTTTCAAAGTTCCCTCAAGGAAAACAAAAGTAGTTGGAAATAAATCCAGTTCTTTCAAGGGCAGGGGGAGGAATTGTCTAGAAAAGACCCATGAATTAGAAACATGCAAAACACTACCCATATTTGTTTTGTTTTTTAAAATCAGTCTAGCCCCACTGGAACACATAAATCCAGGCATTAGGAAATGTTAAAACTTTTTAATGATTCCAAATTCCAGGGAATATTGGGTGTGAGTCGGGGAAGGAGGGCTTATTTATGTACCACCTGATGCTATCCTTATTTTTCTCGACTGGGTAAGAAAAGGTAGCCTTACACAAGTGCACTGTGCACACAGTCAGATGACTGTACTATTTCCATTAGTTAAAGCTACAACACAACATTGGTGACCACCAATATGCCTTGACTATAGAATTTAACTGCCCAGCTGCATCCTATGCAGGTTTACTTGGAAGTAAGTACAATGTAGTGTAATGTCTGCATGTAAATCTTCACTTATAGTTTTTTCCCTACTAAATGAGATTATGTGGTTTTTCCACAGGCCTTTTTTTATTTCAGGCCTTTTTTTTTTGTCTTTGCTTACACTCACATACAAAACACACTGATTTCCCTGCAGAACGTGTGTGTGTGTGTGTGTGTGTGTGTGTGTGTGTGTGTGTGTGTGTGTGTGTGTGTGTGTGTGCAGCCTTCAAAAGTTTTTCATGCAAATGAAACTCTTACAAATATGTGATGAAATGTCGGCTATTGACCATTTTTTCAATGGAGTGTCTTGAAGTGTTGAGACACCCTTTCTGTCTGAGGACATTCCTAGTGTAATGGCTTTTGGAGTAAAGATGGTGAGGGTCAGCATACTTGGATGCAGTTGTAAATCTCACACCAAACATAAGAAAGGGCCCAAAGTTACAGGCATTCAAAAAGAGAAATAGTTCCTCTTGCTTCATGATTGGTAGCTGGCCCTGCATGAGCACTGATTCTTAAGCATAGGTCATTGTAAGGACCTTTTCAGAATGTAAGAGATCCACATTTTAGTATTACTTTAAGGGCTCAAACAGATATTAAGAGAACCAATCAGATATAGTGGTTAGAGTGACAGGCTGAAACCAGCGTGAAGTAAGTACAGATCACTATTCTGATGCAAAGCTCATGTGGTGTCTTTGGGCCTGTTACTGTCTTTCTCAGTCTATACTCTTTTTGTGAAGACAAAATGGTGGTGGTGGTGGGGTAATAGTGAGCTGTATATGTTCTCTTGGGCTGGAATGCTTCTGGATTGTTCTAACTAGAGTTCACTCTCTACAATCAATTGCTGAATGGCGACTTGATGCACAGGCAGATCCAGTTGCTTCAATGGCTTTGCTGTAGTTGGGATCAAGAAGAGGATTTAGGCCTTGGTTTCCATGTCTGAAAGATAGAATGTGAATGTACCAAATAATATGTAAAAAGGGGCTCGTTATTTCCCATTTCCCTTGAAATGGCAGTGAGGAAATTGGGAGTAATGGAGTGTTTTTCTGGTAGTACTGGTGAGAGGGTGAGAATCACTTGGCCAAATAAAATGCTCTCACCCTATTGTCACAGTGACCTGCCTTCATGATGTAGGACCAAATCCTCTATTTGAGTGCAGACTGTCTTCACAATGTAAGGCTGGTTCTGCATTGAATCTAAACCATACCAGCCTTAGATTGGTTTGAACAGTTTTTTTCAGGAAAATTAGGGGCACTCTGTAATGATGCTGGATGGGTATCTACATATATGTCCTGGTTGTCACCCATCACTATCACCACTGACAGAAGTTGCTCCCTCTGAGGTCACAATGAGATGCTCAACTATGTGAATGGCA
Source organism: Phrynosoma platyrhinos (assembly GCA_020142125.1). Taxonomy (NCBI): domain Eukaryota; kingdom Metazoa; phylum Chordata; class Lepidosauria; order Squamata; family Phrynosomatidae; genus Phrynosoma; species Phrynosoma platyrhinos. The sequence goes on from CM034706.1 coordinate 154,224,831, forward strand.
TTGAATGCCTTGTTTTTGACCTCAGATACTTCACTTATTTTCTCACATACAAGAAGAAACATTTGTAAAGTTTTCTCTCTGCTTGGAAAGACAACAAAAGCTTTTGCACTTTTTTTCTTTGCATTCTTTTGTTTGTGAACACTAATTTACATAAAAATATTCCCCCCCTCAACATACAGTGTTTTTAAAATGAACAAAAATATTCACCAAAAGGTCCTGAAATGTGAAAAATAATTAAAAACGAGCAAAAGGTTTCACCAAGGATGAGAGTATTTACAAATATGCTTTATTGCTCTATTCCTTTCTGCAGGAGTGGACAGACCCAAATAGTAAGAGGAATTCAGCTCCTGCCAACCTCATGCAGGCTAGTTTTCTGCCTTTTGGTAACTGGATCACATCTGGGCAATGGGGGCAGGGTTGCTTTGTTATTTTGAGGTGTTAAGGCCAAAACTGTTGGAAATCAATATTTATCAGGGCTGAAAATTGCATTTTTGACTGGATTTTTAAAAACCTATGGATTGGAGGAGTCAGCGGCAGTGGTGGTAGAAATGTCCAAAGAACCTGTCCCAGAACTGCCCAATTCTCACCTCACTCCACTTTTTTCAGTGATAACTAATAATGTCAGCAGGAATAAGGCCCTGCCTAACCTCATAACACAAAAGACTAGTTCAGAAAGTCAAATCTTGGTTTAATAGGACACAATCACAATTAAACATTTGGCAACTGCTTCTCTACTCTCTTCAAGCTGGAAGCACACAAAACAAGGAGAATTCGGTTAACCAAAACTTATCTTTTTATCTGAATAGAAAGTAGGTTAAAAGCTTGGGAAGAAGTCAAAACATTAAGCCAGCTTCCCAAAACTTTAAAATTTTCTGTGTTCACTTCCCCATGGTCACTTTGCCTGCCCCTTTTCTTTGGTCTAAACTATATTTTGAATTCTCAAATGAATTTTTAAGTTACTACAATATTAGAGATTTGGGAAATGAAGGAAAATTTCACTGAAGAAAGCAGAATCCTTGTTTTAAGGTGTTTGTTGTTGTTGTTAACTGCCCTCGAATTTATCTCAATCCATGGTGATCCTGTGGATGAGACATCTCCAAGACTCCCTGTCCTCTACTGTACTTCTTACTTCCTGTAAACTCATACATATGGCCTCCTTAATACAGTCCATCCATCTAGTATGTTGCCTTCCTCTCTTTCTACTTCCCTCCACCTTCCCCAGCATTATTGTTTTCTGCAATGAGTCATGCCTTCTCATGATGTGTCCAAAGTACGACAGTCTCAATTTTGTCATCTTGGCTTCCAGGGAGATTTCTGGCTTGATCTGCTCTACGACCCACTTGTTTGTCTTTTTGGCTGTCCATGGGATCCTCAGCACTCTTCTCCAGCACCACATCTCAAATGAATTGATTTTTTTCCTATCTCCCTTCTTAACTGTCCAGCTCTTAAACCCATATATGGTAACAGGGAATACAATGGCTTGCATGATTCTAACTTTTGTGCTGAGTTGTATATATTTGCATTTTAGGGTCTTTTCTAATTCTTCCATAGCTGCTGTGATGTCCAGCCTGGACTGTTTAAATTCTCC
>CM034706.1:154227198-154237771 GCA_020142125.1 Phrynosoma platyrhinos
TCTCGACCTCTCAGTCAGGCTATGCTGGACTCAGTCAAGGCAACAGCCAACCACTTGGCCTTTTGCTTTATTTGTTGGTTCTTCTTCCTCTCTTCTTCCTGCTCTCAACTTACATAGACTTTCTGAGCAATCTCTACCAATTGGGATAAATCTGATCCCAAGAACCCATCCAACTTTTGGATCTTCTTCAGGATTGCTCTGTGCCATGAATGCCATATTTATCATTTTTTTGTTCTCCTCATCCTTTAGGTCCACAGGGATAAATTGTCTATAAACTTTTAGAAGTCTTCCAAAAAATTGCAGCTGGGGATTCATTTGGTTCTTGGATTACCTTGGCGGGTTTGAACATATTCATTGCTTTAGACATCCCAGCTCACATGACATTTATTATTAGGGTCTGATATGCTTGTAGATGCCTCAGCCCTTCTGGATTGATCCCTTCTGGATTGATTCCTTCTGAATTTCACTTTGGATCCCACTTTGAATCCCACTTCAGGGAAATGTTCTCCCATTCACTTCTTTTCTCTAATCCCTGCAAGTTTATCAGCTTTACTGAGATGTCTTGCTTGTCCCCAAAATCCCTATTTTCTGGATTTTCATGGTCTACAAGGATATTGACAGTAGGCATCTAACTGTCTCTCCAAAAACTAACCTGGGGGTTCATTGGGTCCTTACAGGACATCTGCAGGTTTAGTCATATTGACTTGAGACCCCTCCTTAACAATAACTCTTCATACTGATGCAGTTGTCAGTATCCACCCTACTGATTATGATCCCAATTAGGATTCTGCTCTGGAAGGTGTTCCTTTTTCCAAACTGAGCATTCACAGCTTGGGGTTTCCCACACCCCTAAATATACCTGTCTAATGATTTCTTAGACTAAAGTTCCCTCACATGGCCATGCCACCCCAAATGAGGGCCATTCCACCTTGCACAGCATGTGCACAATTTTCCTGGGGTCATTCTTCCTCCTTGATTCCCATTAAAACCCTTGTTAAATTTCTTTAACATACAATCCAGTGGAGTACCTTTGCTTCCATTGCCACCCATTTTCCAACCTCTAAATGAGGCAGAGACACGAAGGGAGAGGGAATGGCCAGTGGGTAGAGGGTCCCACTGGCCGACACAAAAGGTTAAAACATCAATCATTCACTGCAAGCCTGTTCACCCGGAGTTCCAACGGCATGAAACAGAAATCAATGCAATCACTCAGACAGTTCTCATTCATTTCACACACACATCTATGCCCTGTCCCCCTCCTTTTCCAATTTCCTAGAGTACCGCGATTTTACCAGTGGCCCTCTGGCTCTGACTACTAGGGCTGACTCGGTGGTTGATCAGGCCCCCCTTCCACTCTTATAGAGTGGGCCTATCCAATATCCCTTTATACTTGCAAGTTCCTGAAGGAGGGGGAGACTTAGTTTCCTGATCCAATCACAGGGTTCTCTTTTCATGCATGCCCTTCCAAAACTGTGACAGGCTTTATCAGTTCTCCTGACGAAATAGTCAGTGGCGCCTGAAAACTTGCTAGATGCAGGTGTTGCAGTTTTTTCCTGGGGTGGTGGAAAAGGGCAGGCTAATGCTACCTCTGTTTCCCAGCCAATGCATCAGAAATGTTGTAGATAACACAGGAACCAGACACCCTTGAATCAGGAAAAAATGAGTTTATTCCTTTAACGTCGATGGGCCTGAGAGTGCCCCCCCCCCCCGCTAATCAACATCCTTATATACCATCTTATACAGATAACTTATAATTATATTAATATATGCATAATTCCACATTTTGATTGGTTACAGGACACAACTCCAAAACCCCTCCTTTCATGATTATGTTGCACTTCTATTTGCCATGTGTGAACAAATTTAGCTTTCCTCCCTACTGCCCGCTCATACCACCCTTATCTATTTTAGCTTTGAAGCTGTCTAGCCTAGCCTTCAAGGTCAAAAAACACATTTCATTGTTCCTGGTTCACTGAAGCAGAGCTGAAAAGCCTTTTGCTATCTGCCTGCAAATGTACAGTTTTAAACATAGAAAATGAGACCCCAAGGGCTATCCAATCCAGCCCCGAATTAACCATGAGCTTGATAGTAGTTTTTAACATTATCTCCTACAAGAGGGGAAAGGAGGGAATGGAATCTTGCTCTTCCCTGTAGACTCAGGCAAAAGCAAGATGTTTCAGCCTCTCCTACTTGAGCTCTTTCTTATTAATAACTTTGCCATCTTGACCACACTCTTGCTTGGTTACATGCATCCCAGTTTCCATCTGCCACTTACCCCTGGGTTAAAGAGTATGCAGGGATCTTTGGTCAGTCACACACATTCAGCCCAAACTCAGCCTTAAAGTGTGATTGGGAGGATAAAATAGGGAGGAGAAGCATGTAGGCTCTTTTGAGTTCATTGAAGGAGAAGGAGGATATAACAAATAAATATCTCCCAAAATATTATGTTCATGGGGTTGCCATATGTCATCAGGCAACGTGAATGTGCAGTGCACACACATATATTTCTGCTTAAATATAAATATAAAAAACAACCCAAGATTTTTAATTGTACCTGTGTAAAAATGTATGTGTGTGAAGAAAGAAAAACAAGTTGATTCTGTTTGTTTGTTCATTTGTTTTGGTCACTGGAAATAAAGAAGCTAGTTTTGAATGCTTCAAAGATATATTTTTAAAACAAAACCTCTTTGATGCTCAGATATATGAGGACAGAGTGTCAGGTCAAAATCAGTGAAAGCTTTCTGGTAATTTGCTGCTGACACAATTTTTTGCTAAAAAAATGTTTAAGCAGCAACAAGAAGAAAGAGAAATACTGCAGAGTATGTAGTAAAAAACGATAATGATGTTGAATACCATTTATGGTTGGTGCTCCTAAAACTAGGATTGTTAATCATTGGCTGGGGCCTTATAGAAGAATTACAGTTCTTTTTGCTACAATCATTGCAGCCGTAGGAGGAAAAACAATAGATCTGTCTATTGGAAAGAGACATTAAAAACGTACTTGAAAAATTATTATAGTCATAATGAATCTTTAAAAGGACACATATAATATGATAGGAGATGGTTTGATATGCAGCAGAGTTCGTGGTAGTTGCAGCTGGCATTTGATAGTTTCTTTAAATGGCTCCCTATGGCAGCTGGCCACGATCAGTTTGTATTCATGTTTTATTTATTTGTTACATTTATATTCTGCCTTTCTTCCAATGAGCTCCAAACAGTGTACATAGCTCTCTTTCATGGTTGCAACAGCCTTGCAAAGTAGGTCAAGGCTTGCTATTATTAACATTATCAGATATAATTTTTTTTGGGGGGGGGGGATGGAGTGTGTGTCAACAACTTTGCCAGATAAGGGTCCTCATTTTCTGCACTGGAATTCTCCAAGGGCCACACGGACTACCAGAAATACCAAAAGATGGGGAAAAACAAACAACTAAAGTGTCTTGATGCCCCCTGTTGGTTTTGGAAAAAAAACATGTTTGTTTCTTTGTTTTTTTAAAAGCTCTAACAATATGCAAGGCCTTGGTGGCTTACTCATGCATGGATGCTTTCAGAAAGGGAAATTTGCTGTCCTCTAATCCACAGAAAAAATATGATCTGGGGCTTTTTCATGCTAAAAGATTATATCATTGCAATTCCATTTTATGTGTCATGGCTGCATCCTACAGAGTCTTGAGATTTGTAGTTTGATGAGGGACTGGAGTTCTCTGAACAAGAATTCTAAATGTCCCTCATTAATCTGCCAATCCCACGAATCCATAGAATGGAACCATGGCAGTTAAAGTGGAATAAGAGCACCATAATTGTATAGTGTGACTGAGCCCCTGGGCTGGATAAACAGGCCTCAGAGCCACATATGGGCCCCAGGGCTGCCATTTGCCAACCCCAAATTTCACATGTATTCAGAGATTTTTTAATATATACACACACAAAGTTAGGACACCCTGCATACCCTGGATCTGCACTGCAGAAATAATCCAGTTTGACACAGCTTTAACTTCATGGCTCAAGGGTATGGAATTCTGGGAATGGTAGCATGCTGTGGCACCACAGTGGAACTACAATTCCCAGAATTCCATAGCCTTGAGCCAGGGAAATTAATGTGGTGTCAAACTGGTTTATTCCTGCAGTGCAGATCCAGCCTTTATCATTTGCATATGAGGATAAGAGCTAGATGAATTCAAAGCTTTACCAAAATAGAGCCAAAATACAAATGTGCAGACAAGTCTGGCTCAGAAACAAAACTCAGTTGGCATCTTAGAAACAACAATATACAGGCCAAGAAAGAAAGAATCCTTAGGAATTCTATTATAATAAGGCCCTATTTAGTTCTGTCCCAAGATAAGTTCCATTGATTCCAGTGTCATTGATTCTCAGGTAATTGCATATTAGATGGCATCTGCATCATACAATGTTACCAGAAAGCTTGAGGACAGGCGTGAGCCAGGAGATGCAAAAGGCACATTGGTCCTCTGCGGGACCTTCACACCCATTTTTTTTTTCTTATTTGTTTCCCTATACCCCCACAGAATGAGTGGGCAAGTTTGCTGTGGTTTGAAAGGACAGGGCATCTTAAGCACCAGAGTAATGCACAATTTGTGCAACAGGATCATGTAGCAACTTTGAGAGTTTGTGCTAATGCCATGATGGGACCAGCGTGGTGTAGTGGTTTGAGCATAGGACTGTGGAGACCAGGGTTTGATTCCCACTCGTCCATGAAACTCACTGGGTGATCTTGGGCAAATCATATGCTCTCAGCCTAAGGGGAAGGCAATGACAAACATCCTCTAAACAAATCATGCCAAGAAAATCCCATGGTACCTTCATCTTAGGGTCGCCATAAGTCAGAAACAACTTGAAGGCACCCAACATACACATATGATGGGACCACTTAAATGTCACAAACCTTAGGGACTCCTGGGCTGATAGCTTTCTCCCTCCCTCACTTCTTGCCAATTTTCTGTGTTTCAGGTTATATGTATAAATATAGGAGCTTCTGCAAGTGGGTCATTGGAAGAAATACTTGTAAAAAAAACAAAGGTGGGAGATATAGGAGGTAATACTTAAGTTGGTTTATTAATAAAGGTCCAAACCATACTGCAGAAATAATCCAGTTTGAAACCGCTTTAACTGCCCTGGCTCATCCTTTTATACTTATGTTAATCATAATTGCTTAAACAGAAAGAATATATTTATTTTTCTCTGGTAATACTGAAGAAGGCTGTATGTATCAGTGCAACTTTTCTTTGCTGGGAAAAATGACAGTCAATACACTTCAGGCTCTAAATGCTGATTCTTATAAAGCAATTTACAGTACAAGCTTTTGGAGGTCACCAATATTCAGTCCTCTGGGTGACAAAAAGAAAGCAGGTTTTCAGAAGCAAGAAACACACCTGCTTATTTGTCCACCAGCATGGTCAAATTTTACAGATTTTGGACACAATCTCTTTCACACACACAGAGGACCTTCCCTATAGTTGCAGTTTCATTACCAGTTGTGTAACTTAAAATTAACCCATTTGCCCCCTGCTTCAGAGAGAAGGTGCATTATCTGTCAAATATTTTTCTGTTCTTCACAGAGAGCAGGCTGGATACTCAGCTGAGTAGATTCCATGTCAGTAAATCAGCAACTACTCATATATCACATTGGTCATTAGTGGAAGATCATTCTGGACCTTTGCCCACTGCTATGCCAGAAGAAGGGCTATAAAACCCTAGGCTCTGTCAGCCATTGTCATTTAGGTGAGAATTTATCTGGTCTCTGGGTGCCCTCTCACTGGATTATTATGAATAATAAATGAGGCTCTATGCCACACTGAAGCATTAATAAGAATGAAAGAAATTCTGTGGAACAAGGAAAATGCCATTTTCTGGGCTGGCAAATTCACAGATGAGGGTGACATTCCCTAAGATTCAAAAAAGCAAGGTCCTTATTTTTAATAATAATAATAATAATAATAATAATAATAGTATCCAAGTTATACTATTGTTGGCTTTGCCAGTGGGTACTTACTGATGAATTACTTCTACTTCTCCATTATATCCTCTAATGAAATAATTCTAGCTCTAAGAGCCCATTCACACAATCACCACTCCCATGTTTTTTTCTCATTCACAGGAGTCATCCATTCACACAAACAGCATAATGCTTGAGCAAATGCATCACTGCCCCAGCAACTCTGCTAGTCTCTAGCACTCTAAAATGAACTCTGAGATTGTATGCGTGAAGGGAAGCTAGTATGAAAGAACTACAGGAATGACAACTGTTCAGGGGAATAAATATATTTCTCAAGATAGCTTAGTTGTTTCTCCCACTTCCTCAGAGGCATTCAGAATAGTGTGTGTGTTTCCCCTTTTTTTCATCATAATAGTCTTGTGAAGTTAGAACAAGTTGCTATTCAGTTAACATTCATGGCTAGGGAGCTTGGAGATGTTGTGTTTGTCCACAACATCTCCCAGAATCCCCCAGCCAATATAGAGTATAGTGTATAGTTACTATATCCTAACCCATTATCTCCCTATCATAAATGGATGTCCTTTTCTACCTCCAATCTTTCCCTTCCTTTTCTTGTCCCTTCCCTTGCCACACTTTTGATATCAGGCAAAAGAAATACAACGAATGTGACCAAACAAAAATGCCAAGCTTTGGTCAATAATAAGTAAACAATGAAAGGTTTGCACAGTTCAGATGGCTCCTTCTTTACCACAGTTGTAGCCTTTCACATCTACGTTCCTCTAATCCCACCATGACATCAGGGTGCTTTGTGAACATGCAGGAAGAGCACATCATAAGAACTATAATGAAAAAAATGTACTAGGGAGGGTTCTAAGGTACCATGATCCCCATCCATTCTGCCACAGTAGGACAAGGTGTGGGCAGCAAGAACACTGGAAATCGATCTGGCCAAGACAGAAAGAAAGCCAGGCATACAGCGGAGACCAAGGAAAGTTCTGCCAGCTGAATAAACATCCACCTTCTCTATTCCTCACCTTCTTTTAAAAGCCCCCAAGAAGTAGTGATACAACAAACCCTGTGGATAAAATGGAACCATATGGGATAGAGGTAAATTTAATTCTTGATCTGATAATGGCATGGAAAACCATTCTTGAAGTAGGGGAAGTAATTTTATTTGATCACATTGAGCATGCATCATCTGAAGAGAAAATGAAGATGGAATCTGAACAGAAAATGGGGATGAAAAGGCACTTTTCCCCCCAAAAAATGTGCCTATATAAATTTGATTTGTAACTCCTCAATTAATATTTGGCTTGGGGATTTGGGGAGTTATAATCCAAAAAGGTACGGTAACTTTTTCCACATCCTGGGAAAACAAGGATTTGAATAATAGTCTGCTCAGTCCATTGTGGTGTAGTTGTTCGAATACTGAACTATGATTCTGGAGACCAGGATTTGAATCCCAACTCACTCATGGAAACCCATTGGGTGACTGTGGGCAAGTCACATTCTCTCAGTCTCAGAGGAAGGCAAAGGGCAAAACCCTCTGAACAAATCTTGTCCAGAAAACCCTCTGATAGGTTCTCCTTAGGGTCACTATAAGTTGGAAAATGCATGCAACAACAAACTGAGAGTATTGAGCCCTTTCATGTTAAAAACAGTTCTGGCATCCTAAGAAGGAGGAGGGTGACAGTGGCAACCCTATTTATCTGCCTCCACTTGTCAGTGAGGCTTTGCCTCAGGATATAAAATCTCCCAGGTGCATGCAGTATGCAGTGTGCAAAAAGGAGAAAAGCTGACTCAGAGGAAGCTGATGAAATTTCAGCAGGAAGTTGTGTGGTAACAGTTCAAAACTGCATAGTCACTGTGGACATGTGACTGAAAAAGGATGAAACACTGGCAGGAGGTTGGGTCAGAATCCTAGCCAGATTTTGTGTATATAAGGAAGAATGTTCGAATGCATTGTGGATGCATAGGTGGATGTCGAATGGTGGTGGAGCATTATGTCGGATGGTGTAAATATTGCTGTATCGTGCTTGTAAATATTTGCTGCAACTAAGATTAAAATCCTCTTTGGAAAAACCTCAGCAGTGTGGGTAAAACTTGGATGAAGGAGTTTTTGCCTACAACTACTTTCAGAATTTGCAGTGGCGTTTGTTACCTGGCTATCTGTCTTCTACATATGGACTCAATGCTCCATCTGCGCTAACACCACTTTTCTTTTTTCATTCATCTGTAGTGCTTCTGTGGATGAATTTAGTCAGGGAAAGCATATCGGGGTGTGGTGGGATGTGGTGTGGATGCAGATGTCAGCAGTGGGATGGCCTCACCCATTACTAGCATGTGGCCCTGATGTACTTGCTTGGATCCACGTCTGTCCCTAACACAAATAAATAAAAAAGTGCTGAGTGAAATGGTGCTGCTTGCTGGACTAAGTATTTCTCCAGCAAGGATTTCTAGTTGGAAATTTGTCATCTTGCTCTCCTCTGCTTTCCTCACTCCAGCTTTTTAAAAATCATCTTCATCTTGATACTGACTGTGTTTGCACCAAATCAGAATGGCTGGCATTCTGTTCTGCAGTTATGGTTCTGTAACCAGTTCCATATTCAGTAGGACTATGCAATCTTGCTATATGAGTATTTAAATACCCCTCCCAGCCTACCTTAGCAACTGCATTGGGCAAAGGAAGCCTGTTCAGCTGCTGATCAAGGCAAAAGGAAGATGCCATTTATAGCACTTTCCCACCATCAAATGAGACTCCAACAATCAGATACAAGATACCCTTCACAATTGCTTATTGTAACACTGCTTGATAGTGGGAGAGGGCTAGAAATGTAATCCTCTTTGGACCTGATCCAACAGCTGGACAGACCTTCTTCACCTGCTGTGGCTGCTGGCAGTTAAGGTGGGCTTTGGAGATTGGACCAGGAGACACATATCTAAGTTACACATGTGTAATTAAGTAGCGAAAGTAGAATATTGGTGGATCTTTACACAAGCACTTGAATATAAGCAAACCTTGATTTTGCCATTTTATATAAGGGACACCATTTTACTATGCCACTGTATTATATTATTTCAAGTTTTATATTTGACATGGGCCTAAACCTCGTAGCTACTTCCAATTAGAGCAGTGCCACTGAATCTATGAAATTTGCCTGTGTGTTGACTCAAAATTCAACAGTTGAATCTATGCCTGTACTCTAGTTAGGATTAACTGATAGTGCATGGATAAAAAATAAGAATATAAAAATGATTTCTTAATATTAAATTGTTATCTCTCAAAGAAACCTGATTCTAGCCATAGTGTGTAGTTTTGTCTTGATGTTTGATTTGCATTACCTAACATGAGCTTAAGATCTGTTTTCTGAAAAATTAGAATCAATTAAGCTCATCATGGGTGGAGTTCAGAATGTATTATGATTTGGTCAGTCAATAAAATATAAACCTATCCACATAGTATTAGAAAGAAGTTGGCAGCATGAGTTTTCGTAGCATGAGCTTTCGTAGACTTCAGTCTACTTCCTCAGAAGCATCTGAGGAAGTAGACTGAAGACTACAAAAGCTCATACTGCCAACCTCTTTCTTTCAGTGATCTCTTTACATACTGATTCTACAGACTAACACGGCTATATCTTTGAATTCTATGAATTGAATTGAATATGAATTTTTTTTTGTTTTTTTCAGCTTTAAAAAAATGATGATCTTGGCAGAAAGATGTGACATAATGTAGGTGGGTGATTGTTATGGGAGAAGAAGAGGAAAATAGCCCACTGGTAATTGGACCTTTTCAGAAAGTGCTTGCAGGTTTGCAGACATATGCCCATGAGGCCTAGCAACTTGCCTAGCAACTTTAAATGAAGTCACTTCACACAATTATCTCAAGTTATAGCAAACACATTGCTTCCCAGCATGCCTCCCAACAACACTTCTCTTAGGCGATAAGAAAAGTTTCACGCTTTGGGGCAATCAAATTATCATATGATAAGTGTAGCTTGTGAACTCTCCCCGTGACTCTGAGGAAACAGATTTGTAGAGTGATTGACCAATATGCCAAGCATGTATTTCAGTCCACTTTTCAAAGAAAGGGAATCAATTCCTTTTGCAAACCAGGCTTTCTGAGTAGAATATGTGCCACGTTTCTGAGGAGGTTTTGGTGGATTTTAAGCACTGACATTAATTAGTAATACTGCACTGAGCCATAGGAAACAGAAAGTAGGCAAAAATGGAGTGAACTAACAGTGCTAAGTAGGCTGTAGGCTTTAGGCAATGGATTCTGCTAAGGATGAAAGAAAGCAATATTAAAAGTGCTAAAAACAATGTGCAATTAGGCCTATGATTTTAGACTGCAAACTTATATCCACTTACTTGGAAGTAAATTCCACTAAACTCAGTGGTACTGAGAAGACTTTTATAGACTTGAGCTGTTAATTCCCTAGATTATCTATGCATTTAGAAACCCGTAAATGATATGATATTACAGGGGGAACTACCCTTCCCTTCTCTGTTCTCCTCATACAATATAAACTGGATAATAAGATAATATGGGGGAGGTTATATATTTCTGTTCTGTTATGGGACTCCAAATCATATGCACTGGGGGATTTAAAAATACATTTT
>CM034706.1:154245221-154270727 GCA_020142125.1 Phrynosoma platyrhinos
CTCTTTTGGGTTTAAACAGGCCACAACTTTTATTTTTTGCTGTACAGGTTCTATTTACAAAGATTTACAGTTAAAGACCCAACACATTGTCACATGTGTGTGTAAAGGTGTAACCTACCCAGGTGGGTGTCCTTCACCACATGTGACAAAGTATGTAATTAAACATCAACAACAAATTTACAAACCCCTCCCCACCAGAAATGACATCATATTACATCATATGATGTCATTGCTTAATGATGTCATGCAGTTAACTGCATACGTCACTTTCTGTAATTTAACTTTTTGCCAAATTTACCCCGATTAAATTTAATTAGCCAATTAATTTCCCTGTGGGGTAGGGATCGTTACCCGCCACAAGAGGGGGCCAACCTAGCTAGGCATCCCCTCCCCCCACAAACTGCTTTTTTAATATGTTCAGAGAGTGCCTGTACATAAATCTCTGAGCCTTCTGCAGAGAGGTGCACCCCGTCCCCCTGTACAGCTGAGGCCTATCCAATTTGATTCCTGAATGTTCAGTTATATAAATACTGTACCAAGTCTTGATAGCTATTTAGCCACTGAATGATTTAGCCACCGTTGAGCACTATTAATGGAACAAACAAACAAATATAGAACAAACTCACGCGAGATTTCCTAACATCATGCAAGCAACTTGATTGGCCAAGCGCGTAAGAACTAAACTGAGATCCCTGCGCGCTTGGCAAATCAGGCCTCTCATGTCCTTATATGGCCGGTGCAACAAGAAACCCCTCCTGACTCGTTGGCGGGGGTGGGTGGATGTCTTTCCATTCAGCAGCCATTTGGGTTCAGGGGCAAAGCTCTACCCAGGTGCCATCTCTCCATTGTTGTTCTTTCTGGGGAAAATATTGCATAAGGCGGTATTATAAACCTTCTGGGAAAATATCTAGTAAAAGGCTGAGACTAGGGTAACCCTCAGTTAATGCTAGCATAAGGTACCAAAAGGACTGAGAGGACATTGAGGAGAATGCTTCTTCTCCAAATAAAACAGAGAAATAAGATAACTAGGGGGAAAATACTTTCTTCGTATGTTCTCAGTTCGGAGACCCTGCAATTCTTGGAGCAGAGATAAATTTGGTGGTTAAAAGTTGATGGCCTGATAATTTCCTAAACAAAGTAGTCAGTGTAGAAAGAGAGGAAGCTGCACATGTAGCCCTATATCAACACTGTCTGCAATAGCTCTTCCAAGCAGGATTTTTTTCTACCCTTACATTGTCATTTATGGACCATCCATGTTCAGTTATCTTTGTGAGGCAGTATTGAAAATAAGTGTCCCTCATTGCTCTCCTCTTTTTTCAGTTTGAAATTCTAGCAAAGAGCTTGTTTCCTGAATAGGAGAAGAAGCAGCAAAGCATTCGTTGCCTTTAATTTTGGAATGTATCTTCTCCCCCCTCCCTCCCTGTTCATTTGACATGGCCAGCAGATATCATTGCCTGGTGAGCTTATGGTGAAGCACATGTTTTGTCTGTAGAAAGGTCTTGGATGCAACCTTTAAGAGGCCTGTTAAAGCAACTCCAGAAGCAGACCTTGTTGGAGCAAGTTTGCTACAAACCTAACAAAGAAAAATATTTTGATTGACAGGCAACATGTGATGACATGCATTTTGTGGGACATCCACAGTATAGTTGAGTCATGAGCACATGGCATGAGGCAAAGGTGTAGTGTGTTTGCATCATGCAGGCTATGTAATGCAGGCTGATGACTCTGAGCCAACTATCTATAAAAGTGAACAGATAACGTTCATGTGTGGGTTAGTTGTGGACTAATGGTTGTAGAGTAGGCGTGGCATAGCTGATGGTGTGGAGATAAAAGTCAGACCTACCTGTTCAGACAGGCTTTTAAAACAGAATGCTTATAAAGGACCGGTTTGGGGTATTGTTTCATTTATCTGTATATACTTACTTTTTGTATACAAAGTAATTGAAGAGAAAGCCTCCAGATCTCTTGGAAGAACCACTATATCTGTGAGTCATATTTTGTTTGTGAAAAGTGGGTCAGAACACTGCCAATACCATTAGCTGGGTATTTTTGTTTTTTGTTTTTACAACTCTACTACTCTGCTACAGAATTGCTTGGCTGTATCTGAGTTGGTTCGTCCTCAGATTGCATTGGTAGTTGGTCGTCCCCTCACCAACAGACCTCTGGCTGATAGGCTGGAGAGCATCATCAAGTCTTGGAGAAGCTTTTCCCCAGCATGGCTCATTAGACTATTTTGGACTCCAGTTATGCCCAAGAACTGGTCTCATTGGCTATGATTAATGGGGATTGCAGGCCAAAACTCCTACAGGTTGTGGAAGGCTGGTAGTGAAACCAGTAAAAAACAGCTATAGTTCATTAGAAATTTGATTTCAACAAACCTGATATCAATCACTTAGTACTTAGCATCTGTGTCTTACTTTACTGTAATCTTCTCCAATCTGGGTTGCTGTTGCTGTTGTGGGACTTCAAGTCATTTCTGACTTATGGTGAACCTAAGGTGACCTTATCATGGGTTTTTGTTGACAAGATTTGTTCAGAAGCAGTTTGCTATTGCTTTCCTTTGAAGCTAAGGGAGTGTGCCTTGCCCAAACTCATCCAGTGTGTTTCCATGGCTGTCGCACTTTGGTCTCCCAGAGTCATAATCCAACACTGAAACCATTATACCATTTTGGCTCCCTCTCCAATCTTGTACTCATCAGAGGTGTAAATGTACTGTTTTCTTGTTGTTGTTGTTGTTGTTGTTGTCATGATATTTATTTGTATCCCATTCTTTTCACAGAACTCGGACTCAGAGCAACTGAACAATATTAAAAGAACAATACAATTAAAAACATAGAAAAGAGGTGCATTAAAAAGTAATTACAATATTAAAACAGATTGCTATTAAAAGAATAAAATGTATTTTAAAAAGATAAAACTGTTTAAAACACTTTGAAATGAAACAATACCCCAAGCTGGTCCTTTATAAGCATTCTGTTTTAAAAGCCTGTCTGAACAGGTAGGTCTTAGCCTGCCAGCAGAAGACCAACAAAGAGGGGGCCATTCTGGTCTCCCTGGGAAGGTAGCTCCACAGTCTGGGGGCAGCCATCAAGAAGGCCCTCTCTCGCATCCCCACCAATGTGCTTGTGATGGTGGTTAGACTGAGAAAAGGGCCTCTCCTGAGGATCTCAGAGTCTGGGCTGGTTCATACAGGGAGATATGGTCTGCCAAATAGCCTGGACCTGAGCCATAGGGCTTTATAGGTCATAACCAGCACTTTGAATTGTGCCCAGAAACAAACTGGTAGCCAGTGGAGCTGTTTCAACAGGGGCAGTGTGTGGTCTCTGTAACACACCCCAGTTAACAGCCTGGTTGCAGCTCTATAGACCAGCTGAACTTTACAAACACTCTTCAAAGGCAGCCCCACATAGAGCGTATTATAGTAGTCCAAATAGGATGTAACCAAGGCATGTACCACTGAGGCCAGATCTGGCATCTTAAGGAATAGGCGCAGCTGGCGCACAAGTTTTAAATGTACAAAAGCACTCCTGACCACTGCAATGACCTGGGCCTCCAGGTTCAAAGCTGAGTCCAGGAGTATCTCCAAACTGTGACCCTGTGTCTTCAGGGGGAGTGTAACCCCATCTAACACAGGCCGAATCTCTATTCCCTGATCTGACTTCTGACTGACCAGGAGCATCTCTGTCTTGTCTGGATTAAGTTTCAACTTGTTTGCTCTCATCCAGTTCATTACTGATAACAGACACTGGTTTATGACCAGGACAGCCTCTTTGAATTGAGATGGAAAGGAGTAGTATAGTGTCATCTACATATTGATGGCACTGCACCCCAAAACTCTGGACAACCTCTCTCAGTGGTTTCATGTATATGTTAAATAGCATAGGGGACAACACAGAACCCTGAAGAACTCCACAGGGCAATGACCAGGGGGTTGAGCAGGAGTCTCCCCAGCAGCATCTTCTGGGTTCACCCTCCAGGGAGGAACAGAGCCACTATAAAACAGTACCCCCCAAGTCCCATCCCAGAGAAGCAGCCCAGAGGATACCAAGGTTGATGGTATTGAAAGCCACTCAGAAGTCCAGTAGAACCAACAGGGACACACTCCCTCTGTCCAGTTCCTTGCATAGGTCACTCACCAAGGTGACCAAGGCTGTCTCTGTTCCATAACCAGGTCTAAAACCAGATTGAAATGGATCTAGATAATCTGTTTCATCCAGAAAGTCCTGGAATTGGGAAGCCACCACAGGTTACAATACCTTGCCCCAAAATGGTAGGTTGGACACTGGCTGATAATTATCCACTATAGTGGGATGGCTTTTTTTAAACAAAGGTCTTATAACTGCTTCTTTCAGGCTAGATGGAACTCTGCCTTGTTTTAAGAATGCATTGACTACCCCCTTCACCCACTCAGTCAGCCCCCCTTCAGCCTGCTTAATAAGCCATGAAGGACAAGGGTCTAAGACACATATGGTGCCTTTAACCTCTCCAAGGATCCTGTCCACATCATCAGTCTGCACATGTTGAAAAGTATCTATTAACACTGGACAGACAGGTGCCAAGGTTACATCCACTGCCACTGTATCAACTACAGCATCCAAGTCAGAGCGGATGTGAGCTAGTTTATCTGCAAAGTACCATGATAATTCTTCACAGCGGGTTGCGGAGTGGTCTGTATTTTCTACTTGAAGGTGAGTGAGTAAGAGACCCCTGACCACTCGGAACAGCTCTGCTGGACAGCTCCATGCAGATGCAATGCTGGCAGCAAAAAAGAATTTATTTGCTGCCCCCATTGCCACAGAGTAGGCCTTCAAATAGGCTTTAGCCTGTGAGATTCACTTTGAGTCATCCCTGGCTATTGGCTGTGCTAGCTAAGGATAATGGAAGTGGCAGGTCAAAATATCTGGATGGACAGAGGTGGGGGAAGCCTGCTTTAGAGAGCTTAATTCCCTTACAACAGCCTTCCAAGGTAGGTGAATATTTTCAAATTCATAAAAGGTTAAATAAAGTAGCTCTCTGCGTTTCTCTAATTTTATATTCCATGGAGGAATCTCAAATATTTTGTCAAAGCTTTAGATCTTATCCTAGTTAGCATCCTAGAGGCACTATCATAATATGAATTAATAATATATGTACCACTTCCTTCTGAGCTTAATAACAAGCAAGCATTTCAAAGTCATTCATCACTGCATTAGGAGTTCTCTGTTGGCAGAAAGCTTTGTTGTAGAGGTTTGTTTTATTCTGCTAATAAGTCTGCATAAATCTGAACACATAACATCTGTATCTAAAAGTCACGTTCCTGCCAGCTAGAATTATGACAGTGTGACAAAAATTAAAAATTTAAATCTTGGTTTTGTTTTAGGATAAAGGGTTGGCATCCAAAAGTATAACTTGTGTAGGATATAGTGGGTTTTAAAAACATGTATATTTGTTTGCAAATGAAACTTGTAGAATGCAAGCACTGGACACATAAGAATGTCCTTTCCCCCTTTCCTCATCCCTAAAGGATAGCCAAGGAACTCCCATAACACAGCACTCCATTCCTTGCACAGTTTGATTTTCTCAGTGCCAGACTTGACTTGTTCAGTGCCAGACAGTGCAAGGCCTATGTCTTCACAGGCCACGGGGTGGGGGGGGGGGGAGGAAGGGAACCTCTACCCCTAGAAATATGTGTTTGTACCCATTGGCATCAATTGGCATTTTCTTTCTATTGGAAATAGCAACTTGTAGCCAGAGGTGTAGCTTCAGAATGGGGGCAGGGGCAAAATGAGAGCATTGCCTCCAAATAAGACCCTTCCCTAAAGAATTTTCCTTCCGTCTCCAAATTTCTAGCATTGTATTGCATTATCAAATTTTAGAGTTCGACAGGACCACAAGGACCATTTAATTCTAGTCCAATCCCCTGCCATGCAGGAATACACAAACACAGTTACTACAGTAATTCAAACCTCTAGTTGACCTTTTAGAAATAGCTAAGTTTATCGCACTGTGTTCTTGTAATGTAATGGGTACGTAATGTGAATGGAACGGAATGGATTTTATTGCATGGTATGATCCTCATTGAGTTCCCATTCCGTTCTCTGACAGTCCCTAGCCTGTTCCAGCAGAAGAATTGTAAAAATGTGTCCTCAGTCAGAACGCTTTCAGACCATTCCATATGATGTGTGTGTGATAATCCTACTGGTCTCAACCTATCCTCATGTTCTGAATGGCTAAGACAACTTCCTCCTCTCCCATCGTAGAACATCCAAAACTCAACTCAACTCTTCCGGTGTTGATGCAAGGAAGGTGCCACAGGCAATTGAAAAAATATATATTTTTTTATTTTTGTAAATTGAATTGTGTCGTGTCTACGAGAAAAAACAATGAATGCTCGCTACCTAAACCTCTTGGTAGCATTCTTTCCAATGCAGACACAGGGCTTTTCACATCAGTGAACATGCACCAATGAGAGACGGCTGAGGAACTACTTTAGCACTGGTACCATTACAACAGTAAATGCAGTGTGATAATATGTGTTCTCATAACATTACTATCACGTTATCAATAGTCTAAAGCAGTAACACCCATTCCCATATAGTTCCAGGGACTCAGTTACAGGTACTCGTGCGATAAGCTTAAGAGTTTAGGCATCTGGGGGAAAAAGGCAAAGGTCCAAAACACACTGCAGAAATAATCCAGTTTGAGACTGCTTTACTGCCCTGACTTAATGTTAGGGAATTCCAGGAGCTGTGCTTTTGTGAGACATTAGGCCAGGGGTAGGCAACCTTTTTGAACCGGGGGCCGGGTTGCTGTCCCTCAGACAATTGGGGGGGCTGAAGCACCAAAAATAAAAAATAAAAATAAAAATAAAAAACAATAAAAAATATGCATGCAAACTCTCTCAGCCCCAGAAAAGCCATGGCAAACCCCCTGTGGAGATTTTGCCAAGAAAACCCCAAGAACAAGTAATAACAACAATAATCAATACCATAATGGCGGGCGGCGGTGGTGGCAGGACCGGCCTGGGGCCAGTCCAAAGGCCTCGGGGGGCCGCATCCGGCCCCCGGGCCTTAGGTTGACTACCCCTGCATTAGGCCTTCTCTGTCAGAGAGCTTTGGTGCCACAATGAACTACAATTCCCAGGATTTCGTAGCACTGAGCCAGGGCAGTTAAAGTGGTCTCAAACTGGATTATTACTGCTGTGTGTTTTGGACCAAAGTTACTGAGAAAGTGTGTCGGTGGTGTCTGCATGGGGCAGAGTACTCTGGGAGCTGCCTGGGCTGTTCTGGCTGCAGACTGGCTCTTATGGTCCCCTATTACTTGGGCACACCTGTTGAGATGCTGGTCAGCTGTTTGCACATGTGTCCCACTGTGTTGCCCAGTGTTGCTCCTGTCATGGCGAGTTGCTCACTTTGAGGTCAGAAGGAGGTGCCCAGTGTCAATCACATGGCTGGACACCTCCTTCTGGCCTCAGAGCAAGTGATGAACCATAGCAGCAATGCCACTTGGTGGCACAGCAGGACACATTGTAAACAGCCCCATGGCATCACAAGAGAGGGCTCCGGATATTCCTGAAAGATCCAGAGCAAAAGGTAAGTTTTTTTAAAACAAAATGTTTAAAGTGTGTATATGGTGGGTTCAATGCTAAGCTGTCCAGATGTCATCTGGATAGTTTGCATCTGAACTGGGTTTTGGGGCCTGTGTCATCTGGAGCCATCAGATTGGGAATGGGGGCAGGACATTTTATTTGACCCATGCAGACAGGGTCAATGTAGTCTCATTTACACCACAGAAATAAAGCAGACTGACATAACTTTAACTGCCATGTTTCAATGCTATGGAATTCTGGGATTTGTAGTTTTGTGAGATATTTAGCCTTCCCTATCAGAGAGCTCGGGTGCCCTATCAAACTAGAAACTCCAGAATTCCATAGCATGGCAATTTACACCTTGTTGGAAAAGCAAGATTATTTTCCTGTAGCTGGATCCTCTGCAGGGATGTACATGGACCCCTGGAATCTCTACAGATCCTATCAATGAATTCATCTACAGGAAAATATCTGTATGCTTGCCCATTCCTCCCTCTGTTCAACAACATGGAAATAGTCATGTTGCAGGGCTGCTGGTGGTAGTGATTGCTGCTTACATGTCAGTTTAGGGAAACATAGCTATGGAGACAACCCTAACCCTAACCCTACATGATAGATGTTCTTGAAATGCAGGACCCTAAATGTGGTGTGTAAATGTTGGAAATAAAACATTATTTTTAAATAAAAAATGAAGAAAAGTTAGAAAGTTCTCAAAATTATCACTGCATCACAGATGAAAACAGAGGCAGAAGTGTGTACATGAAACAACTCTTGGCTGAGCTCCTAGATCACTGCAATGTAGTGTAAATAACTGTCAGCAGAGCTACTTTCTGCTTGAATCATGCAGTCCTTATACTGTATGCAGCTGTAGCACAACCTATGTGGATCTCTGCTAAATGCACATGGTTGAAACCCCATTGCACAATTGAAATGCACAATGGGATGTGAATGGGCATGTATTCCTCATTGGGCCTCTGCACACTCCATAGTGGGGCCTCATGCCTCATTACAAAGGCCCATTACAGATTGCTAACACCATGACTGATTCACATTAGTATGTGTTTCCTCACATAAACCTCTGCTTTCACCCCCATGTTGTTGTGTTGTTGTATGCCTTCAAGTTGTTTCTGACTTCTGGCAACCCTAAGGTGAACCTATCATGGGAATTTCTGGGGCTGAGAGTATCTGATTCACTTAAGGTTACCCAGTAGGTTTGCATGGGCAAGCACAGAATTGAACCTTGATCTCCAGAGTTGTAGTTCAATGTTCAAACTGCTACATCACTCTGGCTCCTACAGCTGTTACACAATCTCTAATAAAACTCCTCCACATACATAATGCAACCTATGCCTTTGTATATCACTAACTGGGTACTGGCCATATTCTCCCATCTAAAAATGGCTGCTTGATCAAATGCTATGTGTATTTGTGGAAATTCTTTGTCCCTATTTGTGGAAAGAGAAAGGGGAATAATAGGCAGGACTATTGCACCATATCCCTCCAGGGTAAGGAGACATTTGCCAACACTTTCTCAAGGATAAAATTTTGTACTAGCTTTATTTACTTTTTTTTTTTAAAAAATGTTCACTTCTAGCAGAGGAAGCATAGCAGTTTTCCTAACACTTTTTAGGAGATGTGTAGATACAATCCCAGTGTCATTCCCGGGCATTCTGTGCATGTGTGGTAGTGAGGACAACAGTCCTCTCCCAGAAGTGTTAAATGATGGGTTAACAATCTGTAAACTAGCCTCCTTTTTCTAGTTGGATGTAGTGGGGGAACCCTCAGGGGAAAAAAAAAGCCTTGTGATAAATTTTGGCTCAGCTTTAGCCCCGATGACAGGCTGCTTGCAGTATAGCACCATAATGTTCATCTTCATGCACACATGCACATTTGTGTCAAGAATAACACCTTGCTCAGAGCATGGACTTTTTGAGGCTTGGGGAAGGCAGCAGAAACCTGAAGAATGAGAACCTTGATATGTGGATTTGTGAATGTGTACAGTAGTATTTTTTTTTTTTAAAAAAAGGCAAAATCAGGTAAAAAGAGAGACAGATGTCAGAGTAATGTCTCTTCTAGAAATGCTGAAAAAACACCCTTTCCCTCTGAAACCCCCCCTCTCCACCATTTGAGACTCTGTGCTCACTTGTTTAAAAGCCTGCCTTCTAGTATAGGCTCTCAGGAACTGTCATCTTGATTGTGGTTTCACACATTCCACAATTAAGTTTTCTTGCTGTCAGGGACCTGGCATATTCTTTTTGCTCTTTTTAATCACATTGCAGCAAAGGAAAAATGTTGGGCCATTTTTCATGTAAATAGAATGGGAGTGTGGGGGAAGGGGAAATGCTTCGGAAACCATATTGGTATTCTTGGTAATTCCTGCTTTAGTGCCGTCCATGATAGCATCAACAAAAGGCCTTGTTAGCAAGTAGCATGAATTGGGGCAGGGAAATACATCCCACTATTTTGTCTATGTGCCAACAATGCACTCCACCATGCCTGCAGAATAGCAGCTATCGTTTAGCATTGTATACATCATTACCCGGAAAGAGTGGGAAGCAGGAGAAGGGGGAGGACATGGAACATCCTCCTTTCAGCATAGGCCGTAATAGTCCCTTCCAAACATTCTCTTGATTTTGTTTTCTTTTAAATAAAAAGAAAGGATTTAAATTTAAATGTCTTTTCATGTAATACAAACATTGATGCAACTTGGTAACACTAATAGGAGATATGTCTTCTATTCATGCATGTGTGTGTGTGTGTGTGTGTCTGTCTGTCTCTGTATAAACAGGAGTGTTCCTTGAGCTTCATTAAAAAGAAAATGGAGACTCTCGCTGGTCAGCCTGATTGTGACTCTCCATGGTTACCTGTCATTCAAAGACATCCAGCTAGGAGGAATGCTAATTGGCCCTGTTAAAGCAATGGTAATTGAACTAGGGAGACAGGCAGCAGAAGGAGCTTTGGCTGCAACACTGTCTGGCCTTTTTAGTGTTGTTCTGAAATATGGATGAAAAAGCAGAGAGCAAAACCTGCCTCTGGAAGGGTACCTTTTCAGTTGAGCTTCAGCGTTGGTTTGCCAGAATTTGCCCTCTCAATAACTAGTCAGGCACAACCATCTTGTTTCATCAGCAGGGTTTCTAGAATATATGAAAGGACGTTATCACACGTGGGCCAGAAAGCGGAAATAAAAGTGGAAATGAGGCATCCCGAAAATAAACGGAAAATAACCCTTGTTTCCGCATACGTCATTACCTTCATTGCGCATTTACAGTAAGTGTATTGAACGTCCACACACAAGAGAAAAAAAAAACGTAAATGTAGCTGAAACGAGCCTCCTGCACATGTGCAGAGAGAGGAATGCTTGCTGGAACCATGGCAACAGCAGGGAAATGTGCCACAATATGTATTTGGTTATCAGACCTACGGTAAATGCGAAATGATTCCCGTCATGCAATTGCAATTCCTGAAGAAACTGAAATTCAAAAGATCTCAGTTCTTTCCACTTTCTGTTGGGGTTCTGTCGGGGTTCTGTGCGACGTCGTGTGGAAACACGGGCAAATAATCCGGATTCGTTCGCCATTTCGTTTGGATTCTGTTTGGATTGAGCCCCGTGTGATAACGTTCATATAGATGAACCAAGAACTACCGGTACTGGGCAATCCAGAGGCTTTATACTGCCTACCAATCACAGGGAGCAAAATTGTTCACTGCTCAACTGTATCCAGGGGTAGTCATGTTGTCTATGTAACAATGTACAATAACATCCCAAATCCACCAAAAAGTGATACCTTTATTGGGCCAACCGAATGCACAAAACAAAGGTTGTAGGCTTTCAAAGCTTCA
Source organism: Phrynosoma platyrhinos (assembly GCA_020142125.1). NCBI lineage: Eukaryota > Metazoa > Chordata > Lepidosauria > Squamata > Phrynosomatidae > Phrynosoma > Phrynosoma platyrhinos. Next base: position 154,256,629 of record CM034706.1, read on the forward strand.
CTGGCTCTTTCATCAGGCAAAAACGTTTAAAATCATACAGGAGGAGAAGAAAAAAAAGACCATGTTAGTACCACTATATAATCATAGGACTTTGATACCATTTTAATTGTCATGGTTCCATCCTATGGAATTCTCTTCCCAAGAGCTATAGTGCTGTAGTTCAGGTTAGGACCTCATCAAACTACAGGTACATATCTCAGGATACTATAACATGGAGGCATAGGAGTTAAAGTAACATTGGTGACAGAGTGGTTAAATGCCAGTAATGCAGCCACAAATGCAGTGAGTTCTATCCCAGAGGGCTCCAAGTTGATTCAGCCTTCCATCCTTTTGTAGGTCAGTAAAATGAGTACACATCTTGTTGGGTGCAATTGGCTTACTCAATGTAAACTGTTTAAAGAGTGCTCAATTCACTATGAAGTGGTATAGAAATGTAAATGTTATTGCTGTATTACTACAGTATGGGCACCCCTATGGTCCCTTCTGTGCCCAAAGAAGCTCAGATCAGCATACATAGCAGGCCAGTAGGTAAGATACAATTTCTGATCTCTAGGCATCTGGCTTAAGACTTCCATTGACTCCTTGGCAATAACAGTGATATGAGCATCCAGACTGTCTTCACTACACCAATTATCAACTAGGCTACATATCCCTGGGATCAGAGAGAGAAGGATTTCAGGATATTTCCATACAGCTGAACTAGGCAGAAAGTAGATTGGAATCACTGATTGATTTGCACTGGCTCATGTCTCTCTCAAAAGGAATTAAGGAGTGTTTTGCATAGTATTCATAAGAAGCATACCTGGATTTTCCAGAGTACAAACCCAGAAACTCAGGTCAAAGTCTGTAATAATTTTCCTGTATGATACCAGTAGGTACACACCTAAGCCCTGCCTGGGTAGCACTGCCAATAATTGTTGCTTATACATGTGGGTTGGCTGGTATGTGTTTTTCCCCCTCCCCAAGGAAACACTGATAACGTAAGCTAAGCAATACCAAGGTATTTGTGGGTTTAAAAGGAGAAGGAAGCAACTAAAGTCTATATAGCAAAATGACTTCTGACTTTGGTCTAAGGAAGTCTACACTTAAGGCTGCAATCTTGCACAGATGTGCTTTCATGTGGGAAAGTGCTGCTGAATTGAGTGGCACTTACTTCTGAGTAAACATGCATGTAACCAGGTTTCACATTTTGTGTGGCAAGTTCTGCAATGAAAAGTAGGTGGAAAAATTTGCATAGTGGCATTAGCCTTGAAAGCAACATGAAAAGTGTTGTGATTTTCATAAGGCCAACCTTGAAAACTATCTGGGAGATAAGGGTAATGAAACATGATGGGTGTGCAATTTATAGGTCATATAATGATGGTCTTTTATAAATGGATATGCCTTCCAGTGTGCTTCCCAACTCAATTCAAGGTACTGGTTTTGATCTACAATGCCCTAATTGGCTTGAGGGCAGGACCTCTGAAAGATCGCCTCTTCTCATATAAGAATATCCAAATGATAAGATCTTCAGTAGAGCCTCTGCTGCACATGCCACCACCCCAGGAGGCTAGGTTGGGAGGTATGGATGACAGTACCTTTCTGATAACATCACACAGAATGTGATGCCTTTCCCAGAGGAGGTCAGGCTGGCCCCATCTTTTCTGAGAGTTTCCAACAGGCAGCAAAAACTGTGTTATTTTGACTGGACTTTGGTCCTTAAAATTAGGAATGGCTGCTCTGGTGGTTTTTTTAAAAATGTCTATGACTTTAGCAATATTTTCAAAATTGTGTTTTTAGTTTGTTCAAAGAAGTGTTTCAGTGTTGTCTTTACCATTTTAAATGCGTTTACATATTGTATATCACCTGGAGGTTGTGTATGTGTGAGAAGGGATAAATACAAGCAAAAACGATTGATCAACAACCAACCAATCAAGCAGTGCATTATGATTTGTCAATCACTCAGATATTCAGCTGTAAAGACATTTAAACAAAGATTCTGGATGAAGCTATTTCATGTGATAACAGTTGACATCTTTCTTGAATATCTCACATTAGCTCTACTCAGATATTCTGAATATGGGCAGAATCCACATATGGATTACACTCACTGCCCTTTTGATTAGGCAGAGCTGAAGTACACATAGCTTCTTTCTGCTTCATCTGGTGCCTCAGGTACACACATATCTACATTCTGGATACTAGGAATGGATCAATGTGTGGAGGTTGGTGGCATGGACAATGTAAGCAATCTCACTGCAAACTGATTTAGAACATATTAAAAACATCTGAATAGACTCATAAAATCAGGATAGTCCAGCCCCTGCCATGCACAAATAAAACACTCCTGAAAGATGCTCATCCAATTCTATTTAAAAATTTCCAAAGAAGAGGAGTCCACCACTGTCTGAGGCAACCCATTCCACTCTCAAATTGCTCTTATTGGAAATAAATTCTCCCTAATGTTTAGGTGGAATCTCTTTCCTTATAATTTGAATCCCTTCATTTGTGTCTTGGCCTCTAGAGCAGCAGAAAACAAGCCTTCTCCATCTTCTACATGACATTCTTTCAGATATTTAAAGATATCATGCCACCTCTCATTCTTTTCTTGTACAAGCTAAACAAACCCTGTTTCCTCAATGATTCCTCATAAGGCTTGGTTTTCCAGACCTTTGATAATCTTAATTTAAGATCAAATGACAACAATGAATGTATCAGCAAAATATTTTTATACTTTTGCTTGTGGAATATGCTGCCTTAGAGTTTGATGGAGTCTCCTTCTTTGGAGGTTTTTAAACAAAGGCTGGATAGCCATCTGTCAGGAGTGCTTTAATTGTGTTTTCCTGCATGGTACAGGGTTGGACTCAGTGGCTCTAGTGGACTCTTCCAGGCCTAAGATTTTATGATTCTATTATTCTAGTTTTGAGTCTAATTATGGAAAGCCTGTTGATATATACTTGAGAGTTTATCTTTTTTCTATCTCTGTTGGACAAGCTTTCCCATAAAGAAAGTAAAAAAAAAAAAAACAAAAAAAACACCTGCCCAAATGATTCAAGAATCATGAGTTAAACTGTTAATTTTCCCAAAATTATTTGTCTCAGCATTTATGTCTTGGCTGCAAAATTATTTTCTCCACCCCATCATCACCACCAAATATCCAGTTGGCAGGTTCAAGGAACAGAACTTTTTGGATGATGACACCAAAATGTAGGAATGCTTTTTTGATGAGATTGGAGTGCAAGACGAGAGGCAACCCAATAAGTTAACCTGAAAGCTCACCTATATTAACATTTTTTCTAGACTGCAATCCTGAACACACAGAAATTTAGTCCAGTTGAACATAATAGGAATTATTTCTGAGCAAATATGTATAGGACTGTGTTGTTAATCTTTATAGGGCTCATCATTCTAATTATAGATCTTGCATATGTATTCTTGCTGTGTTTCAGTTAATTTTTATACTTATATTACAGTGTTTTTATTCATTTTGCATCAATAATATTGTGATAACAACAACAGTATTGATCCACAGTCCTTGCTATTGTCACTGGATGATGCACTGACATAGCACCATCTACTTTATATGTGAGTAATTCAAGGATGGTAGCCAAGATCCTTATGGTCTGCTGGCAGAGCATAAATCTGCACTAGAGTACACATGCTGGTGCCCAGGGGTGTGTGTCATTGCTTCTTCTCCACTGAGTGAAAAGGCAACCAGAGAATTTCAAGTGCCACTTCACCTCCATCTGCTAATTGGCTGTGGGGATGCACCCAGATACCATTGTACTTCGCTTGCACACTTGGAGAAGAAGCAGCGTAAGTTGCTTCCACACTGCTGGGCATGGCCAAAGGTTGCTTGTTCTTCTCTGGGTTCCTCAGGCTAGCCAGAGAGTGCCATGCACACTTCTGCATCCAGTTAGTGCCTGGGAAGAGAGGAGTTTCACCTGGGAGGTGCTATCTGCTCTCACATCCCTAGTTCAATGGTGTTGCTCAAGGACTAACCTCCTGGTTACCTCCTTGCACAAGATCTTTAATAGTACTTATGCTAGCATGATGTTGAGTTTCTCCCAATGTAAACTACCTATAACATTCTCATTATAGAAAGGGAAGTTCCTGCCAAATACCCCATGAAATGGGCAGAAACAACTTTATAGTTCTATATGAGAAGGAGAAACATGGTGGAATCACTGTGTATGAGAGAACTGCTGAGAACATTGTTCAACCACATTTAAGTGCAAAATCCAGAACTTTCACCTTCCTCTGTTTATAATTTTTTAATGAACTGAATCATTTCCTCAAATGCTGATTTTGTGCATGAAAATTCAATAAACCCATTGTCAAGAAACAATGCAAATCCATGGAATCCATCTTGCAAATGGTTCCAGGTCACAGGGACGTTGTTATCTTCTAGTCGTTTCTTGTACAGCAGCCCATCATCTCTAAATATGTCATATTCACAAGTCAAAATGTATGTCTCAGGGAGCTGTTCTACAATGGTATCCTCATCTTGAATGGGCGAGCTCATTGTTTCATCATACAGTCTGACTTTTTGATACAATTCTTTTGAAAAGGGAACTGGAGATGGGGGCTTATATCCTCGAGCTTTAAATTTTTCTGGGATGAGGTCTGCACTAATCCATTTCTCAAATTGCATCTTCATGTTTTCAGGAACATGGGCATTGTTCAATAAGTCTTCTACGCTGGAATAGTCCTCATTCAGAAAAGTAAAAGCAAGCTTCGCAGCCCGTTTTATGGTCAAGCCAGGACCATATCGGTTTTGCTGATGGGCAGGCAGTGACAGGTTTAGGATTTGGAGAAATGGGTACAACAGGATTTGAGCTCGAATTTTTGGGACATACATTCTTTTCACCAGTTCTCGACAGACAATGGCAGCAAGTGTCCCTCCACTGCTTTCTCCCATAAGGATAATGCGGGTAGGATCCACTCCATAATCTCTGGCATTCTTCATAAAATATATAGTACCAGTAAGGCAGTCTGACAACTGGGCAGGATGCTGGTGCTCAGGACCTAACCGAAACCTGAAACAGCAACCAAAGCATTGGTGTTCAGCCTTTGACAAAATGGTACAATCTCCTCAGCTAGATCATTAGATACCCTGAGACAGCCCACTGATGGCAACTGATCTTAGGGCACTGTTAACGATTAGTGGCATTCTCTTTGTTAGGGAAAGATGATGCTCTTTCATTGCTTCTTTGTTGTGACTCAGTCTATGGCCAGGAAGATATCCTCCCTGTCCTTTCTTAAGGCTTAATTTTTCCCAAGGCCCCTGTTAAATTTTCCACTGTGATTGTCTCCTTCAGTGCCACGGAAATCATTCTTTGGATAGACTATGGATATATGCAGAAAGTTAAGAACAAAGTACTCTTATATTATTATGGTAGAAGACCCAATGGCCAAAAATAAGGAGGGAGGAATTATGGAGGGGGGTGTCCCATCTGACAGTAGGCACCCATCTGAAAACTTGGCCTTTAAGTTCTTTTATCACTTTATAATGGGTAACATTGTGTCTCTGTCACCAGGGGGCACCAGTGCATGGAAGACATGATGGAGAAGCAGATCTTCCTGGTTAGCCTGGTCAAAAAAGTCTGAAAAAGATTCTTATTTAGCAGGCCTCTGAGCTATAGTGTGCTGGAATTTGAATTTAGGCTTTGCCTCCAATCTTGATTTATCATGATGTTTTATTATTTTTAATTAATATTAATAGATTTTAATATATTCAGTTTTAAGGCAGTAGAGTGCTTTGGGAATATTTGTTGAAATGTGACTTACAAATTTATTAACCCATATATATTTTCCTGCCTCTGTGCTTTAAATTCTCCATAAGAAAAGGTGTAGACCATACAAAAGAAGCATCAATGCATGTGTTCCCCTCCCCCCCTTAATCTGGTATATTTTGTTTTCTGATTTTTTAAAAAATAATAGCTTGCACAATTTATTTTGTTTATTTTATTCATGTGAAAGTACAAGAAACAATAGAATTAAAATATTGATGTCTCATTCAGTGGCCGTTGAGAATTTCCATGGCATCCCCTTGCAATGATCATGGTACATCTAGACAATTATGTGAATTAGTGTCATTCTAAGGAATTCTATACTTATATGCTGAACTTTCATGGAACTGCAGTTACCAGATCATCCTGCACAGACCAGAGATATATACAACTGGGGAATGTCACCTATATTAGTTTGAGCCTCTGTAATTCCCAATACAACTGAATTCAACAATATCAGGTATGCTTGAGAATACTCAGTGCCACTTTCTCTTGGGAGATATGCATGCATCTTTTGAACTGGAGGGGGGCATTTGAATAAATCAAGCTGAAACAGACTAACAGAGCAACACTATTGGTACTTCATGAGATGGGATCTAAAGAGAGATAACCCACCTTTTGATCTCTCTTTGCATAAGACAAGAGAGGAAGAAATCTCCTCTTTGATTGCAATAGGAGAGGAATTATTTGTTCACCAACAATGGCATACATTTGCCATCCTCCATTATTCTGGGAGTGCATCAGGAGAAAGGGAATCTGGGTATCCAAGTTTTCACCAATTCTTGACAGACAATGGTCTGTCTGCACTGATCTGCACTCAGGATATCTATAGGATGCAACCTTTTTTGTTTTTGCTCATGTCAGAGCTCCACCAAAGGCTGTGGAAGTTTCTCTGGTATTAGAGAAGGGGAGTTGAAACTGGGTCTTTGGAGAAGATAATCCCAAACATCTTTGGCTTCTAGTATGCTCTTCCAGTTAGCATGAATACAGCAGTGCAGAGATCTGTTGAGATACTCCAGAGGTCTCGATGCTATTGAAATCACTTTGTATCTTGTTACAATGACACAGCCAGACACTTCTCTCATCCTGTCCACTTCCCATGAGGCATGGCTGTGGAAGGGACTTTAGAAGCATTATGGCAAGTCAGGACAGGTGGGTTGTGTGTCTTTGGGCACTGTGGAAAATGCCAGCCATTATTTGTTATGAAGTCATAGGCTTTCATGGCTGGCATCCATAGGTTTTTGTGTGTTTTTTGGGCTGTGTGGCCATGTTCTAGAAGAGTTTATTTCTGACGTTTCACCAGCATCTGTGGCTGGCATCTTCAGAAGATGCCAGCCACAGATGCTGGCGAAACATCAGAAAGAAACTCTTCTAGAACATTATTTGTTATGTTTATATCCCACTTTTCCACCAATGATGCTGAAATAATGTATAAAAGCAGCAATATATGAAGCACACAATATTTAAAAAACAAACAAAAACATGCAGAAGGAGGCCTCCATCTTAATAATACCACTTACTCTAAAAACACAACCACTGAATCACTTTCTCGAGCGAGGTAGCGGCATACTCGTTCGTAGGTTTCTAGGAAGGAAAAAATGTTATTCAAAAATGATTAATAATCAAGTTGGTCATTGTCACTGTAGCTTCACTGATGTTGTTGATTTTCAGAAGTTATTATTACTTAGGATTTAGGAATAATAATACATTATGTGTTAATAAAAATAATAAAAGAGTATAGATCTGCAGCCCTTTCACACCACCAAATTATAATGCTATGATTCCATCTTAACTGCCATGGCAACATCCTATGGAATCATGGGGTTTGTAATTTGTGAGGCACTAGAGTTCTCTGACTGAGAAGTCTAAATATTATTTCCTAAGCTACACATATGGGGCTTCCCGAATTACCAGGCCAGCCTCATTGGTGTGAGAGGAGGCTGTCGTGTCTGCACTCTCCCTTTGTGCCCCAGCACTCTCCCAGCAGGCACCGGGGTGAATTTCAGAGGCTCTGATTGGTATGGAGGCTGTGGGAGGGCAAGCTTCCAACTTGGTCTGGGACTACATTTCCCAGCATGCATTGGGAGGTGGAAGCACCCTCCCATTGGCTGGTGTGGTGGCTAAGGGCTGCTGCGGTTGGTTGGGAGGCTGGAGGGGGTGGGAATTCTGGGCCTCCTGGGCCCTGATTATGTGGTGGGCCTGTTTTAGGCCTCATGATGCAGGGGATTGGTGCCATTGCAAGCTCAGCTCAGCATTCCTCTTCCTCCATTGGTTGGGGATAGGGATGTGCTATCACAACTTTCCAGGAGCGGTAGCATGGGTCTCGGATGTGGTGAGCATGGTTTCCTATGCTTTGGAGCACTGGATCAGGATTCCCTTGGGGACCTGGGGGTGCTGGGAGGATTGGGAGTTGCCATTGCAGGGACAACTCCAAGTCAGCATCCCCCATTGAGATGCAAACATGCAATCAACTGGTTACCTTTTCTGTCATCCTGAGGCCTGGCTGTGACCAGGCAACTTGGTTCATCGATCAACAGGTGGGTTGGTCAATGCCAGATCCAGATCTCATGCATTTTGGGCCAACTTTACCTGTCAGCTGTGTTCAATAAAGTTGTGGCCTTTTCCATTCCAGTTGGATGTGTTGTGGTTATTTCTTTGCGATGCCTCCCCTTCCACAGCAATCCAGGATTCTGTACAATGGAACCATGACATTCGAAGTGGAATCATATTGATGTAGTTGTGTAGTGTGAAAGGGCTCGTGAACTCAACAGCCAGAGATAACCAAACATGATACATTACTACTTTTGCTGGCTAGTTATGAGTATTTGTATTTTTTTAAAAAAATAGTGGAAGTAATAGATCTCTCCTGAATAAAATAATTCTGTTCCAATCAATAAGCCAAATAGCCTTGACAATTGCTCTGATCACTGACCTTTGAAAGAATATGTTTTTTGGGGGGTTGCCCTTACTTTCCCCATCATGCTCAAATATGCCTGCTTCATCCACAGGACCACATAACAGTCATGTTTCCATGAGAAACTTCCATATGTAGAATGCTACAGAAGTAGGTGTAAATTATTCAATGTATTCAAAATAAATATGGAATAGAAAGATTGTGCAGCCTGGATATATTGTATATTTTGGATTAATAGATTAATAATTGATCATGTAAGCCATTAATTAATAATTAATCATGTAAGCCATTAGAAGGGTTGGATGCTAGTTATGCTAGGAGAGGCATCTAGTGGCTCCTGTGTAAATGAAGCAGTGGACCTTCTCTGAGTTCCAGGTGAAACTTTGATGGAACTATCCAAGGTCCTGAACCTATTTTTGGGGGGTGGTGGTGGTGGAAAGGGATAAGCACCTGAAACAGCTCCTTTAAAATTTAGACTGAGGAGATTATCAGATGGTGAAAAAAGATGGGAGAGAAGTGGGGCACTCCCATCTTTATCACACAATTGCAGGAAAATTATCAGATGACATTCCATGGCGTCACTCTCATCCCATCCTTCTCCCATCAGTGAAGATGGGAAACTGCCATCAATAAAAAGTTATGGGGCCATTCCACTTCACTGATGGAAGGAGGACTGGATGAGAGCAATGCTATGGGATGTCATCTGATAATCTTGCAGCAATCATGCAATAAGGACAGGAGCATCCCGCTTCTTTCTCATCCTTTTTTGCTGTCTGATAATCTCCTGAAATCCAGAATGAAATCACTGCCCCACTGGCATGGGAGGCAACAGCTGCTGCTCTCCAGAGGTATAAATATGGGTTGTCTATTTGCTTTCCTTGCTGTGGACACTCCTAATTCTGGGAGCTCTTTTGGCTTGTTTGGGGCTTTCAGTCACAACCACATTAATTAAAATACTGCTTTAAAAAGAAATGTTATAGTTGTATGACATATCTTACTTCTCGTTCCAACCAATCCACATCCTCCATGCAGGTAGAGCAGTCCTCTTCTTAGCTCAGTAGCTGGAGTTTTTGGCTGGTAAATCCTGACTGGCACATGCTCAAACTTTGAGTCCTTAATGAAGAGTTTTGATTCCTTCCCTGCTGGTACTGAATTCAACAGAAATCTAATGAACTCAAGTTGGGTGCAGATCCCTAATTTCTCAAAAATCGTCCCCTGTTTTACAGCAAGAGAGGAGGAAAATTAGATCAGAAAATTAGTGCAAGGCACTGTGAATATCACCTTGTATATCTTTTGGGAGCCAGTGTGCTGGAGTTGTTTGAGTGTTGGACTAGGACTTTGGGGAACCAAAGGGATCAAATCCCTGCTCAAGCATGAAAACCTTGCATAAGTTACACTGTCTCAGCTTCAGATGAAAGCAATGGCAAACATCCTCTGACTATATCTTCCCCCAAAAAATCCTAGGATAGGGTTGCCATAAAGTGGACTCAAAGGCATATGCAACAGCAACACTTTCAGCTCATTGCAAAACAGAAAAAAAGGCTTCCAAGTGCACAAACATTTTTCAAATGGTGTTCCAAAGAAGAAACAATGAAATGTTTTGGAGATCAACTTTTTCCAAACTACAGTTGGCCCTCCGTTTTTGCATGGGATCCGTTCTGGAAACCCCCCCCCCAAATGGAGACTAGCCAATATTTAAGCCCCATAGGCTTGAATGGGGCACGTGCCCCATTAAAATTAAAGGAGGCCACCCCTCCGTGAATATTTGAGTCCACGGATTTCACGTCCATGAAAACAGAGGGGTGACTGTACAATCTCTCTCTAGAGATGGCACTTGTTTCTTATAGACTTTGAACGTGTGCTATGTCTAGTCTCTGTTTTGATTTTCAGGCCATTTTTAAAAGAAATCGCAACCCCCTGAGCCACCTGTATTACATTGGCCCAGTTTTTATTCTCTAAATTTTGTCTTCATGAAGCACTGCTTGGCATCTCCCACAGTGAACACTTTATGACCTTTAGATATGATCTTCAAAACAGTCACTGAAACAGCCAAAGATATTTATGAAAAGCCTCTTCCCTGCCCTTACATGGCCTAGTCTTACTTCCTATGTTGTTCTGAATGAGGAGGATGACACATAACACACATGCAAAGTCCTTTGGCTGAGAAATGTGTATGTTTAAGGATGCAGCCCTGTGCTCACCTGAGGGGTTATGGGATGCAGCAAAAGCTGTGCTGCACACACCCAGTGCCAGATATGTGGTTGCTATAACTTAATGCCAGGAAACTGCTGCCAGATATACTGATGGAACACTCTCCTGCTGCACCTGTTCTGCTAGTGAAAATGCACTGGCAAAATATCCAAAAAACAAAGAAACTGCTACTAATAGATAAACCATGAATTCAAGTAAAATAAAATAAAGCTTTTTCTACCTAGTTTTTTGTGGATTTTTCAGGCTGTGTGATCATGTTCTAGAAGAGTTTCTTTCTGATGTTTAGCCAGCATCTGTGGCTGGCATTTCTCTGAAGATGCCAGTCACAGATGCTGGCAAAATGTCAGAAAGAAACTCTTCTAGAACATGGCCACACAGCCCGAAAAACCCACAAAAAAAACTATGGATGCCAGCCATGAAAGCCTACAACTTCACTTTTTCTTCCTTCTTGAAAGGTGAAAGAGTTTGGGGCTAACTTTTAGATTTTAGGGTCTTTGCCCCCTAATCCTAAAATCGAAACATCAAATTCTTGTCAGGGAATTTCTCTAAGTAAGAGTAGTTTGCAGAGGAGGAGTTTTGTGATGTGAAAAGGGAAGGTTGCATGAATGGAAATTCTAAGAAATAAGGAAAAGGAAGAGAAAGAGTTATGTAAAACAGATGGAGAGAAGATGGTTTAGATATTGATTTGGATGTTAGGATTCTTAGTACTAGCATGTATGTATGTTTATGTGTTTTGTGTGTTTTATATGTTCAATAAAATTTTCTTTAATTTTTTTTTCTCAGAGAGTTCTTGACCAACATCTCTCAGCCAAGACTTTTGTTGAAAGACAGTTATTAACTCTGTGACTCAATGTACAGTTGTCCCTCTGTTCTTTCAGACTTCATGTCCACGGTATTATATATTCATGGAGGGGCAACCTCTGTTCAAATCAATGAGGCTTGCCCAGAGGGCTTGAATATTCACTAATCTCCATTTTTGCATGGGGGTCTGAAAATGGAGGGCCAATTGTATTCAGTTCTGGGGCTTGGTGGGCTTTCACATCCTTAGCTTCAAGCCAAGGACTTGGGGAGAAACATAAGAGAGACAATGGCAAGGTTTCAAACCATTCAGGGCTTTACAGGGAGGAACCTGCACCCTACATTTTCCCCAGAAATAGCTGTGTGGCAATGTGTCCAAACCACCATATCAGCCCTACTGAAAGGCCTCCAGGCTTGTCTCCCTATTGTCACACTGGCAGCCATTCCAGGGGGCTGTAGTAGAGTCATGAAATTACTGCATCTGATGAACTAGGACCTGCTCTTCCCCTCTTTCCTCCCATCCATTTCTTTTATTTTATGCTGTGTCTTTTTAAACGGTAAATTCACAAGCAAAGACTGTCTTTTACTACTTGTATTATGTCAGCCACTCCCAGGAGCTGTTGGCCTGAGGAATGGGATTAAAATCCTATAAAGAAATGAAAGAAGTAAAATGAAACAACTGTAGAAAACAGCCCCTTTACACCCATTAAAATTTCCCAGACACTTTGTGAGGATACTCCTCCAAAGGGTACATTGCAATAGTCCTATTTGAAGTTACTAAAGTGTGAATAAAGGTAGCTGAGCCTGCTGTTTTCAGGAAAGGGCACTACTGGCCTCTCAGTTGAAGCTACTCTCACTCCTGCTGCTGGAGCATCTGGAAGCAGCACTGGATCAATCTGTGAACCCAAATCTTCACATGAAGTACAACTCCATCTCAAACAGGTTATAAGACCTATCCTGCTTCTTTTGGAGGACCAATATACATGTTTTGGAACGCTATATGACATTGAACAGCATATGTTTGATTGTGTGTGTGCTGCGTGCCTTCAAGAAGTTTCTGACTTATGGAGACACTAAGGAGAACCTACCATGTGTTTTTCTTGGCAAGATTTGTTCGGGGGGGGGGGGTTGCTTCTATCTTTCTCTGAGGCTGAGAGAATGCCCAAGGATACTCAATGCATTTCCATGATCAAGCAGGGTTTAAAAAGCTGGCCACTACAGCACACTGACTCTTATGTTAGATTACATCAGACTTAATTTATATGTTTATTTGTTTGACAAAAGAAGTTGCATTCAAAGCAAAGTATGATAGAAAAATTAAAAATTGAAGACATCAGACAAAAACACATAAAAATGTACTACACCACAACAATATATTTTAAAATGTATCATGCTGGTTTTTTTTCTGTGGATGGTTGTTGTTTTGTGCCTTCAAGTTGCTTCCAGCTTATCACAACCCTAAGATGAACCTATCACATAATTTTTTTAAGCAGGATTTGTTCAGAGAAAGGCTTGCTTTTGCCTAACTTTGAGGCTGAGAGTGTGTGACTTGCCTAAGATCCCCAGTGGCTGAGTGAGGATTTGAACCTTGGTTTCTAGAGTGGTACTCCAGTGCTCAAACTACTACACCATGCTGACTCTACACCACACTAGAAGGACAGGATATAAATCAATGATTACCAACATTTGAATATTTCAATAATTCAGTAATTCATAGATTTTTAAAAAGTAAGCCAAAAACTACTCGGGGGGTTGCAGACTGCCAGAAATAGTGCAAATTGAGTCCACTTTTAGGGTTAGGGTTAGGGTTAGGGAATAATGGGAACTGTATTTTATTGTGGCACCAGAGCTCTCTGACAGAGAAGGCTCAATGTCTCAGAAAAAACAAAACAATTCCCATAATTCCCTAGCACTAACTCTAACCCTAAAAGTGGACTCAATTTGCACTATTTCTGGCAGTCTGCAACCCCCCTCAGTGGCAATGCAGATGGCAGCTCTGGGCCACCCCTGCAAGCAGCGGATCGGGGCCACGGCAACTGCATGGAAAAAGGGGAGGGAAATGGAAGAGTGACATGGAAGAAAAGGGAGCCCCACAATGCAGCTAAGAGGAAAGAGGGACTCTGGACCTTAAGAAAGGGTCCTTCCCTTTTTCAAATGTCCCTTAGATGTTAAAATCTCAATATATAAAAACACCATCAATGACCAGCCCAATAATTTACACACACACACACACACATCAATAAAACTAGCTCAGCAAGCTTCCTCACACCTGGTTTGGCTTCATCTTATTTATCCTTAGGCAATACCACAGTGTGTCTGGCTCTGCTGTTGCCAGAGAGTATCAACCAAGTAACACATGACTTACATTAAATTAAACCCAATAGTAGCCAGATTTGCCAATTCAC
>CM034706.1:154275511-154295653 GCA_020142125.1 Phrynosoma platyrhinos
CCTCTTCCGGGCCTCGGAGACGGCTCAATTGAGTCGTCTGCCGAGGTCCAGAGACTCCTACTCTTGGAATCATATCCAGGGCTGCTGTACTGGCCAGCCCATACAGCAAAGCACAATAACATCCAAAATTTAAAATCAGTGATACCAACTGTGACAGTTTCTTTTAAGTCATGGATCTCTTGGAGAATTTTAGAAACTGACTTAGGGCCTCTGCAGACTGCCAGAAATAGTGCACATTAAATTGAGGCACTGACCTGGCTCAGTGCTAGGGAATCATGGGAACTGTAATGCATTGTGGCACCAGAGCTCTCTGACAGAGAAGGCTCAATGTCTCAGAAAAAAATACAATTCCCATGACTCCTTAGCACTAAGCCAGGGCAGTGCCTTAATTTAATGTGCACTATTTCTGGCAGTCTGCAAAGGCCCATAGAAGTCAGAAAACAGTGTTTGTCAAGTATATCCAGGGAATAATTACTGAGGGAACCATCCAAGATAGGGGGAGGGGTTTTCTCTGTCAACTTCTCCTGTGGGTTTAAAACCCCTTCAGGGCTATATGAATCAATTCTGCCATGCAAACCTGGGCTTCTATTGTATGCATTATACAGATCATAACATAAAAGTGTGGCTGACACATCAAGATTTAACTCAAGTTGGGGTGACAATTTATCTGTCAGAGATGTATTCTGAACCTCTCCATTAGTAGCTGTTGTGGCATAAAAGTTTTAAAAAATAATCTACACGAAGCTGTCTATATGTTTGGGGGTGAACTCTGCTTTGGGTCAATTCCATTTAATCTACATTGGGCCTGAGTCATAACCATTCCTAACTGGTAATTATACCAAAATATATATTGAAATCTGGAGGACAGCAGCACTTAATCAGAGACAGAACTTAGCAAGCAAGGAATCTATTCTGGCTTCTGACACTAGGGGGTCAAGTGTTTTACCAGATTTCTTCTTAAAAATTTCCCTTAAGTTGGTAACTTCATCCAATTTGAGTAAAACTGCAGAATTTTAAACCAAGTATAAACAAAAGTAAGCTTTCCTCCTTGGGCTCCTTGTTAAATAACATTTTTTTTAAAAAATGTGAAAAAAACACTCAGTAGAAGAGGGATCCCATAATTAAAACAAACTAAATGTTTGAAGGGTTAAAACTAAATAAATAAGCTACCAACCTACAGTGTCATCTTTAAAAAGATCCTTCCCTACATCATACTATAACTATAACCAAAAAAGGAACAAATTGGTTGTAAGGAAAATGAATTAACACTGACTTCACTAAAAATAGCATCCAAGTTCTCAGTTGTCTATCAGATGGCCATTCTTGAATTTTCCTTACTGGGTGTCTGGGCCTGAGTCTGCTAAGAAGCAGGTGGAGACCAGGCAACAGGCCCCAGGAGAGAATAGTCACAGGAGAAGCTGCAGTTTCAGAGGCTGGTGGCTAAACTTGCCTTTGCAGACAGGATGGTCTCTTCTGTCCAGTGAGAGCCCAGGGAAATACTGTGTTGAAATAGAAGGGAGTTTATGATGCATGGAGTTTTCTTGATGATAAGATATCTTCCAAGGAGGAAGAAAAGTGGAAGGTGTCTAAAGAAACCAGGGTGGCTGTACAAACAACTTTCAGATGACCTGAGATTTAAAAGTGATGTGAATGGGAAACTGAAGAAGGGACCATGTCAAACTGATCTCTTTTTAAGCTTGGTAGATCAGGGGAACATTGTGGATGTAGTATATCTTGATCTCAGCAAGACTTTTGACTGGGTCCCTCATGAGGTAAGCTGATGAACTGTCATCTACACAGTGCTATTGTTAAGTAGATCTGTAAATGGTTCATATACTGAACTCAGTGTGTGGTCACTAATGGCTGCTCTACATCCAGAAGAGAAGTGACTAGTGGAGTATGTCAGGGTTCTGTCCTGGGTCTGATGTTGTTCAACATCTTTATAAATGACTTGGGAGATGGAATAAAAGGTATACTTATCAGATTTGTAGATGATACCAAATGGTTGTGAGGGAGCTAATATTCCAGAAGACAGGATCAGACTTTAAAATGACATTGACAGATTGCATATCTAGGCCAAAACTAACAAAATGAATTTCAACAGGAATACATGTAAGGTATTAAATCTAGAGAAGAAAAGTGAAATACATGACTATAGGATGGGTGACACCTGGCTTAAAAGCAGTACTTGCACAAAATCTTAGTAAACCACAAGCTAAACATGAGACAACAGTGTGATGCAACAGCCAAAACAGGCAATGCGTCTTTGGGCTGCATCAAAGTGTCCAGACTGAAGGAAGTATTAATGCCACACTATTTTGCTTTGGCCAGACTTCATCTGGAATATTGTGTTCAGTTCTGAGCACAAGAATTCAAAAAGGATATCAACAAGCTGGAACTTGTCAAGAGAAGGGCAAGATGATCTAACATCTGGAAAGAAAATTTTACAATGACATAGGGAGCTGGGCATGTTTAGCCTGGAGAAGAGAAAATTGAGAGGTGACATGGTGGCTATCTTTAAATATCTGAAAGGATTCCATGTAGCAGATGGAACAAGCTTGTTTTCTCATATGAATCAATAGATTCAAATGACAAGAAAAGAGATTCCACCTAAACATTAGGATCAGGAAACTCTAGCAACCTACACTGAATGACATGTCCTGTTTGTTATGTATTAATTAATTGTTTAAAATGTCCCACTGCCTTTCATGTTGTTTTATTGATTGCATGTCTGTTATGAAACTCCTGAATCACAATATAATGGGCAGTGTTTGGTAAAAAGAGGGCAAGGGAGGGAAATGGTTAGTCCAGACACAAACATGCCTGCTTGAAAATTAGTGGGATGGTGTCCCTTCCCACTAAGAGTACTGTGGATCATTTTTCTCTTTAAATGTTGTTCCCTAACCCCTCATGGGGGATTTTTAGAGAAGGAGAACTACCCTTCCAAATCACAGCAAGTTCCATCCTAGCTGCTGTAATTTCTGAAAATGTTATGTCTTTGTGGTGAAATTTTCAAAGGTGTTTTGGAATATTTATTATTTATTAGAAGTGTGCTTTGAATGCCAGTTTTGCACCTGCTTTACTATTTTGAAAAGCAGAGTATTTCAACCCATATCTGTTTATAGGACACCTATTTTGACTCTGGCCCCAAACACATTTGAAAAATGGAGGCTTTCTATACTGTGGGGAAAATAAACAAATGCCTGCAAAATTTTACTTTTTGACAGAAATAATAATAATAATAATAATAATAATAATAATAATAATAATAATAATAAAATTTATTTATATCCCACCCTTTGGGAACCCAATCAGGGTGGCTTACAAGTATAAAAACATATACAATACTCAAACCCAGCACCCCCTCCCCCCTTAAAACAGTATTAAATCAATAGAAATTAAAAAGTAGCACTTCATTAAATAAAAACAGTACAACAACCAACATATAAACCCAGCGGCAATAATCCTAACCATCCTTAGATGGGGCCACGCAAGGATCACTGGGGTGGGAATACCTGAGGCTGGAATAATTAATCTGGAAAAGCCTGCCGGAAGAGATCCATCTTGTCAGCCCTTTTGAAGCTGTCTAACGATGCTAACTGATGGATCTCATCCAGCAGGTCGTTCCAGAGTCTAGGGGCGGCAACTGAAAAAGCCCTCTCACTGTGGGAAAAAAGCGGGATATAAATAAAAATTATTATTATTATTATTAGATCCTGGAAATAAATAAACAAATATAAGATTTACTTATATTTGTTTATTTATTTCCAGGATCTATATCCCGCTTTTCTCCCACAGTGGGATTCAAGGCAGGTTATTATATATTTAAAAGACAAAGCTAAAACATTGATTGCAAAAGTTAAAATATACATTAAATACTGCTAACATTAAAACATAAATAAAAACTGCATTGTTTAAACAGTAAAAATCATTAAATATTAAAACAGCACACCACATTACTCAATAAAATCTACCCACCAAACACCTGCCTAAATAAAAATGTCTTCAATTGCCAGCAGAAATAGGCAGGGAGAGGGTCAACCTGACTTCCCGTGGCAGGGAGTTCCACAGTCTGGAAGCAGCCATGGAGAAGGAGTTCTCCTGAGTCCTCATCAACACACTTGCAAAGGTGGTGGGACTGAGAGAAAGCCCTCTCCTGGTGATCTTAGCACTCAGACTGGCTCGTATAGGGAGATAAAATTTGTAGGCATATTAGTCCTTTCTGAGTGGATAAAGCATAAAAAATAGGTTAGTAAACAGATAAATAAGCTCAGGGTTTATTTATTTCGGTATATTGGACCTTTAATTTTTTAAAAAATCATTATTTTGTCATGTATATAAGAAATACAATGAAATGAAAACAATAAACTTTTTTTAAAAAAAATATAAGATAGATAAAGCGGCCAGCAATTTTTAAAATCAGAATTCATCCTAAATCGTGTGAAGGTCAGTTTTGACATTTTACAAAAGAGATAAAGCAAAACCCAAGTTTTGCAGAAATTTTCTTGTTGCATTTTCCTCCTGTGCTGCCTTCTCTGTGTAAGGTTGACCTTCAGTGCAAGTTGTGAAATTCTGGAAAACCAGTTATCACCAGTTAAATTCTGTGTCATCTTTCCATTTAGCTGAAATCTTCCTGCTAACAGCTGCCAACAGGAAAATGCTGTTTTGTGATGCAATAAACATGAGTAACAAATCCAGTTCTAGGCCTTGTGATATATCTTGCCTGGTAATGCTCCTTGGCAGAACAATTATTGATCCCCAAATTGCTTTTGTTGTTATTTACCAGCAAAATGATTTCAACTTAAGGTGACCTCTATGAATGAGAAGCCTTCGAGATCCCAGACATCAACTGTTCTGCTTAGGTCTTGCAAACTCAGGGCTGCTTCCTTATTTAAACCAATCCACCTGTAGTGTCATCTTCCTCTTTTTTTTACTTCTTTCCCAGTAGCTAGTACAGTTGGCCCTCTGTATCAGATTGTGCATCTATAGATTCAACCACCTATAGCTTGAAAATTTCCCATTTTTGTTTCTTAAAAAGCAAATACTGATTTTGCTATTTTGTATAAATGAAACCATTTTACAACACCATTGTATATAATCAGACTTGAGCATCCACAGATTTTGATATCCATAGGGCTCTTGGAATTGAACTCCAGTGGATACCAATGGCCCACTGTATTATAATTTTTTCAGTGAGTCATGCCATTTCATGATATGCCCAAACTACAACAGCCTCAGTTTAGTCATGTTGACTTCTAACGAGAGTTCAGGGCTAGTTTGGTTCAAGAACTAATCATTTGTCTTTTTAAACAATGCATCGTATCTCTCCTCCAGCACTATGTTTCAAATGAAAATAGTTTTACATATTTTCACTGCATATGATAATGCATCTCTGTAACAGTACAACTCCTCCAGCATTTATCACTAACTCTAATCTGAAGAGACCTGAACTTTAAATGGGAAAAGATATCATTTTTGGATTGTTGTCCCTTATTTTTTCTGTTCTCAAGGAAGGGGTTACGCAGATCTTGTTCCACTGTTATGGTCTAACAGTAACATCAAAGTAATCTTCACAACCTGCTTATGGTGACTTTCATTTGTGCTGTACCGTGCAGCCAACACTAATGTGTACAAATGGGAAGCTCATATATATGAACTTTGAAAGTGATCACAATTGTTGGCCATGGAACAATGTTCTGCATTTAAAAAGTTAACAATAATAATAATAATAATAATAAAATTTATTTTTATCCTGCCCCTCTGCGTAGCGCAACCGGGGCGGCTTACTACTTTAAAACATACAATCATATCCCACAATCGCAGCCCCCCTTAAAATACAATTAAATAGTAATAACAATTTAAAACACATTTAAATAATAACACAAAAACAAAGAAACAATAGCAATAGCTACAGCCAATCAGGGATGAGCAGGATGGCTGTCTTTTGATGGCTGGAATATCTATTCAGGAAAGATTTCTTAGAAAGAGCAGCTGTGATAAGATGGAGTAATTTGCACTGACCGAAGTCTTCTCATTGCTTATCCATGTACCCTTACACCTCTGATATGGACAGTGATACTCTCAAGGATCTTTCCATTTCTTTCTTCATCCTCATATTGTCTCAATTGAACAAAATGAGAAACTAGCTCAGTTCTGTGTTTCCTATTTTAATGATTTTTTTAATAACAAAGTGTAAGTCTTTTTTTCTGTAGACATTGGTGTCTTTACTCCTTAATCAGAATTGCTAGCCACTGCATGAGCATGCACGCACACACACGCACACACCATCACCAATGCTTGGCAATGAGGCCAAGTGCACAACTGGATTGTTTGGCTTAAT
The DNA here is from genome assembly GCA_020142125.1 of Phrynosoma platyrhinos. Lineage (NCBI taxonomy): Eukaryota > Metazoa > Chordata > Lepidosauria > Squamata > Phrynosomatidae > Phrynosoma > Phrynosoma platyrhinos. Next base: position 154,281,852 of record CM034706.1, read on the forward strand.
ATTGTATAAAGGCTGAATCTCCCTTATCTGAATTCTTGGGATCAGAAGTGTTTTGGATTTCAAACTTTTTTGAGTTCTTTAATACTTGCATATGCATTATGAGATATCTTGGAGATGAGACTGAAGTCTAAACACAAAATTCATTTAATTTTCATATACACCTTATAAACATAGCCTGAAGGTGATTTTAAATAATTTTGTGCATGAAACAAGGTTTGTGTAACAATGAACCATCATAAAGCAAAGGTGTCACTATCTCAGCACCCATGTGGACAATTTTGGAGCATTTTGGATGTATGGGTAAGGGCTACTCAACCTGTAGTTGATTTGTTAGCATGGGCTCTGTTTAAATTCTGTTTCCATTCTATGGGTCTTTAACTGTACCCATCCACTCCATTACCCACAACTGAAACAAATGAGATTATCGCACAGCCTTTTTCTCCTGGTCTGGGCACTGGATGCAACCGGAATGTAATGGATATTATCGCATGCCCCATTGCCATCCAGTATTCATCCTACACTTAGTCCGGGGTTCTCCCTTTCTTAGTAAAGAACGGAAAAAAATTGTTCTTAGCTGTCAGTATCGGTTTTGGACCATTTTGGCTGATATGTGTGCAATAATCCTTGTCATGCTCAATCGGTCCTTGTGTTGTGATTGGTTGGGACTCCCTCCTCCTCTCCCCATCCTAGGACATAAACTTTTCTTCTGGTGGCAAAAGAATGCATGCATGGCCAAGGATGAGTTTAGGATGGCTTGAACATGAATACCGCTAGAATAGTAAAGGATGTGCAATAATATTCATTGCCATCTTGTTAACATTGCATGATTGCAAGCCAAATGTGCACATTGATGTGCACATCCTCTTGTACCATCCATTTCAAGAAATAATCTGATATGGACTGAATCACAGTCATGCTATCTATCTGTTCAGCCTATGTTCTGATCTTTTTTTACCATTCCACATATATATGAGTACATTTCATAGCAACAGAGTAGCCTTATACAAATGGATATGATCTCTTATTTGCACACATTACTCTGTGTCTTGCCCAATGGACTGTTCCTCCATGATATCAGCTCTTCTCTTCTCTCCCCAAGCTTCCCTAAACACTCTGATACTGCTTGGCTGCACATGTCCCAGTTTTCATCTGTGAAATGTTGGCGGGTTTGGTCCTGTAGGCTTGGAGGCTGGCTCCAAAAGGCACTAAGATCTCACTTCAAATTTATGATATTAGCTAGGTGACCAGTTCTTTTTCTCTCTGCCAGATGGTTAGAAAACTGCATACACTTCAAGCTAAGTAATAGGCAGTGCAAGCTACCTCTAGGACTGTTACTGGTCATTTCTCTGTCCAGTTCAGGTTCCATAAAATATATATTATAGTAGACTTATATATAAAATTCAAATAATGCATGTTCACTATTTCAAAATAAATTAAATGCAATGGGTGTGTGCCTTAACCCCTCCAAATTGATGGGTGTGTGTCTGAATCACACTAGTTAATTATGTATTGCCAACATTCACTTAGTTTATTACATCTTTGACCTTTTAAATTGAACTAGGACCTATCCTAAAATGGCTGCCCCATCATTGATAATGAATTGGGAAATTTATTTTGATATCTTCTTTCCCTCTCTCTCTCTCTCTCTCTCTCTCTCTCTGTGTGTGTGACACAAGCAGTGAAATAATTTGTGAAAAGAGAGGTTCTTACCATGGGGACAGGCATCTGTAATCTCACTTCTTTTCAGAACAGTTCAAAAGGACCAGTTTCACAAATCCATACTTGTACTAAGTAGATGCCCCCCAAAAGAATTGAAACTAGCCCTAGTCTAGTTATAATAATGAAAAATTATTCTCATTAACTGTGTATTCTGCTTTACAGTTAAGACCCCATGTACAAGTCTCTTTAAAATAAATTGAAAAACCCCCCCACAAATGTATTTGAGAAGCATATAGCTATTTTTTAATATCACATAACCTAAATACTCCAGATCCAATCTGATCTTGAAAGCTATGCAGGGTCAGCTCTGGTTAGTATTTGGATGGAAGACTGCCAACAAATACCAGCTGCTTTAGGTGATATTTTAAAGGAAGGAACTGGTAAACCACCTCTAATTCTTTCCTAAGAAAACCCTATGGAATTCATATGGTTACCCAAAGTTGACAGCAAGTTGAATGCATGTACACTTGCACACACACAGCAACCATAGTTACACTATCAATACAGATAAAGGTTTTTCTTCATTCTTTTCTCTCTCTTTTTATAGCAAAACCATCTTTTCCTCTGACCTCTTACTTTTCAACAATGAGGTGCTCTTCATCCAATATAGTGTAACTGATTAGTGACATCTGATCTATCCGGATCTGGGGACACACACACACACACACACACACAAACGGAAATGTAAGGCAGAAAAAGCCTTTTTAAAGGTAAGACTGCTTGTGATTTGTATTTTGGGGAGTTTGTATGGGATTTTTCTGGGGGTGCCAAACTAGAAAAGGGGCAGCACTTGGTGGGAAGTGCCAAATGCTGTGTGTGATCGGTTTATAGTGCAAATGAAGGCAAGGCCAGAATTGCACCTTTGAAAATAGCACTATTTAGCAAGAGGAGAGCTTGATGCAATAAAGCTCTCATAACTAATTACTTACAATTAATTCCTTTCTTTTGCAATAACAGAGGCCTAGCAGTTATATTATGTTGGAAAGTGAATAAGGGATAACTTTGCTGATGTAAAGTTTGAGATGTAAAACTACAACTTGTAACTGGGTGCCAGCTGCTATTTACACTTTTCTTTTCTTTTAAAAAACCTGTGTGTTAAATGGAGAGAAGCTGTTGTATCATCTAATTTAAACTTTAAATGCAGAGTTCACATTCTTAACCCACTGAATTAGTACTGAAAACCATGTAAATGATTAACTTGTTCCCTAAATAAACAGATAACATTTTATATAGTATATAATTCCACATTTATAGTTTGATAAGGTGAAGTTTTCATTATTTAGTAACCTCTTTGGTTTTATCTTAACATATTTAGGCTGTGCACTTTCACAGCTTCTTTGTCTACAAAATGTCTTGCATGCCACATAAACAGCAGTAATAGTCTATGATGTGTAACCAATTATGCATCATATTTAGTTCATAAAACCAAAACTGACAAGTTGTGTCCCACCCAATGCCCAGCTTTCCTCAATGGGCCATTGCACTCAGGGACTGATTTATTTTTATTTTAACCCCCCTTAGTGTTTCACTGTTGTTATGGAGACATATTTCTGGCATAATGCACTTCTTTCTTCCACATGGTCCTCTTTCCTGGCATGCACTTGTTACCATGGTGATGGCTGGGCATTCCTTTTGCCTCTCCTTTCAACAATAAGCACCTTCTGCTGTCTTCCATGGTTGTGTGTGGTGACAATAGGTTGTTGTGAGCTCTTAAATAAATCTTATAACCAGCTTCAATGTGTCTGCTAATCAATACAGATAAAGTGTCTGCTAATCAATACAGACTACAAAACGTAGAAGGTATTACACAGTAGTGGGCTGAGGCTTGAGCTGTCTAGTTGATCAACAATTTCTTACCTGAGATGAGGTCAATATGGCACCTCTGCACCAACTCTGCTATCTAAAGAAGCTGCAAAGATGGGCAGCTGAGCTGTAGGCCAGCACTGGCAAAGTAAGATGTTCTGCTACATTGGGGGAGAAGGCTCCCAGGAAAGGCACAGCATACAGAATACTATTTTCTAACAAATGACTGCTGGCTTCTGCTATACACCTGCTACCTTACTCTTCCTGGAACCTAGGTGGTACCACATGTTTCCATTCCCGGTCAAGAGTGTACCAGTCCCTGAGATTTCAGGACCCAAACCTGTAAGGATGCCCCTTCATGAGGTCAAAGTGGGTGGTCCCAAGTGATGATACAGGGGCAGTCCCTGGTGATGTCACAGGGGAGGGGCTGGGCTTGATGATGTCATAATGCATGGTATTAAACCCTGATCACAGTTGCTCACAGCATGTCATTCAAACAACAACAACAACAACCTATGAAGTCAAGCAAATGAGAAAATATTTTTCTGGGTGGAAATTAAATTGTCCAGCCTCTTTGTCCTTCCACCCCTGTCTTCAGCTGTGTTTTATCAGTTTCCCAAACATTGTTAACAACATATGGGAGATGTACTCCAACTGAAGAACATTTGGAAGCTCAGTTTTGAAATAATAGTCCAACTTTCCTCACCTCTATTTTTAAAACCTTTGCAAGCACAGAGTTAATTTCCCCCCAAACTGTGCTTTTAATGGGTTGCCTCCATAAGCCACTATCCATCAGTTTTCCCACTTTTCTTTTTGTTTTGTTTTTAACAGACCATGGAATCCTCCCTCATTCCCAAAATCAGCATCAAAATTAACCCCCTTCTCCTCCTCCTCCTCCTCCTCCTCACTACCAGCACCAAAGTTTTGGGAGGAGATAATGACAGTGATGACTTGAGACCTTTAGGGAAACCCTTATCTCAGTCCTGCCATTTTCATGAGCTGTTTGGTTTAAAGAAACCAAGTTGTAGTGGTTCACCTAGTGCCAGCACCTATCAATTGAATGTCAGGCTTGGGTTGAGAATACCCAAATTTATTGTTCTATTTATTATTTCTTAATGATTTTATTTGCATCTACCATTCTCCCAACAAAGGACTGGAGGCAGTTAACAATTAAATAAAACAAACAAAATTAAAATACCAAAGATAAACACTCACAATTTCCTGCAGTTTGGTTACAGGGTGGAAGAAGTAAAGGCCTATCTTCACCTTGGGTTGTAGTGGCCAAAGTAGAGGGTGAGGCGATCAGGCTCTGTCCCTTGTGTGTTTAATCCAGGTTTTTCCTAACTTCTCAGGAAAATATGAAGTGCCATTTTAGGTGCCACACATGCTCCAGGTTCCTTGGTTCTTTTTCTTGAAGGAAAGCTGGGGAATATAAACCCTCTGTGGCTTGCCAAACTTCTTCAAAGGAATTGGGCAAGAGCAGAATGAGGTTCAGGATTAGAGGAGAAGACAAGGAGATGTACATACTAAAAGGGAGACTGGTTGCAGTCCTTTTAAATATATCATAAAGGAAAGGCCACATTAAGTGGCTGTCCTTCCCTAATTGCAAAGGCAGAATTAATCTTTCTGTGTAAATGTGCATGTGCATGTACACGCACACACACATACACAAAATAGAAGAGATGGTATAAAAAGAAGTCTAACATTTGTAGGAAAAGACTTCTTGAAAGTCATTCGCACTTTTCCTTGGATCTTTTTCTTGAAGAAAAAGCTTGAGAGTACTATAAATCCTCTGGTGACTGCTGCAAGAAGGCAAGATTTTGGGAAAGGAAATCTAAATGCATCCTGAGCTGGTAGAAATTGGGGACTTTAGGTAAACTAGCTAACATGTTCCTCAAGCAATCACACCAGTTTCTGTGGCAAAACATGATTTCCAGCAAAAAGAGGAGGGCTAAACAAATGTTTTTAAGTTGCTTCAGCTTCAGTTCAGCAAAAGGAGAGGTGAGAAATGACGAGAGTAAAGAAACCTCAGGAATGCCAGAAGCTTAGGACTATTAGAATTTCAGTAAACACAAGAATACAAGATCATAGGAGTTTATCACATGGGGGAAATCCCGTGCAGAAACGGGATTTAAAAGGTGGGGGAAACCTGCAAAAGCGGGCAGATTTTTCCACACATCACTGTTAAAATGGGGTTAACCCAAACAGAAAGTAGTCAGAAACTACTTCCTTTTACTTTTAGGATTTTCTGAAAGTAAAAAGAAGCAGTTTCTGACTACTTTCCATTCAGATTAACCCCATTCTTACAACGACGTCGTCTGAAAATCTAACCGCTTTTGTGGGCTTTTTTCAATTTAAAGCCCTGTTTCCGCACGGGATTTCCCCCATGTGATAAACTCCATAGGATACCAAGATCCAGGACTTTTCACAGACCTGAGACACTTTCCCTTTACCAGTGCAAAAAGATGTCTGAAAGTTGCATCTAGTGTGGTAACAGCCTAGGGCATAGAAAAGGGACCATAAAGGTGACTGGCAATGGTCAAACTTGGTGAGGTGGTTTCCTTTGCCCAAAAGTGATGCAAACAGACTGGGCTCTTGCTGATCATGGGTGCCATTTGCTGACTGCAGGAAGTCTGGGGGGATTGTGACCCTTTGGCTTGTATTCATACCTAAGAATCATATTTAACATATTTCCATGAAACCTATGAAGCATTTTGGTAGTGTTTAACTAGACTGGATGAGCCAGTGTGGTTTGAGGGTTGGACTACTACTCTGGGAGACCAGGGTTTGAATCCCCATTCTGCCAAGGAAACCCACTGGGTAACCTTAGACAAGCCACCCTCTTTCAGCCTAAGAGGAAGGCAACAACGAATTGCCTCTGATATAGATCTTGCCAAGAAAGCCCTAGGACATGGTTGATATGAGTCACAGTTGAGTTCAAGGTACATAACAACAGCAATTACTGTGGCTGGGCAACTATCTGCATGAGGTGTGGTAGTGGCATCTCAGCTCCTTCCAACCCTGCAAGCTTCTTCAATTATGTAGGCCTAAAATAGCTTGCTGTGCCTCCTAAAGGATGTGGTTGCCCATTTTATAAGAAAAAAGTTTGGGAGTATACAGGAGTATACAGTATACAGGAGAGGTGAGTCAGAGGGGAAGGTGAAGACCTGCATAGCCCAGAAAGGTACAACTTTTAAATCTCAAGAAGTTGAGATTAAGTGAGAGGTAGATGCTTAGTCCATTTTGTTTTTCCTGGGCTTTTTGTTCTATCAGATTGCACCATCACACAGGACAGTTATTTAGCCTCACAAGTTTTTCCAAGCATTCAAGAATATTCAGGAACAAAAAGGTGATGCAGGAAATTGCATAAACCATCTGGATATGTGGAGTAGAGCTCCTTTTACTAGATGCAGGGAGGAGTGCAGTGTTTGTTTTAGGATGGCATTCTCTAACCTAGTGCTCTCCACATGTTTCCAAGTACAGTATATATCAACATTGAAATAGGATCATTTAGAGTGAATGGAAGGGATAATTTTAAATCATAGGTTGTTTTAGTGCATTGAATTAGGCCCCCAAATAATGAAAGACACTTCAGTTCACCTCTCACCTCCCTATCCTGATAATTCCTAGAAAGCATTGCTTTTCTTCCTTCTCCTTTACCCTCCAAACTACTTGTTTTCCCCTAGAATAATAACTGCTAGCAGTTCAAACCTGTCTGGATTGCCCAATCTGAGCTGTTCATTTACACCTGGGGCTGTAACTGGCACACCCATCATTATCATTCACAGAAAACGTCCAAGCTTTTTAAAAATGTGGCTCTCTGCAAAACGTGATGCTAATTATTTTGCAGTGTAACTATTGCTAACATTAATCAGTTACCGATGCAATCAAGGAACAGGGATCTTGCTATTACATAGTTTTAATCATTGCATTTTGAAACATATAGAAGTGATCTCTGATGTGCAACTGGCTCTCAAGGAAATCTTGAAAACCAATTTGCAGGTCTTCCTCCCCCTCTTGAGCTGTCACACTGCTAGTTGCACATGGGACTCTGTATTACAGAAAGATGGCTACTACCAACACGGAGCTCCCAAATAGGAATGGCAATAAAACACTTTTTAAAAATGCATTTCACAGCTTATTCTTTGTGAGAATTGCTTCTGTCCCTGTGAACCTGGATGCTACTGGGTGAAGCAGAGCAAGGGCAGTTTCCTTAGAAGGGTTTCCTTTCTTGGAAGAAAGGAGGGCCTTGTGATCAAGGGAAGTCCGGCTTGTTAGATGAACTCCACCAAAAGTGAAAATGGAGTTCTAATAAGGATGCCTGCCCTGTGAATTTGTTCATAAGGGAACAACAAAAGTGCCCTCCTCTTGTTGAATATCATCTCTCTCTAAGCATCTGATGATATGTTACACACCTCATCTTCTTTTAACACACCTGGTGAAACCCCAGATTTTTTTTCCCCCTGGTGCAAAACGGCAGCACATCATATGATTGCACAGCAGCTGGCTTCAGTGAAGCCTGACACACCTGAAGGCTTTGTCAAGGAAAATGTAATATTCTTGCATTGTCTTCAAAGTAAGAGCTAAACTTCAGAGTCAGGCTGTAGGCCAGACATAGGGCCTCTGCAGACAGGCCCTTTGCGGCATGTTGGAGACAGGGGAGGGGAGGGGCAGCCAAATGCTGGCTGCCCCAACCCCTCCCCGAAGACGTCCTGATGCCACATGCCCTTACACATGGCGCGTGGCATCAGGACGTCCTCCCAGCATAGCGGCCTCACATGCTACTCCAGAAAAGATAGCTCTTGAGGTGGCCTTTTGCCGCCTCTAATAGGAGCGGCATTTTGCTGCTCTTTTAAAAGGCGGCAAACGGGAGAATCCGGGCCGCTGTGTGTGGTAGCAGTGGCCCCAATCCTCTGCTTCCTGGGGTGGCCCAGGGCCACCTGTCTAGCTTCTTTGATAGTCAGCAAAAGAGAAAGGTCCTTCAGCAGCCTAGGCAAATTTTAATCAAGGTGTAGCATCATGCTGCTTTCAGTTCCAAAGAAATCTGGTTTCAAAAGTCATGAGGGATCACATATTCCATACTATTTACTTTCACATTAGCATAAATATATGCCGCCATAATTAGACTGGATCCCACATTTGGGCAATAGATTACTTAGCTGATGCCAAGGCCTTCTGAACTTTACTGCTGCATGACAGTCAATTAGCTCCACACTCAGCTAGGGCTCTTCCACATTACAAAATCAGCACAAAATGTGCTATGATTCCACTTTAGCTGCCATGGAATTTTGTAGTTTGTCATTTGGGAGATTATCACAGTGTTAATAAAACCAGCTTAAAATTTAAAACAGGTGGCATTTTGATCTTCTCACAAGAATTTAGCTACCAAAATCATCACCTGGGTCCACCCTGGGTCCATCCCCGTTTCCAGGGCTGCTCTGGCGGCCATTTCTTTAAGCTGGAAAACTCCCAGCTTCAAAAAGAGGCACACAGAGTGCCCCTGAGAGCAGAGATGGACCCGGGCTGGACCCGGGTATGATTTCTGTGGCTAAATCCTTGTGATAACCTCAGGATGTTACCCATTTTAAATTTTTAGCTGGCTCAGTTAAACTGGTTTTATTAGCACTGTGATAATCTCCTGCATGTGGCACTAGAACTCTCTGGCTGAGAATTATAAATGTCTCTCCCTCAACTGCAAATCCCACAGTTCCTTGGATGTTGCCATGGCAGTCAAAGAAGAAGCATACCACTATAATAATGTAGTACAAAAGTCAAAAAAGGAGGGAAGTTGTATGGGCATACTTGCAGAATGAGTGACTGCATAGGGACCATATTAGCATGACCTATGAGAATACAAAACCACTTGTGCCTTGGTTTTTATGCTAGCAGAGTTCCCCAGATGGATTATGGCCTTTAGAAAATGAAATAAAATGAAATGGAAACTATGGACCTTATTGCATTAAAAAATAAAGCGACTTATCCCTGTTGAATTACAGTCGCTTACAGTATGCAATTGGGAGTTATCACATTGAAAATGCCACCGATGCTGCTGGGCAACTGCATCCTGGATGCATCCTGGCTCCCAGCTGCGCTCAGCCAGACGATCTGCAAATACAGGAAGCTCCCATTTTTGAAAAGTGGTGGGCTAAGAGCGGCTGGGAGCTGGGATGCAGTTGCCCAGCGGCATCAGCAGCATTTTAAATGTTATAATTCCTGATTGTATCCCATAAGTGACTAATTCAACAGGGGTACGTTGCTTTACTTTTGCATGCAATAAGATAGTGGCATTGTGTGTTGGCTTGAGTGTTGCCTTGGACTCTGGGACACCAGGGTTTGAATTACCACTCAACCATGGAAACCTGTGACCTTGGGCAAGTCAGATACTTTCTCTCTTAGCTTTAGAAGATGCCAATGGCAAACCCTTTCTGAACAATTCTTGCTAAGAAAGAATTGAAAGCATATAGCTTGAAAGCATAAAGCATATAACATATAGCATATAGCAACATCAAATCATCTCTTTTATGTGGGTCTTATAAATTCACTGGGTAGGAGCTCACCATTGGACCTGAATAGCTTTTCCTTCCAAACATTCTGGTTAAAATGGGGGACTCCTGTTTGACTCCTTGGCTGCTGGCCTGTGGAGTCCCACAGGGTTCTGTTTTGTCCCCCATGTGATTTAACATCTACATGAAACCATTGGGAGAGGTCATCTGGAGTTTTGGGGTGAGGTGTCACCAGTATGCAGATGACACCCAGCTCTATCTCTCCTTCCCATCTGATTCCAAGGAAGTGGTCTCTGTACTGAACCAGTGTCTGTGGTCAGGAATGGACTGGATGAGGGCAAACAAATCGAAGCTTAATCCAGACAAGACAGAGGTGGTCCTGGCCAGTCAGAAGGCAAATCAGGAAATAGGGACCTTGCCTGTGCTAGATGGGGTTACACTCTCCATGAAATCTCAGGCTCGCAGCTTGGTGTGCTCCTGGACTCAACTCTGAGTCTGGATGTCCAGGTTTCAGCAGTGGCCAGGAATGCATTTGCACAGTTAAAACTTGTGTGTCAGCTGCACCCATTCCTTGAGTCATCAGATCTAGTTACAGTGACACATGCCTTGATTACATCCCATTTGGACTACTGTAACACACTCTATGTGGTTATGCCTTTGGAAACTGTTCAGAAACTTCAACGTGTGCAAAATGCTACAGCCAGAATGTTGACTGAGGACAGTTATAGGAACCACATAACTCCCTTGCTGAAACAGCTTCACTGGCTACCGATCTGTTTTCAGGCACAATTCAAAGTGCTGGTTATGACTTATAAAGCCTTACCCAGCTTAAGTCCAGCTTATTTGAGAGACCATAGCTCCCCATATGAAACTGCTAGAGCTCTAAGATCTTTAGGGGAAGGCTTTCCTTGGTCCTGCTACCATCACAGACTTGCCTGGTGAGGACATGAGAGAAAGCCTTCTTGGTAGCCGCTCCTGCCCTCTGAAATGCCCTTCCACAAGAAGCAAGGCTGGCCCCCTCTTTGCTTACCTTTCACTGGCAAGCAAAAACGGATTTATTCAGGCAGGCTTTTAATGTATAATCATGGGGTGGCTTGAGTCTTTGTTATATAAGGTGGGTATCATGGTTTTAGTGTAGTTTTAGTGTTATAATTTTATATTGTTTTTAGATGATATTTTAATTATTTTATTGTAATATGTTTTTAGAATTTTTATTTGTGAGCCACTTTGGGTCCCTTTCAGGGAGAAAGGTAGGATAGAAATGAATGAATAAATAAATAGTGCCCGAGGACCTTACTCACCTGTCCTCCTACCCTAGCCTGAGATCTCTGTTGAGGGCTCTTTCCTTTGCTCACAATAACATAAGTTTAAACATCCCCCACTGTTTCTTCAAGAAGTTCTAAGGCATTCCCAAGATAATATAAATATTATATTAATTTGTTTTCAGGAGGTACTTTCCTGACATGTTGCAATTTTCTACTCTGCCAATCTCTGTGTGTGCATATGCATGTAATAAGGGAGTTATCTTTAAACTTTATTTTGCTCAGAAACACAGCCACTTAGAACAGGCCTTTCTGGGGTATCTCAGGAGAAAGGATCATAGTTATGCTTCACTTAGCAGATCAGTCTCTCTTGTTTCCTCTTGAGTCCCCACCCTACCCACTTCCTGAACTCCTCTAAAGGAAATTGTCAAGACAGAGGTTTTATTGTGCTACAAATGTACAAGTAGAAATTAGAAGAACCTGGTTAGGTTACACAAACACAGTACATACCCTGAATCAATGTATCTTGGAATCAGCTATCCTTTCTGTTCCCTTTGTCATGGAAAGCCTACAGGAAAACTACGGTATCTTATACACTTTTTCCCCTTTTTGCCACAGACTGCCTGAACAACACCTCTCCCTGTGCTGCTTTCCTTTCCTCCTGTATCCTCTGGTTCTTCTTACATCTTCTGTGCTTCTTTGTGTCCCTCTTTTGTTCCCCAAATGGCAGAACCACAAATTTGCTTAGCCACTTTCCAGAATTAATGTCCAGGCTGCCACAGTCTAGGTTTCTCATGTTTTACGGTATATCTCTTTTAGTGTTTTTCCTTACCACAAGTAAAGCATGGTCTATGAAACTGCATTTTCGAATGAATTTATTTCATATGCTTAGTATGAACTGGACACTATGAGGAAACTGAGGGCCAATGAAGACCAGCCTAAAGGGCCAGCCTGGGGGTGGAGTTGGGGTGGGGTGACCACATGCTGGCTGCCCCAACTCTGCCCCAATGCCGTGCGCCTGACTGCATGCCGTGTGGTATCAGGGCACCCTATTGGCACAGTGTGCACACATGCTGCACCAAAGGGGTGCAAAAGAGCCACAGTGGCAGTGCTAAGGGTGGCTTTTTGCTGCCCCCGAAAGGAGTAGCATTTGCCTGCTCTTTTTAGAGCAGCAAAAAGGAGGATCAGGGCCATGGCATATGGTTGCTGCGGCCCCAATCTGGATCTCCCAGGGGTGGCACGGAGCCACCCCTTATGGGCCATCTGCATTGGCCCTGATTCTCTATTAAAACCCCCACCATGCCTAGCCCAGAGGCAGATATAGGGCCTTGGCAGACGACTAATAGAGTTGTCTCTGAGGCCTGGAAAAGGAGGGGCAGCCGCACGAGCGGCGCCCCTTCCTCTTCCCGAGGTTGCCCTCGGAGCTGCCGGCCCTCCGCACGGCCGGTGCTCCTGGGGCAACCTCCCGCCACAGCGACCGCACGCGCTGCGGCGGAAAAGTCAGGGAAAGTGTGCCCTACGCATTTAGGGCGCACTTTCCCTGACTTCTAAAAGGAGCGCCAATTTGGCGCTCCTTTCAGGGTCGCTGCAGGAGCGCCGCGGTGCAGCTGCCATGGCCCCGCGGCGCTCCGGACCAGGGCGTCCTGGATGCCCTGGTCTGCATCCCCCCAAAAAGCCCTTGCTCCATCTTAACTGCTACCACCTTGGCCTTAAACAGAGAGGAGAGGCAAGCATAGCTCCACCATGCCTAGAGCAAAGGCAGATGAAAGGCCTTCCCTCCATCTTAATTTCTACCACCTGGCCTCAGAGGGAGAAAAGAGGCAGACACAGATCCACCATGCCTAGCCCCAGAGGCAGATGAAAGTTCCTCCCTCCATTCCAACTGCCACTGCTCTGCCCTTGGAGGGAGAGAAGAAATAGCAGTATCTGCTGGACATGACTCCATTCATCACTGCTATTCCCTTCTTTTTATGTCATTGCTTTTTAGATTGTAAACCTGAGAGCAAGGATCTGCCAAATCAATAATCTGTAAGTTGCTCTGAGAGCCTTTGTGGCTGAAGAGCGGGTATAATCAATCAATCAATCAATCAATCAATCAATCAATCAATCAATCAATATTTGTAGGCTCAATGAAACCTTTTGAGAAATAGTTCTATGTGAGTGTGATTTACTGGGACCCCTCTTTCTTCATGTGTGATTGTCAGTGTTCAAAGGTCACATCTATATGTGTTTTATCTGAATGGGTGTAATTATCCATGTATGTCTGGATAGAACACCTAGCCATAAAGTGGGACCAAATTAAATATAAAGTAGTATGATTAGCAAATTGTATAGCAATATGGCTCCCAGACTGCTTTCTAGAGAGTTGATTAATATTTCAGTTTCACATATATAAAAATCCCTATGCATGTTTACACAAACAAACACAACAATACGACAATAACAAAATAATATCTGCAGAGAAAGCCTAAGCACATCAATGCAGACAGAAGTCACACTGTTGTAGAAGGGTCCC
>CM034706.1:154335040-154351590 GCA_020142125.1 Phrynosoma platyrhinos
ATCACATTCTTTAGAATACAGAACCTTTGTTAATTTTTCTGTGTCCTTGTTGGGACATAATGCCTTACTATACTGTTATGCACTTGGTGCAGGAAGTTGTGGTAACTGAAAGGAACTGGAAAAAATTGAGTGTTGTCTTTCACAGGTAGAACTGCATTCTGTAAAACTAAAACTGTCCTTTGACCTGATATTGTAGTAGATATTTTTATTTCCAACATCTCTACACCACCCTTAATTAAAAGGATCAATAACAAATAAGAAGTCTGCAGACAGATATGAAAAAGACAAGGAAAAGCCAGTTACATAAAAGACAAAGAAGAAAAGACCTGAAGAGAAAAGGAAATAAAGCCAGACACCACTGCACATGGAAATATTTGCAAGAAGGACACAAAAGATGCCAATGGGCTCAAAGTAGAGGTGATAAAATGATCCTGCTTCCCAACTGTATCTGTGGTGTACATAAAACAGGGATCAGCAAGGAAATATCTATCTATCTATCTATCTATCTATCTATCTATCTATCTATCTATCTATCTATCTATCTATCTAATTTATAACCCACCTTGTTCACAGTAGAGGTTACAACATTAAAGGCAGGTTAGAACATGTTAAAATAAAGTGCAGCTTAAAACATTTAATACAAAATTAAAAAAATAAACAACAATTCTGTAAAAATACACACATTTAAAACAGTTTAAAAACATTTAAAACATAATATGATACGGACTCAACACACTCCATTAAAAGCTCCATAAAGCAAAACTTCTTCTAAATGAAAAAGTTATTTGCTTGCCGAAAGAATGGCAGTAGAGACAGGAAGGGAGTTCCACAACCTGGAAGCATCCACCAAGAAGACTGTCTTCCAAGTCTTCACCAAATGTGCCTGCGATGGTGGTGGGACTGAGAGACAGTTCTCCCTTGCAGATCTTAAAACTCATGCAGGCTCATATAGGACTTTTCAGAGAGTCTGTAGACTCAAAATATATTTGCTCCAAATGATGACTCTCATTCTCTAGGAGGTACAGTTGGTCATTTCACCCTATTACCACTCCCTCTGATTTGGCCTAGACCTGTGGAAGGTTTTTTCAAAATAGGTAATGATCACATGGGCCTTAAAGAGGTCAGGTGAGCAAAATGGCCAGTCATGCCATATAAAGGGTGTAGCTGGCAAGAGTTGTGAAATGTGGAAGCATCAGAAGCTTGGAAAGAGGTCTGAGGAAATTGCCCACCTCTGAGATAGAATGTGTATGTGCATACATATACATGAGGATCAATGAAAGCACAGTGTCAAGCTCCCCTGATTTTTATGTTGGTTCTTTGTGCAACTGATATTGGAAAAGAGCTCCTATGTCATGGGAACAAAAATGAGATGCAAAAAAAACCCAGTAGACACCCACAGTCACTGATGACAGTTTGGCCTTCAACTTTTTAGTTAAACAGATCAACATATTTATAGATGCTGTGATCTTAAAGAAGACCAAAGATGGAAAACATTCTCACAGTAGTATATATTGATTAGCAAAAAGCCTTTGATTCTCTGCTGCCCTCCTGGCTACTTCAAATACATAGGCCATACAAAGTGAAGCCTATTGTAACAGGGCTCCTGGCAATGACAGAATAAAACATTAGAATTGTTAAAGGATGGAGGTGGGGAAAGTGAAGGCTGTGAGCCACATGTGGGCCCATCCTCTTTTTGAACCCCCCCTCCCAACTTCTGCAGAGAACCAATGCAGTATAGTGGTTTGAGTTTTGGACTATGACTCTGGAGACCAGGGCTTGATTCCTAATTCTGCCATGAAACCCACTGGGTGACCTTGGGCAAGTCACTTGCTCTCAGCCTCAGAGGAAGGCAAACCTCCTCCGAACAATTCTTGCCAAGAAAACCCCATACAATTCGAAGGAACGCAACAACAACAAACTCCTGCCCTTCTAATGCCCCCTTACCCACATCCCCCATTTTGGAAGGGGTGCTCTCAAAAATCCAACTGCCAACTCTAGAAGCTTTCAGTAAAGAGATATGTTGAAACACTAACTGAAAAAAACCACTTAACCCCTCCAAAATCTCAGAAAAATAAACTAGGAGGCAATTTTGGAGGGAATGGAATTATTGCTATGTATGTTAATGGCAATACCTGGGTCACTTTTGCACTAACCATGATTAGAGCACTAACACAAATTACTACACCACACCGGCTCTTGACTCTCTAGAAAAGACAATAATGCTTGGTAATGTAGAAGGTAGTAGAAAAAGAGGAAGACCATGTTCTAGCTAGATAGGCTCAGTCAAAGAATCCATGGTCCTGAGTCTTCAAGACCTGAGCAGGGGTGTTCATAATAGGGTGACCTGGGGGTCTCTCATTCATGGGGTCACCAAAAGTTGAAGTTGACTTGATAACAGTCCACAACAAAGTATTCTTGTAATCAATAACAACTATAACAAAAGCAACAGCCAATACTGTAATAATTGTTGCTATACCACTTACACATATTTGGGAGTTGGGGACTCAGAATTTAAGAAATGAATTCTAAAACCTTGTTTTGGAAAAGCATGTCTGTTGCCATAAGATGAACCATATACACAAAAGGAATTCTTCCAAAAATTCTAAAGCAAAAGTAAGAAAAATACATTCTGTCTGGTTCATATTAAATAAAATGCCAGAGGTTGTAGACTTGCAAACTACTAGGACATTCCTGAAACATGACTGACACTTCTGACAAAAACTGGCTTCAGATATTGATTCCTTGCTTTGGTCACAGCAGAACTGTAGAAAAGAAGAAAGGATGACAACAACAATGGTGACAAGGACAATGACAACAAAATCACTACATCACATGAAGATCTCACATGATCACAAAAACAAAGCTTAAAAAGTTGCTTTTAAGAAAAATGAATGTAAAAACAAACTGAAGACAGCAATAACTGAGTAGTTAATGGATGTGGATTATTATCTTATCACTGCTTACTTCTAGATGGCTTCGCCATGTCATTTATATGTATGAATATTAAAAGTAATTTTAAAATTTCTGTCAATTAAATCACAGCTAATCTTCCTCTTTCCTTCCTCCACTTTTTTATTTTATTTTATTTTATTTTATTTAGAGTATTTAAACCTTGCTCTTCAGCCACAAAGACTCTCAGAGTGTTTTACAGATTGTTAATTTGACAGTTATGTGTCCTCAGATTCGCAGTCTAAAAAGACATGACACAAAAGGATAAGGGAATGGTGGGAAGAGATCAAGTCCAGCAGATACTGGAGGGCTCTTCTCTCCCTCTAAGGCCAGGGTGGTGGCAATTGGAATGGAGGGAGAGTCTTTCAACTTCCTCTGGTGCTAGGCATGGTGGAGCTGTGCCTGCCTCTCTTTCTCTTCCTCCACTTGTACCTAACCCACCAAAATCTATTTAATTTAAAAGGCTTGACTGAACTAGGATATTTCAAACCATGATCTCAGAATGTGCTGAATAAATTACAACATCTAGGTTCCCACTACAAAATCTCTTTAAAAATATATCAACTTATAAATGACCAAGCACCCAACCTATCCAAATAGATCTTTCTAAGACCCTGTCTGCTCAGGCCAAATAAAGCTTCCTTCTCCTATCCTCTTTGTGGGGAGACCAGACAACCCACAGTCCAAACCCATGTCCAGATGATGGCAGCCCATTCACATCCTTAACATGGATGTGGATATAACATCCTTAACATGGATTTAAATACATCATCCTTTGCTCCAGATCTTCCCAGAATGCCTGGAAGTCTCCATTCTGATGCCAGGTAGCTGTTGAAATGCCCACTGCTGCTGCCAGTTGTTTAATGTGAGGTCAGAATGAGGTGCCCAGACATATGATCAAGACTGGGTGCCTCATTCTGACTTTAGAGCTAAGCAATTCATAGTGCTGGCAGATGCACTGGGCAGCTCAGCAGGATGCACATATGACCAGCCATTCAACATTAGAACATAGGGAGGAGGGTTGGGGCAACTCTGGGGCAAGGATACTCTGGGCTGCCCTGAACCAGTATTCATATCTGAATCTGAATTCTGAAAAATTGCAGTAGTCTTGGGAGTCCCCAAGATAACATGGGGGAATATAAAAACAACAACAACAACAACAACAACACAATTTTATCCATTTATATCTTGCTTTTTTCTCTATAATGAGGCTGAAGGCAGCTAACAATATATTTAAAACAATACTGAGTAAAACAATGAAAAACGTGTTGTACTAAGCTCTGGTGACCAGGATTTGATTCCCCCACAAAGCCATGAGAACTTCTGGGTGACCTTGGGTAAGTCACATGCTCTCAACAATAGGAGAAAGTAATGGCAAACCTCATCTGAATACATATTTCCAAGAAAACCCCATGCTAGGGTTGCCTTAGTGTTGCCATAAGTTGGAAATCAACTGAAGGCATACAACTACTACTACAACAAAACATTCAATAAAAGTATAAATATAAATGTTATTTAAAAACAATTAATTTATGAAGTTAAAAACATTAAAACATTGACATTAATTAAAAGATTACATACAAACCTTACATACAAAATACAAACCTTCTGAATTCTGAAAAGTTGCATTAGTTCCGGTATTTCCAATGGATAAACTATATGAATAATGCAAGAGAAATACAACTCTTCACACAAAAAGGAGTGCCAAAACATGCTGTGGCAGCAGCAAGGGTGGCTTTTTTCTATTCCTAAAAGGTGCGGCAGTTTGGCCCTTCTTTTGGGGATGGAAAAAAGCCTGCGGTGGCTGCGGCCCTGATCCAGTGAGCAAAGGGGTGGTACAGAAGCGCTCCTTTGGGATGGTCTTTTTCACCCCTGAAATCATTTTGCATACAGTACTCCCTCTTGCTGTTTCTTATCCACAAGCCTCTCATGAGACATGATGGGTCCCAATATCTGCATCTGTCCTGCTGATGTAACTTTGGCATTCCTTGACTAAAGTCAATGGGGTGAAACAGCATCTGAGAAGGCTCAGACTCTAAGTAAGCCACATTTGGTGAATGCTCACATTTGAGACTTGAGGCAATTGTTCTTTTTTAATTTTCCCTTTTACTTGAGCTTGCCATGCCTTGCTGGACTGAATCTGGTTACTCCACACATGTGAAACTGTATCAGATGTGACATACAACAATGTGAGTCCTCTGGGCATTGCATAGTGAAGAACACAATGCTAAGGAAAGCGAGCCTTTTCAGTGGGTCTTTGGCTCAAGACAGCTCTGGATAGAACTGACTGACCCGGCAGAAAATTATCTGCTTGGTGGGCAGCTCAATCTCAAGTCTGTACCTGCATCTGAGTGAGCAAGCAAGCATCTGAGGCCTCAAATCAAATTACAGACTGCTCATCTTGCTGACTTTGCTTATTGCAAAGATTCCAGGAGAGATCAAGTATGCTTATGTAAAGCCTCTCTGCAGAAGAAACAATCTGGCAAGGAACTATGTGGATTTATTGACTATCATTTCATCTTGAGATGTATCATTCCTCCACTCAAGCCATGTGATTTAATTGCACTTGCCAGAATCTACATGTTACAGTGTCTTTTGGATTATGTACAGATGGGTGCAAACTCTTTTAAAGGCCTGGGGTTCATTTAAAATAAAGAGCCCAAAGACCATGTTTTTCCAAGGTTAAGGTTTATTGAATATGACTAAACTGCAGTGTATTCAGCAGCTGCTCTGAAGCCTCCAGCAAACACAGGAGATTATTGCATGCCTTAAATAATACTCCTTACCTCTCTCAAATTTAACTCTAATTTGATGCTTTATAAAGGCGATCAAGAACAGAGCAGTGGTGGAACAAGGATCAGGAGGAAGAGAAAGTGGAGATGAGCCTGTGAAGAAAGGACATCATACACCCCTCCTTTACTTGAAATTTATAAGAGAGCATTATTTTGGAGAAGACAGTATGGTAACCAGAGTCAAACTCTAGTCAGTAGTCAGGAAGCCAGAAGTTGGTACCTGTACATGGGACAGTATTAGGATCTAAGGATCTGGGCATTATGATCTCAATGTGTTTGTAAAGCCAGTCATTAGATAAACTGTGAAAGCACTTAACAGATTCAATATATAGAGAGTACATATTCCTGAAGTGACAAATTAAAGCTGGTTCCACCATTTAATGAGGCAATTGCTTCAGGTGGCATTTGCAGGGAAAGGGTCAGAAAGTAGTGGCTCTCCTCTCCCTCCTGCTGAGTTGAGTGCAACTACTTTTGGACTTTGAATTCAGCTGCACCAAGGGGAAATGGGTGTAGAAGAGAGAAACTGGGGCATCTTAAGAGTAGCTGAAAAAGTAAGATGACGGAAGATTAATAAGGACTGACCCTGTCAAATTGGGGCAGTTGGAAGATATGGTGTGTTTGTGTTTGTGTGTGTGTATTCTTCTGTTAGCCATGAGGCTTGTTGGAAGCTCCTAAGCTAGCCTGCTCTCTTCAAGTGCTGCCTGTCCAGTCCAGTGTTGAAGTTAAGAACCATCTGTCAGTCTGGTCAGTTTTGGTACATGGAACAGAAATGTAGTACCTTCTTATTCTTTGCTTCAGCAAGCAAGCTGCCTTGGCCCATTCTTGAGGTAATTTTTTCAATATAGCTACTGCTGTGATGTATGGCAGAACAACAAGGGTAAGCATAGAAAGTGAGGCTTTGGTCTGTGACAATTGTGTGCATGTGATAAATTTAGAAGTTTTCAAAAATATGAAGCAATAAAATCTATTAAACAATTTCAGGAATGCATCCATGTTACCCCAGACATTGGCCTCTTGAAATTGCCTCTGGTTTTTAACCTTGTAAAATCAAGCAAGGTGTGCTTGATACACAGCAAGTGCTGGATGTCATTCTAGTATGACAGCTTCTGAGCTTTCCCACAATGCCATTGGTCTTGTCACACCCATAACCTGCTGTTTCCCATTTCATTGAATTTGGACACTGTTAATAAACTGGCACCGGGACCGCAGTGTAGCGGATGGTTTCAACCACTATCAGTCATATATATATATATATATATATATATATATATATATGACTGGAACTATGTTACACCTGATTGCATCTCATGACAGAATGTAGATCTAAACCTGCTGTTTCACCCAAGGCAAAGCCAAAACTAATGAATGATTTGGATCATATTAACTTTTTCTGTGCAATAGGCAGCACAAACAAGCGCCTGTTGTTTGGTCATTCAAGGACACAACTGACAGCAAAGGTCAGGATATAGCAGGCCTTGATTCATACCAGATGTGTGGCTCTCTTCACACAAGAGGTGGTGGCAGGGATATGAATTTGGGTTCAGTGCTTTCTGAGTTGGAATATGGTTTGCAGGTGACGGTGAGTAGGGCTAGCATGAGGTGTGACCTTCCCTGCATACCACAGGGATACCAAACAATACTGGATAACCAATATTTCTCTAATAACAACATCATTCCAGGTAGAATCTCTCCCCCACCCCCACCCCACAGGATAAGCTTACATAAATTCTTCCTTGCTTTACATAGCAAACATGAATGAAAGGGTATAAATCCAGTTGTGGAGTTTGTAGCCTCCCATCATGTGCATTCACAGCCATGTGGAAGCCACTGTTCCATTGAATAATTCCACATCTGTTGCAACTTGGAGTGCCAAGATGGATACAGGGCAAAACTCCTCTAATAAAACATGAAGCAGTATGAGGTACATAAAGTTCTGACAAGGAAGATGAAGGTTCTTGTCCTCCTTCTCCTTCCAAACATTAACTTTCTTCTGCTGCTGTCTCCTCTCAACACAGTTATTGCCTCACCAGTAGACAGCAGGAGGAGCCGGCATGGAGGAGCTCCCAGCTCTGTCTTGGTTTCTATCAAGCTTTTATTTAATGAAGTTGTAATTGTATTTGCTTTGCCTTGTTCTTTATCTTTCTGATAAATTCATTGGGACTACTCTTAAAGGTGGACTGAAATAATTTTAAAACATTTAAAAAAAAAAAAGAATGAAGAAAAATAACAATGGGATCTTCAAATTGAAATTGCTTTTTGGGGTCTGAAGAACAAAAGAGATCTAAGAGTATGCACTTCAGATACACTCTAAGTTCACCTTCGGTAATGCATCCCAAAACACTTCACCCCTGCTCCTCCTTACTGGTTCAAATGTTTACTATTGGCAACTTCCTCCTTGTTTTAAACATTATTACTTCCTATTTGTTAACCTTTGCTGAGACAAAGTTCTACCACTTGATTCTTATGAATATTTTGCTGGAAGGAGAGGCAGCAATAGTCACAGTGGGCAAGAGAGGGTGGTAGTAATAGGGCACAGAGCTTGGAAAAAGATTATTCCTGGGGTCTATGATACCTAGAATTCAAGGGGTTATAGTCTAAAAGTCAATTTCTCCAGCTTTGATAGTATATAACAGAGCTATCAGGTAGGAGCAAGAGGCAGGTTTAAGTCC
Organism: Phrynosoma platyrhinos; assembly: GCA_020142125.1. Taxonomy (NCBI): domain Eukaryota; kingdom Metazoa; phylum Chordata; class Lepidosauria; order Squamata; family Phrynosomatidae; genus Phrynosoma; species Phrynosoma platyrhinos. Next base: position 154,343,451 of record CM034706.1, read on the forward strand.
CCTTCAGATAACCATTGAGGAATGAGATTATACTCCACATCCTATCCATAAGATCACATGAATTCCTTTTCCATTTCACCATCTCCCACAACATTCATGCATTGAGCACTGAGCATGAACATCTACAGAGAGGGTATGGAAACCTACAAACAGACAGATCTTCACTCCCCCCCAACAACTTCCACAGATAACACATACGTGTGCATGCGTGTGTGTGTGTGTGTGTGTGTGTGAGAGAGAGAGAGAGAGAGAGAGAGAGTACTAGTGCTCAGTAATCATATAGACAAAGAAGGCTTTGGAGTGGTGGGAGTGTATTATCAACTTGCCTCTTTCCTTGCTTTCCTAGTGGTCCAGTGGTTATATGCCTGTACTGCAGCCACTCACTCAGAAACCACACAGTTGTGAGTTCAATACCAGCCAGGGGCTCAGGATCGACTTAGCCTTGCATCCTTCTGAGGTCACTAAAATGAGTACCCAGCTTGTTGGAGGCAATTAGCTTACACATTGTAAACCATATAGGGACTGCTTAAGTGCACTGATAAATTGTATAGAAATGTACTTATTGTTACTATTGTACCAGTTTCCTGCTCTACATGACTGCTGCAGGTTAAAACGAAAGAAAGAAAAAAGGAAAGGAATGGAATGAAATTTGGTTACTTCTCAGTCTTTCCCTTGTTTGTTTTCCCTCTATTGTTTGTTAGCCTGCCCCCCCCCCCATACACACACACTGCCGCCATTGTCCTGTTCAGGCAATGCACTTTCCAAATCCCAGATCTGGTGCAAGCAGTCTGGATAACGTCCAGCACATTCTGCAGCAGAACCAGGCTATGCCAGCCTTAAAACAGAGTAAAATAACATGCTTCTTGCTTCAGATCTTCTGGTAAGGATCCCTCCATTCCCACATCATGCCATCTATCTGCACAGCCATCCTGCTGGGTCACCTGATGTGCCCACCTCCAAAACAGGTCACTTGATTTGAGGTCAGAATGACATGCCCAGTCATGTATTCATCGCTGGATGCCTCATTCTGACTTCAGCAAATGACCCGTGGCAGTTGCAGATGCACTGGGCAATTCAGCAGGACACCTGTGCAGACAGCCATGGTGGCATAGAAATGGAGTTTGAGGTAATGGGGGCAGGTCAAGGCCAGTGAAGATGAGATCTTATTATTTGCTTGGGTTTGTTTTCAAAATTGAAAAAAAAAAGCAGCCCTTCAAAGAATATGAATGTGATGCCCCTAGTCCAAACATCTTAGGGGCTTTGCAGACTGCTAGAAATAGTGCAAATTGAGTCCACTTTAAGGGTTAGGGTTAGGTAATCATGGGAATTGTATTTTATTGTGGCACCAGAGCTCTCTGACAGAGAAGGCTCAATGTCTCAGAAAAACCCCCACAATTCCCATGATTCCCTAGCACTAACCCTAACCCTTAAAGTGGACTCAATTTGCATTATTTCTGGCAGTCTGCAAAGGCCCTTAGTTTAAAGAAGGAACTAATGCTGAAAAAAAATACTTTTTTGAACTACAGCACCCAGAATCCCCTAGCTAGTGTGTCCATGATCATGCTAGAGCAGGGGTAGGCAACCTAAGGCCCGGGTGCCAGATGCGGTCCCCCGGGGCCTTTGGACTGGCCCCAGGCTGGTCCTGCCGCCCCGCCTCCACCGCCTCTGCCACCACCCACCATGATGATGTTGATTATTGTTGTTATTACTTGTTCTTGGGGTTTTCTTGGCAAAATCTCCACAGGGGTTTTGCCATGGCTTTTCTGGGGCTGAGTGTGCATGCATATTTTTTATTTTATTTTATTTTATTTTATTTTATTTTATTTTATTTTATTTTATTTATTTTTGGTGCTTCGGCCCCCCAATTGTCTGAGGGACAGCAACCCAGCCCCCGGCTCAAAAAGGTTGCCTACCTCTGTGCTAGAGGGTCCTGGGAGTTGTAATTTCAAAATAATGTAACATTTCCAAGCTCTGTAAGGATCTACCTCTGCATCCCATCCTGACAGACAGAGAGCAATAATTTGAGCCATCCAATCTCATTTCCATTTCTTGGACTTTCCCCATGATTTCAGCTTTGTAAAGAAGCTTTAGTAATACTTTTCTTTGCTTCCTTCTCAAGGGCAAATAAGCAGCAATGAAACCTATAACTTTTTAAAAATGTTGTGGTTATAAAACCATCTCCTCTCATGAAAATGAAGGTCATGTTTTTGGTTTAACATCCCAGGTCTTTATCTGTTCAGAACGGGCCAGTTCCTTGTTTTGCTTTACAACTGAATCCTGCTAATGGCTGAACACTGAACAGGGGGAACTGCTGCTGACTGGAACAGATCACCTTGGAACTGATGTTTACTGAAGTGCACATGGAAATGGTTTCGGTTTGTGTTGCGAGCTTGCAGATTATTAATTAATCAAAAGCCCAGTTGGAAGCAATGATTTCCTCCACATTCTTGAAGGATTTCTTCTCCATGGAAAAGATTCCCCCTTCCTCCTGTATTCTTAGAGCCCTCCAGAATTTTAATTTATATTTCCCTTGGTGGCCTTTTCCACCTCCCCCCTCTTCATTCTCTCTCTCGGTTTTCTTTCTATCCCTCTGTCATTTTACAGCCTCTGGCTTTAAGTGCCCACATTCCCCGATTGGAAAAGAGTGCCACGGGGCTAGTGGTACATGATCAAAGCAATGGGTTGGTTGTGTTGGTTCACCCTCACTGCCATGGAGGATTTACCTCATGCCATCTTTCAATGAACCTTATTTTTAGAGTAGAGAGCCAGGGAGGTGGCAGAGTTGCCAAAGAAACAATTACGAGCACTGGAAGGTAAACACAACCTTACACATTTTTTCCTTAGCTGAAAGGAATTTATTTTCCATCAAATTGAATGATAATAATTACAAAAAAATAGGAGACTATACTTCCCAAGACCACTATGTAGTTCAAATTGCTGAATAAAAATTTCCCACATTATCTCCTTCATGTAGATCAGTGGCTTTCCAGATAACCTAGAGTTAACCATACCTACTGCAGGAAACAATGTTTTTGTTGTTTGTCTTCAAGTTGTTTCCAACTTAAGGTGATCCTAAGGCCTATCATGGGGTTTTCTTGGCAAGATTTGTTCAGAGGAGGTTTGCCACTTTTTTCCCCTAAGGCTGAGAGAATGTGACTTGACCAAAGTCACTCAGTAGGTTTCATGGCCAAGCTCAGAATCGAACCCTGGTCTCAAGATTAGTAGTCACATTGGCAACAATAGTGATAACTAAAGATGGACAAATCACCCTATGTTTGCTCATTTGCTGCATCTGCACTGCACAAATAATCTGGTGTCCCTGCTTTAACTATCATGGCTCAATGCTATAGAATTCTGAGAACTGTAGTTTGTTGTAGCACCAGAGCTTTCTGACAGATAAGGCTAAATTTCTCACAAAACTACAGTTCACAGAATTCCATAACATTGAGCCATGACAGTTAAAGTGGTGTCAAACTAGATTATTTCTGCAATGAAAATGTAGCCTACGTCAGTTTAATATGGGTTTGTCCAGAGGTCCATATTGTCTAGTTTGTGCAGGTATTTGTAATTTTAACAAACTCAGCATATAACTTTACTTGTTTAAATATGCAGAAAATGTGTTCAGAAATGCATATTTAAATATATATGCACATTGAAATGCCTATTGAAATATACATTTAAATAGATGGTTGGAAAATATTTTCTTACAAAATTCACATTTGAAAACATTTAAATATGCATTTTGTAACATCTTTTCCTACAAAATTCACATTTATAAACACATTCTGTTTCAAAGTATTCATATCTAAAAATAATTTATCATAAAATATGTACTCTTGTATGTATTTATTTTTTTAAAGTGTGAATGGCTTCCCAACATTTGAAGAAGTGTGAAACTGAAAGGATAATTATGTTCCAATCTCCACATTAGTCCAGGAGGTTCAGATTGGCTAATTTCTTATCAGAATTCACAAAATGTGAATTCCTCAAGTATCCTTTATGATAGATATTAAAAATGCAGGCAGTTGCTCTGAAAATATTTTTTTAAAGTATAAGTGACATAAAATAGTGGAGGTAAAATTTCATTTCATGGAACTTAAGCCAATTTCATTAGCAAAAATATTAATAACATCTGCTGATAAATGTGCAACTGTGAACAGACTCCAAAGAAGTAAGGAGAGAGAGAGAAGTGGATGGAGGGACAACTACAGGGGATGGAATCTTGGATAAAGATAAAACAACACTCAGATTCCTATAGTTATTATATATATATGTTGCTGCAAATGAAAATACAAGATACTATGTCTCTCTGATGCTATATTCAATGAGTAGGCAGAAAGCAATCCGTGGGCTACATACCCTCTCAATCCCTTTATGCACCCCCAGAGCCCTCAGTGCATCCCAGAATTTTTATTGTTTGAAAAACTGATACTATGTTTTGCAACTGGAATTGAGTGTCAAGCTGCTAAAATGCAGTAGAGTCAAGGGTAAAAGGATCTGAACACAGTATAGTCAATAGAAGAAGCAAGATCAGTAAAATTAAGTAACATTTATTTCAATATTAGTAGTCAATATCACATTAAAGTAAATTTAAGCATATTTAAGGTTGGTTTATATATCAATAGAACATTAATAATAATTGTTTAAGTCTGAATGGGGGATTTTTAAAATTAATAGTGCGTGGGGCATATTAATGAATTTAATAATACTGAATGAAGAATTAATTTTATAATTTCAGATAATTTTTGAAAATGAATTACACATTTTGCTAAGCTTTTTATGTATTTTTAGCTGTAATTTTTTTTTTTTAAAGCTAAATAGACACACACAGAGAGAGAATTTGGCGCTTGAGTACTTGGCCAGCCTTGTGACAATTGCCCATTCTGGCTATACATCATACAGTTACAAAACATTTACCAACTACCTAATTCAAAAAAGATTAACCATATTTTTAAACATGTAGGTTAGGATTGTGAAGCAGCTAAAGAAATTATTGTCAGTGGTAGCAGCTGAGAAAACTTGAAGATACATGCCACTTTTTCTGTATTATTAGGTAGATTGCAAAGGCCACTGATCAAATATTAAAGAATGATAGGAAATAGGTCTGTAGTCATAGACCTAGACATAGACCTAGACGAAATTGTAACCACATTGGGAATGGTAAGTGAAATATATCAGATAATAAGAGCCAGCATTGTGTAGTGTTTGAGCATTCTACTAGGACTCTGGAGATCAGGGTTCAAATCCCTATTCAGGTTGGGCAAGTCACAATCTCTTAGCCTCAGAGGAAGCCAAAGGAAACCCTTTCTGAACAAATCTTGCCAAGAAAACCCCATGATAGATTCACCTTACTGTCTCGGTAAGTTGGAACTCTGTAAGTTGTACTGGAAGGCGCAGAACATTATAAGAAATCTTGAGCAGGATGTGTGACAAAATATTTGATAGACTACTACTCTGCTAGAACAGTATTACAGCTGGAAAACAAATTATCAACATGTTGGAAACAAGATGTTGGACATAATTTCTGAAAACAAAATGTGAGAAGATAAATTCAATTACTGAAACAATATCACCAGTTTAATTTATACAATTTATGTTCCAATATGTTTGCTAAAGTTGTTTGTTCCTCTATCTGTATAAATGATTTCTGTATAACCAACTAACTAAAAAAGAATTCTCATTATTTTCTAAAAAACATACAACTAAATATCCAACTTACTCTTTTTGGCTTCTTCAAGCTTGTCCTTGGCACGCTTTTCTGCCTGCAGAAGCTGCTGGATTCCCTGAGAATGGCTAGTCATTTTGTCTCCTTGATTGGAAAAAGTCTTTGTGGGAACTGGGAAGGAGGAAGAAACCTTTATGGTGCTCCTACCCAGTTTTCTTACTGCCTGTCTTGTTGTGTCAACATGAGGAGCATCCACTTTGTGCGTTCCCAGCCTGCTGAAACTATATTTATGCTCCGGGAGGCAAAACAAAGAGTGGACTCAAGGAAGCTGCACAGACTAGTTTTAGGGTCACTTTTTTCTCCTCTGGCTCTTATATGATCATTCAGATGTTTTGAAAATACAGAGCTCAGTTTGTCCATAATACATATAAACTTTATTATTATTATTATTATTATTATTATTATTATTATTATTATTATTATTATTATTACTAGAGCAACGGTTATCAGACAAATGCAAAAATAAAAAGATCTGGCATATTTCTTGTTTTCTTTACATAGTTATTTCTGTGATAGAACCATGGATTCCAAGGCAAACAATGGGGAAACATGACTTTTTTCAACAGAGTTTATATGAAACATTTACATGCCAATGGCTGTAATAATGCTGCTTTTTTCTTGTGGGAGAGGACCCTGTGTAGAATATTTCACTTTTCAATAAAATTCCAGAGTTGGACAATGACCTTGTGTAGAAATGTATCATGTGGTGAATATGGCCACTCACAGATTTAGGCCTGTTCCTAGAAATGTATTTTGTGGGGTTCAGGGACATAAATTTTATTCACAATCAGGGCTGTTCCTGATGATGATGATGATGATGACTGACTGAAGCATGAAAACCAGCCCTGCAACCTTTGATTCATCTATGTTTGTAGGTAATGTTTGTCATCTCTATGGTATGACCATGGAAAGGTAGAGGGAACAAATGGAAGGTTCTTGAACTGTGAACTCCCACTGTGAACAGTAGCATGAGGGAATGAAAGTAGATCAACTGTCTAGGACTAAGGAGATTATCACACACTGTTTTAAAATTGCAATTATAATTGTAAAATACTGCCTTTGGCAATGCTTATCACATGATGTCCCCTCTGACCCATAGCTGCTGTGCCTGACAAGGAAAACCTGTCAATAAGTTACTAATCTCATGGTAGTTCCATTAGACCTCATGTGCGATTTTAGCGGTCATGTGGTGTCACAGTTACCTTCTCTCCTCCTCTCTTTTCTCCCCCTCACTATTCCTAAGAAAACTGATTTATTTATTTCTATTTCTATTTCTTTCTTTTCTTTTAAAACTTTAAATCACATTAGCAGAAATCCAGAATTGTGTTGTAAAGTGAAAATATTTTTAAAATAATAAATAACAATAAAAGGCATGCTGGGTAGAGCAAAAGGCAGGGAGGCATTGTTAAGGGGGAGCCTAGAAGAGCATGTGATGGCAACATTAATGTCACATGATTGACAAGACACGCGATAATGGCAGCTGACAAACCAATGTTTCCATTTTCTTTAACAAGTGTGATTGTGACAAGAATGGGGATTGTGTGATAATGTCTTAAGAGTGGGCTCTTATTGTCTATTTCCTTTCCTGAGTGTGAGCAGTAGAAGCCTTGTACTGAAGACTTTCTTCTTCGGTAGAAAACCAGCCTCTTTCATCTTTTCTATCTTTTGCTCTCCCTCCAAACAAAATCCACCCCTACCACACAATCCACTATGACAATTCCTCAGAGCCAAAAAAGTTTGTGATCCAGGCATCCTGTATAAAACACTATGTGAAAAGTGTTCATACATTACACTGAACATGCATTTGTACAATATATAGCCCTTCATATGACTGAGAGTCTCTCACCCCATTCACACATTCTCTATAGCCTTATCTAGGTGCTATTATACATGAGTAGACAGAGCCATGGATGTATACTCTATCACCACTTTCTTTACTCCCAACCTCCTCATCTTGACAGGGGAAAGTTGAAACAGAGCTGTAAGCATGTTTGGCTGAATCCAATTACAGAGCTCAGCACATTCACATGCCCTCCCTTATCATGGTTTCTGATCACCTGAAACTCTGTAATCATGTTCACCCAAATTAGGTTATAGCTCCTCTAAAAGACCTTTGCCACCTGGAATCCAAAATCTTAGCCACCTCAAAGTATTGTTCCCCTTCCACCACTAATGGAGGCAGAGGTTCAGGCTCTTCTCCCCAAAGGTCCTCTTCCAGCACTGGCTTTAGAAAACTGAAACAGAACAAAGGGTGCAAGTGTCTGTAGGTTTTTGGTAGATCCAACTCAGCTGTCACTTTATTGATGATTCGTTTTACTTCAAAAGGTCCCACAAGCTTTGGGCCCAATTTTTTTGGAAGGCTACTGAGTCTTTAAAGCAGGGGTAGGCAACCTTTCCCCTTTAAGGGCCAAGGGA
>CM034706.1:154356809-154368059 GCA_020142125.1 Phrynosoma platyrhinos
GCCATTGGAATTCGAGACTGACAAACGAGACACGGAGAAATAGATTTGGGTGTCATTGGCATATAGGAGGTCTAGAGGTCTATCTGGGGATCCTTCATCCACATCAGATGAGGATGAGGAAGTTTCCTCATCTCTCCTCCTGCACCTTGCACTTTGAAATGCAAAAGGAAAAAGAGAAAAGCATTGTAACCCAAAAAGGAAAATGTTGTCACTTGCCTGCGGGTCTCTGCTCTCTCCAGGAGGTCCTCCCTGCAGCATTCCAGAGTGTCTTCATCCTCTGGAAGAAGGAAAGTAGGCCCCCATCAAATGTTTCCATGGTCTGATAGAATGTACCTTTAAGGTTTTTAAACATTGTTCGGCACTGAGCAGCTGAACGAGCATAACCTTTAAGGTCCAGGTTACGGGAGGCAACCTGATAAAAGTTGATTTTCCTCCCATTAGATGACTGCAGCAGCCTTCTAGCAGCACTGCTCTACTTGGTGATGCTGTCCAGAAAGAAGTTTGCCATGTGTACTCAATTCTGTAGGGAGTCCTCCATACTTCCATGCTTCCCAAATGACAAAGTATTTGTTGGGTCGCTGTTATTTATTACCAATTCATTTTTGAAATTGCTTGGCGCCATGGATGTACAGGGAATTTTTGATATATTTTCATTGGTCAGGAAGCAGGAGTACAGTGGCCACGGGGAGTCAATAGACTGCATGTGCACTTCTTTTTCCCCCAAAGAGGCTACAAATGCAGAGCTGGTTATATTTTTTTAAAAAATCATTGTGAGCTATACACTGTCAGTGCCTGCTAAACATGCACCTTTTATTAATGCATTGTAAACCTTTTGCAAGGCTTGGGGCCATGGATGGACAGGGAATTTTTGAAATATTTAAAGGGCACAGGCAAAAGACTGGCATGAGACTGAGCAACAAGGGAGAGAGGTTTCTGACAAGCTGTTAATGGTGAGGGCGGATGGTGGGGATAATTGGACATGGCATCAGTATTTTTTACAGAGGCTGATATGCACATTTTCCACGTGGGCACCACAGTATCACATACACAGTGCATATGGCATATCTTGGCACTGAGCCCTGTTGTTGTTAGATACCGTTTAGTGCTTCTGGAACATACTGAAAAGTGTTGCATTTAATCTCAGGTTGGGCAGAGAGACTGTGACCATTGGGGGAGATGCAATGGGGAGAGAGGAGAGAGGCTTTGAGAATTTAGCAAATCAGGAGGGGGGAAGCTGGGTAGCATGGTCCAGGGCTATGATGGGCTTCTGTACAAGCCAAGAGCATACATAAGTTTTATCTAGGCTGAGAAAGTGTGACCTTTTATGATCATGTGTGTCTGTGTGTGTTTGTGTCTTTTTAAAAAAACTATTTGCTCTGGTTTTATAACACATGGAAAAACATACACGCATGCACACACTCATACATATGTGTACACTCACTCTTCCTCTCTTTGTATACATATATTTATATGTATGTGTGTGTATGTATGTATTTCTGTAGAAATATATGTATATATGCAAAGGACCTCACACGTAGGGAAATGAAATCGTACACAGCATCATCTCATTATTTCAGGCATGTCGCCTCCTTCTCTGGCTGTCAACACATCATCCTCATTGACATCTAAGGCTGTCCCCAAAGCATCAAGTCTGTGCAGATAAGTATTCCTCATCCAAGGGCAGATGAGGAAAGTGGATTGCAAGTATGTTAACATTGCTTGCAGAACAGCTATGGAGACAGGATCCATGACCCTTGCCAGCAGACCAAAAGGCTAGTGACCGGAAATAGTGAAAGCAGATGTGTGGGACCACACCTATGAGTGATTGTGTTGCCAGAATGATGCATAGTTGCATTACTGATGATGTGTAAATGCACATCATATGATTGACATTTCAAAAAAAAAAAAAAAAACTGGGACGGATCGATTGCAATTGCTATTGAGCATGCATTTTGTAGCAGTGCAAATCTAGTGGGAATGACAATCATGTCAAAAAAGATTATTCTTTTTTAATAATTCACTTCCATAGTGGGAACTATGGCCTAAATCGATTCAGTGACCCACTGATTCATTATTATTATTATTAATAATATTATTATTATTATCATCATTATTAATATCCCACCTTCCTCCTGGTACTGAGACTCAAGGTGACTAATTATTGCACCCCTTCATTCTGTTTTAAGATAGTGACCTGTAGCACTGAATCCTTAGGGGAATTTTATTATTAGCTCAAATCTCCCTCCTTTGCCTACCCTGCCCGTTCAAGGGAGTTAAACTGTTGGGGTGATCCTAAGTTTTTATGGCGATTTGAAGGTCGGGGATGGGGAGGACCTCTCCTCTGCTTTCCCACCCACAATAGCGAAAATAAAAATAGGGTGTCGGGATGCCTACTCCGACAACATGCCCAAGGGTGTTTAGGGCCCACCACTGGATGGCATCCACCAGAGCCAATGAGCAGGACACCTAACCAAAGATATGAAACGGGGTCAGCCAACCCAAGATAGCCCTTTGCCCTTATGGCCAAGTGCACAAGAACACAGACACACACCTCCCTATTTATTCATGTCTGCAGCAGCCTCTTTGGAATCGCTGTTCTCTCTACGTACCGAGATCTAGACAGCCCAAGTGATCAGTTTGGAAAGTCTAGATTTCGGGGGAGAGTTCAAATTGCCCACGCTTTCTCCACCAAATTGTAGCACTGAATCCTTAGGGGAATTTTATTATTAGCTCAAATATAGCAAAAGGGGGCCGGCTACAAGAGCCCAAGAGATCGCCCTCCCGATGTTTATACCAAGAGACCAGGGAGTTTCAAGAAATGAAGCTGAGACGATGTTAACAACTAAATGTTGAGTTTATTGAAATAGGGGAAAACACATTCGCTGCACATACACTTACACACTCATTCAAGGCTCAGGAAAATCAGGGTTGGAGATTGGAACAGAATGCAGGCATTACAAAGGTGATGCTTACCAAGATGTAGTCTTCCTCCAGGAAGCGAATGGGATGCGGGATGGTGGGAGACAAGTCTAGCTCCGCAGCCTGGGGTTTGAGCTGACTTGCCGGTAACTAGCTTCAAAAGTCAGAGTGACGTGGAGTTGTTTAGACCCAGAAGGTAGCACACTGACTGGCCAAAATCTGGGGCTTATATAGGGCCAAACGGGCCCTGGGGCAAAAGGCAATAAGGGTGGCAATGGCGCCCGGTTGTATAGGATTTCTTTGTAGTTGGCGATCTTCATCCGAGGAGCCCATTTCCTGGGCAAGGTGTCAAAATGCTCTTTCTGATGGGAAGGGGTGTGAAGCTGGGGGACCATACACCTTTGATGTCTGAGGATGTTTGTGCCTGGGTGACACAAAGCATCTATCAATGGCTCACTGGGAAAAATCCCTTCCGCAACTCTCCTAGACCATCTGGAGGATATGCATACTTTGAGGATTGGGGTGGCCTGCCCAGATCTTGGGCGCCAAGGATTCTTGCCTCCAATTCCCTTGCCAGAGTTCATCTGGAGGTCATCAGGGAATTCCTCGGTTTTGATATCAGAGGAACTATGGGTAGCATATGAGATTTATTTCTGAAAATTAAGGGCACTCTGGGTAACAGACCCAAATCTGCACAGGTGACACTTAAATATATATATGGGCAGCTGGACCACTAAGGTAAAAGTTGGTATGGATGTAAGGAGTTCCTACACTCCAGCATGTCTTTCTTTAATAGGGCTTGATGATATCCATTAACCCATGTGAGTGTCTTAATCATGGACCCCAAAACAGAGTGAGCACCCCACTCAACAATAATTTGGAAAAATGGGAACATCATAACTGTTATACAGTTGAAAGTCCTCAGGAACTATCAACCAGAAGTGTACTAAATGATATTGCTCTATGAAAAAGAGTGATTGTTGTTGAGCCCTCCCAGAAATGAATGCTTACTTGGGGAAAAGGTACACTGAATGCAAGGAGAGGGCTTATAAGTAAACATTGTGCTTGTAAGAGTCTTCATATTTAAGGATGTTTTATTTTAAATGGATTTAAAAAGTAATTTATCCTTTTCATGCAAGTAGGCAAAATGAATAACAACTTGCCAAAGCCAATGGTGAGCCCCCTCACTTTAAAAACAGCTCTGGGGCCCCTATCCTTAATGTCCTCTGTGACACAGTCTGGAATCTAGCTGGAATGTTTAGCAGAACCCACAATGAAAAGTTTAGCTATTCTAAAAAGAGCTGACTGGTTTTTCTTTTTCTTGTTCTTTGCAGTCACTCTGTTCTGAAAACACTAACCCTGACATTATGGTAATGGTGGTGGTAGAAGAATAGTAGAGATATTCTGATCATATATATTGAATAATTTATCAGCTGGTATACTTAGAAATATGCTTGTTCTTGTTAAGAAAGAGTAACTAGATAGAGTAAGAAAATGGTCAATTGATGTGAAGGGTTCTTCCCTTCCAGTAATGGGAAATGGAGGAGGAAGAGGAGGAGGGATCAGGGCTTCCAAATATCATAACCCCTTCAGCAACTCTTGCACCCCCAGGGTCCCACCCCCACAGAGACCCACTACTCTAATCTATGGACAGAAGCTCTGTGGGTTGTTTAGCTACTCCTCCTGGAAGCTGGACTATTTAGGAAGCATGTTCCAGTTCTTTGAACCTTGCCTGATTATCCTGGTTGGATGTCCAAAATGGGTCACTATATATGAATCAACTGAAAAATGAAGGCTCTGTTATCATGGGAAACAAATTTGTCCCCAAACTCTGGCTGTTACTTTTTTGTGTGTCTACAAAATTAATATAAACATTCAAACACACTTTAAAGCAAGCCAGCTTTATTGCACTGGCACAAAGGACATGAGATGCCTCTTTTGGGTATAAACAGGCCACAACTTTTTATTTGCTGTACAGGGTCTATTTACAAACATTTTCAATTAAATACATAATACTTTGTCACATGAGTATGTGAAGGTGTTACCAACCCAAGTGGTGGTCCTTCACATCTTGTGACAAAGCATGTAAACAATTAACAACAAACAACATTTTCCCCTCCCACCGGAAATGATGTCATATTATGTCATATGACATCATTAACTTAATGACGTCATGCAGTTAGATGCTTACGCCACTTCCCTTAATTTAATTTAGCCAAATTCACCCAAATTAAATTTAATTAGCCAATTATTTTCCTGTGGGGAGGGGGGTCATTACCCGCCCCCACTACTATTAGGACAATAATCTCCAATTTAGACCCTGGATCCCCAAGTTGTGACAAAGCAACCATTGACAATATAAACCAGTAACTTTACAGAAATGAATAAAGTTGACAAGCATGACAGTAATAGAACCTTTTTGTTCCATAACCCAAACCACAATCTAATACACATCTCAGGGAGGGCGAAAAACCCAGGGGAAACAGCCATGGGGAAAAAATCCCGAAGGTGACCAGCCTAAGCCTGAGAGTAACCTAATACCGAGCCTTAAATTTGGGTGGGTGGGTTGGGTCGCTCAACTAATGGCTGCAGCCACATGGCAGCGCAAGGCTATATAGCCCAAAATCCCGCAGGAAATCTCGTGATGGCATAAGCACCATGAGATTTCCCAGCATGCCTTGAGACAACTTAACAACTCCTGATTGGTCAAGCGTGCAGGAATTAAGGCAGGAATTCCTGTGCGCTTAGCCAACCAGGCATCTCCTGTCCCCAAATGGCCGGTGCAACAAGAAGCCCCTTCTGACAGTTGGGGGGGGTGTCCTTGCACCAGCACAAAGGACATGAGATGCCTCTTTTGGGTATAAACAGGCCACAACTTTTTATTTGCTGTACAGGGTCTATTTACAAACATTTTCAATTAAATACATAATACTTTGTCACATGAGTATGTGAAGGTGTTACCAACCTGAGTGGGTGGTCCTTCACATCATGTGACAAGCATGTAAACAACTAACATCAAACTAAATTTTTCCCTCCCACCAGAAATGACATCATATTATGTCATACGATGTCATTAACTTAATGACGGCATGCAGTTAAATGCTTACGTCACTTCCCTTAATTTAATTTAGCCAAATTCACCCAAATTAAATTTAATTAGCCAATTATTTCCCTGTGGGGAGGGGGTCATTACCCACCATAAGAGGGTGCCAGCCTACCTAGGCATCCCCTCTCAGCCCCCCCTCCCACAAACTGCCTTCTTAATATGCTCGGAAAGTGCCATAAACCTCCGAGCCCTCTGAGGAGAGGTGCACCCCATTCCCCTTGTACAGCTGAGGCATATCTATCTTAATTCCAGCATGGTCAATTACAAAAATGCCCAATCTTGTCAGTTGTTTAGCGACAGAACGATTAAGCCACCATCGTGCACCATTAATGGCAGTGTCTTTCTGTGCTCCAGGCCAGCTACGCCTTGGCAGCAGTTTAGTCCAAAGCAAAACAGCTCCAGGAATGTGCTTCCTTATCTCCTGAAGGTCCTTTACCATTTGTTTCACTAACTGAAGACACGGGACCTTCACTAGGTCGTTCTCCCCCAGGTGTATTACTAAAACCCGGGGGTGCGGGTGGGACTTTGACAGCTGGATATTCAAAGAAAGCAAGGCTCCCCAAAGCGTGCCCCTGTGACCAAACCACTGTAGGCTGCCAATGTTTGCCAGTCCCAGGGTGGGATTGCATCGCTGCTCCAGTAAATGGCGTTCTGTCCAGAACACTAAACTGTGGCCCACAATCCATATCTTGCCAAGGAAGAAGCCTGCTGAAATACAAATAGTGCCAATTAGTGTAACTGATCACCATTGGAGTTCCCTGAAACACATACATAAAATTTAAATGCCTTAGAATGCCACCGGCCAATTCGGCATCACTTAAACCATGTATAGCCTCTGCTATTGCCGCACCAATGCAAAAGGAATGAGAGGAAAAATCAGCGGGAGGCAAGTTGGCTCGCCTCAAAGTCTCCTTCAAGACCACCCTGAATTGAAACTGAGTTAAAGGCATGCCTGATACATGCACAAACAAATATCCTGGCACCTTCGGCCTAATCTTCATATAGTGTGCCAGTGCTAGAACATGGCAAATTTGTCCCTCAGGCGCTTTAGCCAAAGTAACAGACTGACCTATAGCTAACTGGTCAGTCTTCAAGCGCCTGATGTAACTCTGAATTCCATGATCTGACAAAATGACGCCAGAAAGATGAAGTGCCCTACCAGATTGGTCATAGTGAGATCCAGGAACAATCTCGCTAATTCTCAAAGCTGCAAAGAAAGCAATGGCAAATATGGCCTTGAACAAAGCCAATTACTCAAGAGAAAAACAAGCATTGGCTAAGTGTTGCCACAATTTAATCTGGGCCGGTTATTGGCAAATGAGTGTCCTTGACCACAGGTGATTCTTTGGTCCAACCCTCCAACGGTTTCCTAATTCTAAGATCAGTGGTAGGATCATAACATCCTCTAGCCCTGGAGTAAAATGCCAGGGCAGTCAACCTGCCCCTAATGATAACAGGTGACAAACCAGTTTGCCTGAGCTGAACTATAAAATGCAGCACCAGGTCAACCTTAATAGGCTAAACTGCCTCCTCCTCAATTACCGACAAAAATTGTCTAAATGCATTTAGAGCAATCTGATAGGACTTGCGTGTCAATGGGGCGATAGAATGGAGGATCGCCTGTCAATTTTTAGTCTCCAAGGCTCCATAGAAGTGCTGGTACCTCCAATGGGTGTGTTGATGCCTCGGAAGCCAGCTGCCGGAACCTGGAGAACTGAAAACGAGAAAGGGCATCCGCCAAAGGGTTAAGTAAACCAGGCAATGGTGAGCTTGTGTGCCCCGCAACAGCTCGGGTGTCAGGCTGAGACGCAACTGCACCTTCCTGTTCTCTTCTCTCTGCCTCGGAGGTCTGCTCCATTGCACCACCACCTGGAAGAACCACTCTTCGCAAGAGGTTATATAAATCTGCCACAGTGGGCTTCTCAGAAACAGGGGCAGCGGCACCCTGGATTTCCACACCAGGAACCTTTTTTTAGGAGTTCCCACACATTGGCTATAGTTGGTTGCCCAACCTCCATAGCCGTAGCCACCGCAGGACCACGTGTTGTGTCCATCACCTGAGTGTCAGGTGGAACTTGGCGGGGCAGCACTTCTGTGTCATGAGTAGCAGAAGTGCTAGCAGAGGGGCTGCAGCATAAGCCTGCATCACCTTGCCCAGTTGTGCTAACTGTGCTACAATCTCATCATCCCTGCTGACCATGTGTGAGGGCCTTTTCGACGCAGAGTGACTACAGCCTGACGCACACGGAGCTGCAGCCAGGCATCTCCTGTCTCCAAATGGCTGGCGCAACAAGAAGGCCCTCCCGACAAGTCGGGGGAGTGTCCTTCTGGAGTAAGTTATCTGAGGGTACATTGTGTTTCATGAATTGGCTGTCGTTATTAGTGGCAGGCTTTGTCCAGAATGCAGATATAAAGCTTCAGAGTGGATGCAGTGATGAAAGAGTAAAACCAGCATGATGCCAAAGATCACACCTGGAGACGGTGTTTGTGTGTGTACTTTCTCAGAGAGAGAGAGACAGAGAGAGAGACAGGGAGGGAGAGGGGGGAGAGGGGGAGAGAGAGAGAAAGGAGAAGTTGTCAAAACAAACAATTGTTGCACTAACACTAGTGCATGTGTGTGTGTTGTGTGATATCAAAATTAGGCCAAGCATTGCTATTGTTTTAACCAAGAAGAATCTTTTCAAACAGATTATGGTATGTCATGTTGAGAAAGAGCCTCAAAAATATACAAGTCTTGAGGTTTCATGTCTACTGAGCCTGCTTTGCTGCAGCACAGAGCTCCTACTGTGTGCTATTTCTCCCCCTGTTCTGGCAGCTTCTTTCAGTTTAACCCCTACCACATCCTGTCTGATTCGTGGAACAAAATTCTTTTGTATTGCTTAGCATGGAACTGAGCTCCACCAAGGCCTTCACAGTTTTCTCAGCATTTGAGTGGGAAGGAGAAGCATAAAAATGATAACTGGCCACCACAAGGGACCAGTGTACTGCTTACGTTCATCCTTGGAGGTCATTCTTGAACAAGATGGAGTAATCTGTGGCCCTCCTGGTGCTGTTGAACTATGAGTCACCAGAAGAAGCTGGAGACACATCTCAAGATGATCAAAAGATGGTTGTTTTATGAGTCAAAAAGCACTAGGTTTGCTAGGAAGGAACATATTTTGAGCTGAGTACGCTCTTAAGACTTTGTTCACCACATAAATATATGGTATCACATTGCATAAAATCTGCATAAAACCAATCTAATTATGATTTTATGCAATTTGATACTATGTATATCTGTACTGTCCTTTTATGGTTTTCTATAGCTCTTGAAGAAGGCTTTAAGAATATCAATAGGATAGAAAACAACAGGCTTTTTGTCTAATATAACCAGCACATTTTGATTATCTTGAGATGTTTATCCTGGGGATTTTGTTTGGTGCTCTCTAGTTTCTGCATCTTTTGAACTGTAACTCTCCCCAACCTGCACTGTTGGCTATACTAGGCAGGGGAAATGGGAAATGCTATGCAGCCATATCTGGAGGGTCACAAGCTGTCCATACCTGTTCTTGATGAAGTCACAGTGTACTAAGGGATTTTTTTTTAAAATATCCACTGGTACTGGCTTGCAATGTCACAATGTCCCATGACAGTGGAAGCATACTTGTAGTTAGGAGTATAAGACAGTAGGTTTCCTATGAATCATGAATACCACCATGGCAAGAAAAAAGAGTTGGTGGGGCCTGGAGATCTTGCTTTCAATTACCAGTGGCACTGCCCACAAGTGCTTTCAATGCTCACTGATTATGTTACAATGTGAAACAACAGATACAAGACTTTTAGAAATTCCACAGATTTTGGTAGTATTTCTGGAAAAATGCTGAAAATTCAACCCCTTGCCATCCAGGAATACACAATCAAAGCATCCCCAAACAGATAGTCATTCAGCCTCTGTTTAAAAAGGAGTGCATTCTTACTGCCAGGCTCTTACTGCCAGGAAGTTCTTTCCAATGTTGACATGGAACCTCTTTTCCTGTAATTTGCATCCATTGTTCCATGTCCTATTCTCTGGAGCAGCAGCAGACAAGCTTGCTCCATCCTCAATTTGACAACCCTTAAAATATTTAAACAGGGCTATCATATCACCTCTTAACCTTCTCTTCTCCAGGCTAAACATGCCCAGCTCCCCAAGTCTGTCTTCATAGGACATGGTTTCCAGATCATTCACTATTTTGGTTGCCATCCTCTGGACATGCTCCAGCTTGTCAATATCCTTTTAAAATTGTGGTGCCCAGAACTGGATGCAGTATTCCAGATGAGCCTTGACCAAAGCAGAATAGAGTAGTACTATTACTTCCCTTCCCCTGTTTCTATGTGTTCATTTATATATATATGAACCAAGCCATGCTGACTTCTTTTTGCAAAGCCTTTTGTACATGAAGTTGTAAACATTTACTTACCAGTGTTATTCTCAGAATAAATCTGTAACATTTTACCATGGATGATGGAGCAAAAAACCCCAAAAACCTGGGCTCACAAAGGAACTTTGCAGTGTCTTTAAAGCCTCATAGGAGATGTGCATTTTAACTCACTCCCCCACTTCCCCAAATTCTTCTCCCACTTGAGATTTCAGTCCAAGATGGAAAATAATTTCTGACTGGGCGGTTTTTCCTACACTCTTCCTGCACAGAAGTTACAGTAGAGTGGATTCATTCCATTCTAGAATTGCATGTCTAATTTTATTGTTCTTGGTATAACTAAATTACACCATACACTTAAAAAGACTGGACTAAAATGCAGCTGTCCTCTGATTATAAACACACAAGAATAATCCTGTCTAAACATTCTGGGATTATTCCTTCCATTACCTGGGAAGCATTATAATTCTATAGAAGGTTTATGCACAGGAAGGAAGGAAGGAGCTTAAGTAATCAGTGTTCTGACCAACAACAGCTTTGCACTGTTAGATGTAATAGGGGCAAAATGCAACACAAAGCATAGACAGCTCTGAAGTAAGCAGTGAAAGAAACAAATTAAAAATAACTGTTTCCTGTTTTGTGTTATGTAGGATTTTTTTTATGAGGCAGCTAAAAATATAAAAAGTGTGAAATGAAAGATGAAGACTTGTTGTTCCAATTGAGTCTCAGTGTGGCATGAAAATAAGACTCAAGGGTGTATGTGTGGGCGGGGGATGAGCTTGGGTGGGAGGAACCAGGAAAACATGTAGCGCTGTAGTATTTGAGAGA
>CM034706.1:154392018-154406911 GCA_020142125.1 Phrynosoma platyrhinos
TTGCCCAAGGTCATCCAGTGGGTTTCCATGGCTGAGTGGGGAATTGAACCATGCTCTCCAGAGTCCTAGTCCTACACTCAAACCACTGGTAGAACACTGGCTCTGATTATAACCCTGATTATAACCACAAATAAACTTTATGAGATTTTACTTGCAATGATAAGCCCAGCAACTATGCTATGACTAATTAAATACAAACATTTATATCAGCTAACATTTCAAACTATCATTCCACTATTCAGTTCAAGTCTGTCCTTCACCATTATATAATGAAAGTTTAAATACAGGTTGATGGTCTACCATTGCCACACAACTCCATCCTCAGATATATCCGTTTTTTTTAATGACTCATGTGTAAGCATTTTCACTGAAAGACTGTGGATTACATTATAATATCTGGACTGATATGTTACCAGTAATTTGATCTAAATAGATTTCACTTCTATCATCAAAGTGCAAAATTTAAATATAGCTTGAGTGTGTGTGTACGTTCAGCTGCTACCCATGTAGGCTTACTTCTAGATTTCTTTATAAATTAGATAAAAGGTTTTTATTTTATAGCTCAATAGAATCAGAGAATTTATGCTGATCAAAAGAGGCATGGACAACCCAAAGCATGGGAAATTATGTTTTGTAAAAAAATTCCTTCCCTTTCAGTGCTGGAAAATTAACCTTCCACTACTTATTACAATGTTGAAGAAATAACTGTCTGTGTTTCTTGTTTGACTTCTTATTTTTTCTTTCTTTCTCTTGCATATTTTTAAGGGGAAAAAAACCTTTAAAAGTAACAAGAAAACATAACCTGTTACACCAACAAGGTACTTTTGCTTCTGCTTGTTATATTACCTTTGCAATTGCCTTCATTTTACTTTCATTAACACCCAAAGTAGCTAATTACAAGTATAGCTCCCATTTCCAGGCTCTGGGACAATGCAGTGTAACAACTCGACAAATAACACAAGTGCTTAAAGGAAACTTAATGTTGCACCTTCTTTTCTCTAAGCCTCATACCTCCTTCCTTCCTGCCCTCTCCCCCCACCCTCCAGGTATTTTAACTGTCCCCATCCTTTGCAGTGGCATCCCTAGGGTTGGTGTCACCCGGTTTCATAACTAATGGTGTCACCCCTCACAGACCTTCTCTGACACCAGACCATACATAATTCTTAGTAATCTGACAAACTCAGTTACTGTGAAAACACAAGCAGCAATGAAAACAACCATATGTGCTTCTAGTGTGTGCAGATGAAACAATGATTCAAAGTGCCATTGTAATTGAGTAATAATGACAGGTCTGACTGGAGCACATGTTCATTAGAAAGTTCAAAAGGTAAATTAGCATAGAGCTTTTAGTCTAGTAGGTATATTGATACAGTACAAATTGGGCTTAGGAAAAATTATTTTGTGGTTAACTAACTACAAAATGTACTTCTATACCCCACCACAATTATGGTAGCCCTAGACAAGTGCATGAAGCCAGATCGTTGGACTATCTTACTGAAAGCTAGCTACACTGAACAAAAGAAACCCTTCAGCTTTTGAGGCTGGGAAGGAAATTCTTGGGACTTTCTCTAGGATGAATGGCTCAGTGAGAAATGCACACTTTTTAGGGGGTGGGGGTTACTAGTTTTTGCAATGTGGTTTTCAGGTATTTTATATTGAAACTCCTATCAGCCACAGCCCACATGGTTATATGTCAGAGATAATGGGAGCTGCAGTACAAGACTCATGGAGATTACAAAGTGAGAATAAACATGGTATATAGCAGGGGTCAGCAACCTCCGGCCTGCAGGCTGCGTCCAGCCCGCGGACCCCCGCTTACCAGTCCCCGATGACCCCCGCTGCCGCCGCTGCTTCCCGCCACCACCACCGCATGTCGCAGCCACCATTTTGTTTGCCAAAATGGCGACCGCAACTCATTTGCGCATGCGCAGTATTCCTACGCATGCGCAAATGAGTCTCAGCCGCCATTTTGGCAAACAAAATGGCAGCTGCGATGTGCGAGGAGGCAGTGGTGGCAGCGGCACACACGCCGCCATTCCCCACCCCCTGCCTGCCGGAACGGATCGCTGGAAGGGACCGGCCCCAGGTAAGAGAAGGTTGCCGACCCCTGGTATATAGGATATTATACTATCCTGTGATCTCATAGCACTGCTAATGCACTGTAAACACAAGATCAAGGGTTGCTTTTTAAAAGAATATACACCTATGTTTTTGTCTAACATATAAGAGGCAAAATTTAATATCAGCAGTGGCTGGAATTTAATTCAGATAATGAAACTCTTGTCTCCTCTATTTGCAGCCTCTGCCTTCACTGCATCATGTTTTTCCACCCGATCCCACATTCTTCCATTTGGGACAGATATTGAGAGAGGGAGAGAGAAGAAGCCACTTCTCCTCTGTCACTGAAACATTCCATGCACTCTCCTGCACTGGAAAGGCCAGTTACTGTAGATATCATCAAGTTCACACCCACTTCTACATGGTCAAGCTTTAACAATATTATCCCCCATTCCCCTCACACTCATAAAATCCAACTCATGGCCCTCCCCATTTCCATTCAGCAGCTTCCACCAAAGTAAAACTAAGCAGAGAGAAAAAGAGAGAACTTTGCAAGCCATACACATCAACACCTGTATGTAGACAACAGAGCTAAGCATGGCTGCAAAATACAAATGCAAGCCAGAGACAGGCACTCTTCTCTCTCCCTCCTGCCACTCACAGTACTTTATAAAACTCACACACCTACAAAGCAAATGGCTTCCTCTCCCCTTTCCATCCAAGTCCCAAGATCCCCTGGATTTCTGGGTAGGAGTCAACTGAGACCACTCTTCCCTTTCCTATTCACAAGCAGTATTTTGGGATGAAACAGGCAAGGCACCTGGGAAAGGAAGAGGGGAGCTACTGGGGATATTCACATCCATCTATCTCCTCCTGGAGCAGCCACAGATCTAGCCAGAGGAAGGAGAGGGGAAATTAAAAACAAAACACAATCTGAACTCTCCCCAAGCAAAAGCCTTGGTTCCCCACTCCTCTTACATTGGTACTCAGTCCCACCCTTTGTGGAGAGAAATCCCACAAGTGCCTCACATTTTTTGTACTGCTGTCTCCTGCATGCTAAAAAATGCCCCACAGCAGCCCCCTCCTTGCACTCACACACACCAGGAAGAAAGGGGGTGGGGATCCTCTTCTACCATGCATTCACAGAGATCAACACACCATGAATGTGTAAACCAATTTCCTTCTCACAACATTTTTCCACATCAGTTTTGCCAATGCATGAATTGATAACACACCTTTAAGTTATGGTGGCAGCAGCAGCAAGAGCTGAGGGCTGAGGAAAGAGCCACTATCATAGTGGTGGTCTTCTCTATGAGAGAAACTTTCTCTCCCCAATTGCCATGCTTTGTTTTGCCTTCCTGAAGCAGGCACAAATCTCCACGTATGTTGGCAGCAGAGATGGGTGGCAGCTCCTTTTTCTGATTCTCTGAGGCAATAAAATGCAGCAAATAAAGTAAGTATGGCAGGGGCAAGGGTGACATGGTGACATACCCCTCTAAGTGTGCCACCTGGTGTGGTCTTTACTCCTCGCATCCCCGTAGAGATCCGTCTGCTCCTCTGCACTCTCTCTTGCCTCCTCAACAACCAGACACAGTCACTCCATTCTCTTCCCTCTTACCTGACCATTTCCACATCAGGTTTACTACAAAAGTCCCTCCAATTTGCTGAGGTAGGAGCACAGGACCCCCATGAAAGTGGAAAAACCACAAATAAAAAGCTATATTTTTTTTTTACCTATCAGAGAACATTTTTCTAGGAGGTTTTAGGTTCTCCAGTGCAACTCTGTGGTTGGCCATAGAATTGTGCTAGAGGACCTACAAATGCCTTGAGTACTTTTCTCTTTAGGAATCTCTAAGTCATACAGCATGACTTCTCATGGGTATTGACCATAGAGTTGCATTGGAGGAACTAGAGATCCCTAGAGGAAACATATTACTCAAATCCATGAATAATCAAATCCGCAAAAATCAAAGCCACACATGTGGTGGACCGACTGTACAGTAATCCCTACCAGATGTACTTATCATAATAAATCCTGAGGAAATTTCTCACAAAGCAGAGGAATTGCTCATAACAGTCTTGCTACCACTGGCCTACTGCAAAGAAAACCCAATGAATTATGATAAGTGCAAATATTTAATGGTGTGTGTGTGTGTATTTATGAAATAATAAATATTACTTTTTGCACCAGCCAAAAAGGTTTAGCTTAAAGCAGGGGTAGGCAACCTTTTTGAGCCGGGGGCCGGGTTGCTGTCCCTCAGACAATTGGGGGGCTGAAGCAACAAAAATAAATAAATTAATTAATAAATTAAAATAAAAATTAAAAATTAAAAAAATAATAAAAAAAATAAAAAATATGCATGCATACTCTCTCAGCCCCAGAAAAGTCATGGCAAAACTCCTGTGGAGATTTTGCCAAGAAAACTGCAAGAACAAGTAATAACAACAGTAATCAATATCATCATGGCAGGCGGCGGGGGCGGCGGTGGCAACGGCGGCAGGACTGACTTGGGGCCGGTCCAAAGGCCTCGGGGGATGCAATGTAGAGCCAGAACTCAGACTCTGGTACAAAGGGGCTTTGCAGACAGGGCCAAAGGGCCAGCCTGGGGGTGGAGTTGGGGCAGGGCAACCGCATGCCAGCTGCCCCAACTCCCTCCTGACGCTGTCCTAACGTTTGCACAGCGCATGGTGTCAGGACGTCCTTCTGGCACAGAACGTATACATGCTGTGCCGAAAGGGTGTAGAAGAACCAAGGTGCTGGCACTTAGGGTGGTCTTTTGCTGCTCCTTAAAGGAGCAGCATTTTACGGCTCTTTTGGGGGTGGCAAAAGGAAGATTGGGGCCATAGCATGAGGTTGCTGCGGCCCGGAGCCGCCTGAAATAGGCCGTCTGTAGAGGCCCAAAATTATGAGAGAAACAGGAGGATGTGGTCTAGATAGACCTGGGGTGCATCTACACTTTAGAAATAATGCAGTTTGACACCACTTTAACTGTCACAGCTCTATCCTATAGAATTTGGGATTTGTAGTTTTGTGAGGCACCAGAACTCTTTGTCAGAGAAGGCAAAGAATTGTAAAACTCCAGACTCCAGGATTCCATAAGATGGAGCTATAAGCATTTAAATTGATGTCAAGCTCCATTATTTTTATAATGTGCATGCACCCAATGAAGTTGGGTTCTTTCTTCAAGTAACAGGAATGATTTAAAAAAAAATATTCCAGAACAAATAAGGTGGGGCTGCTGCTTTATATGGTGAACATGAGTATGCTGCTGGGGGATCCTGGGAACTTTAGTCCAAAACAGGAACTTATCCAAGCTCACTTTCTCTTTCTCTCTTGTACGTATATAGCTGGCTGGAGTAAGCCCTATGCATTCAAGGGGCTTACTTCTGTGTAGCCATGTGTAAAATTCTACTGTCATAACATCAAAACAAATATCATTTGCTTTGCCCCCCCCCAACTGCTTTCTTTTCAAATTGACTATATTTACTCTGAAGAAAAAATTTCAGCAGAGGAACCATGTCTTCAGTGTACAGGAACTAGGAAGCTGTTTACTGGTGCTTCATATGTCATCAGCTGGGAACTTTTTCTTTTTTTCCAGTTCTGCTGTTTTCTGAAACTCTCATGCAATGAAGATGAACCTATCTACTACAAGATGAACCTATCTGGGGTGTGCAGGAGGAATGTCAAAGAAAAGTTCTGATGGTTAACAAGAAGAAAGAAAGGGAGACGGTTTGCATATTGCCTTGTACATGGAACACCTTCATAACTTCCAAAGAATTTCTGAGGATGTGACAAGTGAGGAAGTTTTAAAATAGTTTTTATTTGAGGAAGTGGTTTTAGAAAGCATACTTAATACTGCAACACATTAAGTTCCTTTCCCAATTCACAAGTTATCATATCAATAGATACATTATAATGATCAATATATTATGCATCTGAAGTATATTGTCAATTTCATTTGTAATAATAATAATAATAATATTACCTTCATCTCCCTATGGATCATTTGTAAACATGGAGCTGAATACAGTAAGGACGTTATCACACTTGCAGCAAGAGAGCGGCAAGAAAGCTGGTCGGAATCATTTGGGAACCATTTTGGGCTCATGCCGGAATGTGCCCGGCAAGCGGAAAACATTACCACACTAGACTGGAATCAGTGAGGAATGTGAGATGCCGGAATGGTTCTGCTCCAGGGGCTCGGATCTCCTGTTCACACACAAGTTGAAAGATCCCTACCGCAATCCCCCGAATTCTGGGATACAAAGCCATCCCTAATAATGATTCCCCCCCAACCCCTGAGGAGAGGAAAATTGTTTACCCGTTCCGTTTGTTGCCCGCTCCAGGAAGTACACGTCATAAGATGCTTCCTCAAATCCTTGGGGAATACCGCGAGGAACCATGGGCCATAGAACGAGGAAATGCGGCATGACAAGGATCTCGTGTTCATACCTATGCCGAGATCAGCATCATTCCGGTATAGTGCCGACCGCTCGAGTGTATTCCTTAAAACTCTCGGAAGTCAAAAGGACTGAAATGAGGCTGAAATGACGCCGAAATGAGGTAGGGAAGGGCGGGGTTTGCTGCGACGTCGTGTGAACACACGGAAAAAAAGTCTGAAACGAGGCTGAAACAAGGCTGAAATGACGCTGAAATGACGCTGCTTTAGGGCCAGTGTGATAACGTCCTAAGATTATATCATGCCCAGCTTTCCTATTAGCAGCCCCCAATGTTGCAAGTATGTAAGTTTCATTGTTGTTCTAGTTCAGTTCTTCCTTGCTGTTAAAATTGTTTGGTCTCAAGAGTTTATGAGCCTCTCCAGACATGAAAAACATCTCTCAAAGCTCCTGTACAAACCAATTTTACTTTGGGAATCTACATTATGCTTTATGTTTTGCTCATCCCAAAGTACTGTTGGCCCTCCATAGCCACAGATTCTGCATCCATGGATTCAACTATCCACAAACCTAGAATATATATATATATGTTACAAAAACAAACCTTGATTTGGCCATAAGCTATATTTATCTTATGGACATTTCACCAAAGATACAAGGAAAATATATGAGGCACATATATGGGGGATGTTCATCATTTAGAAGCAAAAATATAATTCAAATCAGCACATAGAAGGAAATCAGAAATTATTCTTAATCAAGAAATTAATTAATGAAAGTTTGATGTCACCTAACCTTCCCCCCCCCCCACAGAACTTCAACAGTTGGCAGACAGGCAAACCAAAACAAAAATCAAGAGGGAGGATTTTTCCTATTACTATAAAGAAATGTTTGCAGGGATGGAGAGAAACAGCTCAGCTGGTTGAGTTTCTGCCATGGGGCCCTAACAAGGCAGCTTTTTAAAAAGAAAAGAAAAGAAAAGAAAAGTTTGTGATGCGTACACTAATGCACCTCTTCCTGATGAGTTTCTCCCTTTCTGATTCATGTTTTGGACACTGACTCTAGAGACCAACCTGGACAGAAAAAAAGCATTTACTCCCTCAGATATTTTGCACTTCATTCCCCTGAAGCCCTAGGACATGAAACAATCAATGGATAACGTTGGATAATTTGACTAAAAAATGTTTTGGAACCAATGTCTGCTTTGCATCCTAATGTAGAACATGCCCCTCAAAACCTAGTTCTTATCCCACAGGACCATGAAGGTGTGGAGGAGGGTATATTCTTCCCCAGACACCTTTGACAGGCAACACTGCTGCACTTTGAGCTGAAAAATGATTTGGGGGATATTCTTCCCCAGACACCTGTGACAGGCAACACTGCTGCACTTTGAGCTGAAAAATTATTTTGATTTCGAAATTCTGTATTGATCTCCATATTTGGGAGAGAGACTTAAGGGGTTAATCTTGTTGGAGTGTGTGTGTGTATGTGTGTGTGTATGCACAGTGGCTAGCAATTCTAACTAAGGAGCAAGGATACTAATGGCCAAAGAAACAAACTAAGATATTGCAAGAACTCCATTAAAGGTAGGAAAGTACTCTACTAAACTAACACTAAAGTAAGCTAGCTTTCGCTTTTAGTAGAAGTGTTATAATATGGGGGTGAGAAGAGAAGAGGTGAACGATTGCTAAGAGCATCAGTCTGCATCTCAGGGAGCTGAGGATAGGTGGATCAGAGAAACTTATCTGAAAACTACTTCACCCTATCACAGCTTTTCTCTCTAAGAGATCTTTAAGTGCTGAGCTTTCTTTTCTAAAATAATCTACAGATGCCATTTTATTAAACTTTGGAGCTAGAAAATGTCAAATTGCAAGGCTCACTGTTATCAGTTTATCTTATGTCATATAGGGTTTTTAACATAATTATTTTAAAAATGATATGATTCATCATTGTTAAAAACAACTATGCTCCATTCAGAATAAATAGGAAAGGTATATAAATAAAAAGGCTAAAAAGGAACAAACAGAGAAACTGGTGGTTAAGGTGGTGGTGAGGGTACCCCATTGCTGAGCCTGAGCTCATCCCCCATGGTCTGAGGGGCAGAAAGATGCTGCTTTCCTCCCCAGAAGCCCTTTTTAAAAGAGGCAGTGGTTAGACCACTACTGAAAAAGCATTCCCTGGATCCTCTGGACCTTAATAATTACAGACCAGTATCAAATCTTCCTTTTTGGGGGGCAAGGTGATTGAGAAGGCAGTTGCCTTCCAAATCTAGACAGTCTTGGATGACATACACCTCCTCCACCCATTTCAGACCAGGATCAGAGCAGGATATAGAATTGAGGCTGCTATAGTCACCTTAGTGGATGATCTTTGTCTGACCATTGATAGGGGAGTATGTCCCTGCTGGTGCTCTTGGATCTCTCAGCGGCATTCAGTACCATCAACCATAGTATCGTTCTGTAATCCCTGAGGGGATTGAGAATTAGAAGCATTGTGGAGATTATCACATAATTAAATTCGTGAAGCCGTTATTTCTCAATAACTGGAAGTTCCCATTATTGACAAATGGCAGGCTCTGCTATTGCTTTAATGATGGGAGTGTGAGGGGATGCCTCCATAATGATTTAATCATGGGAACAAGTGTGATCACACCTTCGTGCTTGCCAGACGATTTAGGGACGTTTTATGGATGGTAAGCTTCCGTGTGATAATCTCCTGTGTTAAAATGGTTCCAGTCCTACCTCTCAGGCAGGTTCCAGATGGTGATGCTTGGGGATAGCTGCTCCTCAAAAAAGGAGCTGTTAAATGGTGTACCACAAGCTGCCATTCTATTCCCAATGCTATTCAACATTTGAAATTGCTGGGGAGATCATCTGCAGGCATGGAGCAGGATGTCATCCATACACTGATGACACCCAAATATACTTCTCCATGACTTCAAAACAGGTTCAGCTAAGGATAGTGTGTGTTCTCTGAAAGCATGCTTGGAAGAGGTAATAGGCTGAATAAAGAAAAACAAATTGAAACTGAATCCAAATAAGACAGATGTGGTTACTATCAAGCATCCTAATCTGGAGATAGAGGTGTGCCGACCAGTTATCAGTAGGGTTACACTCCCCCTGAAAGACTATGTGCACAGTTCAGGAGTGATCCTGAATCCATCCCTCTGGATGTCAGATGAGATAGATGTGACAGTCACGAATGCTTGTTATCAGATTTGGTTGATATGCCAACTCAAGTCCAGACTTTTGCAATGCTCTCTGCATTGGACTACCTTTGTGCCAAGTCTGGAAACTCCAGCTGGTTCAGAATATGGCAGCCAGACTGATTATGGGTACATCCAGGAGAGATCACACCACACTGATCTTAAAATCACTCCAATGTCTGCCAATTTGATTCTGGGCAAAGTACAAAGTGTTGATGATTACCTTTAAAGTGCTACATGGTTTGGGTCCAGCTTACCTACACAATTAGCTTATCCTGTACAATCCTCCCTGTACATTCAGGTCCTCTGGGAAATGTGTACTCCAATCAGTCAGGACTACTGGCAATGGTTTCCCAGAGGACTTTTCCATCTGCTGCCCCCAGACTATGGAATACCTGCTGGAGAAGGTACAACAGCTGAAACTGATGACTGCATTTAAAATAGCACTAAAGATATATCTCTTCTGGCAGACCTACCCAGTCAATTTTAAATCCTAGCTTTTTCATTGGTATATTTTAAATAATATATTATATCAATGTACTTTAATGATTTTATAGTACTGTATTTTAACTGTTGGTTTTAGGTGTGTTTTTTTAAATCATGTTTTGTATTTTAATTATTAAATAGGCCTTCTTCACCTGATCCAGCAGCTGGCTTCTAAGGTGGGCAGATGTGGCATTTACATAGATGTATAGTGAGGCTGAATAGTCTTACTGAATACAGATCATTTATGGATCCATAACTACATTGTAAATCTGTAGCTGTACACTCCAAATAGCAGCCATTATTATTTTTCCACTTTTTTCTCAGTCCAGAACTCAAGGAAGCTTGTTGGTGCTGGGTGTCTTCAAGTCATTTCTGACTTATGGCCACCCTAAGGCAAAACTATTAGGGTGTTTTCTTGGGAAAATTTGTGCAGAAGTGTTTTTGCCATTGCCTTCCTCTGAAGCTAACTTGTCCAATGTCATCCAATAGGTTTCCTTGGCTGAGCAAGGATATAAACCCTGGTTTCCCAGAGTCCTAGCCCAACACTCAAACCACTCACTTCTCCACATGAGTGGGTTACAAAAGTTAAAACAAATAATGCAAAAGAAAATTATATCATACAAAATTAAAAGTATAATTAAACTGTCGGTAAAATTAAAAGCAGTAAAAAACATAATCATGAAAAAGAAAAACAACAAATGTAAACAACAGAACACCCAAAAAGGCCCTATCTCCCTTAGCAATAAGCATTTAAAAAGTAAAAGTTGAAATAATAAGGTCTTCACCTGCCTACAAAAGAATAGCAGGAAGGGTGCTAGTCTAACTTTTCTTGGATGGGAATTCCAGAAATCACCAAGAATGCCCTTTCCCATGTTTCCATAAGATGCATCTGTGAGGGTTGGGGGACAGACAATAAGGTATTTTCAGAAGATTTCAGGACATGGGCAGGTTCGTGTAGGGAGACACGGTCCTTTGGTGTAATCCTGAGGTATGTAAAATCCAGAGTGACCAGATGTCATAACCATAAAGGTGGACAAAATTTAGGCCAGTCAAGAAAAATGTAGGGCATTGCAAAATAAAGGTCAAAAACACTAATATAAATATAAATATATAAATATAAATTCATTTCATAAGGCTTATTTAAAGCTATATTACATTTTATTATGTACACTACTATATTTTTCTGATGTACTTATCTTCATTAAATTGCCTAGCTGGATACTTACAGAACTCTGAGCAGGACAAATATTTTACAAATCCTTGACTGAATCTACATTTCCGCACTTTCATTTCATTTCATTTTTTTCATTGTGCTGAAATTAAGGTGGTGGTGGTGGGGTTCAGTATTTGCATTGTTTCCTCAAGTAGTCAGTTGCCTAAAATGTTTGCTGTCCTCTTTCCCTCCAAGAAACAAACATGTCCCGAGCTCTGTGGGCAAATCTTTTTTTCTGCTGCCCCTTGGAAATAAAGAACTTTAGAAGGATCTTTCCTATCTCCCTGTTTACAGTGAGGACAGGCTGCTAGGTAGATGAAATTCTTGGAAGGGAACAGCAAATGTGGTTTTATGCAATGAGCTTCTTAGGGACTATGCAGACCAACCAAAAGGGTCAGCCTGGGAGTGGAGTTGGGGAGGGGCAACCACACACTGGCTGCCCCAACTCTGCCATCATGCGACACACCCTACCGCATGGTGCACGGCATCAGAGTGCTCTGTTGGCGCAGCGTGTAGACACACTGCACCAAAGGGGGTGGGGGGCAAAAGAGCTGTGGCAGTGGTACTCAGGGCAGTTTTTTGCTGCTCCAAAAAGGAGTGGCATTTGCCAGCTCTTTTTGGAGCAGCAAAAAGCCGGATCAGGGCTGTGGCATGTGGTTGCTGCAGCCCTGATCTGGTGCTACCAGAAGCAGCACAAAGCCTCCCCTGAGGGGCTGTCTGTATGGCTCATCAGTCATGCCTAAAATGGAGGATATTTTGGAATTCTTCCTGGACAGAA
This sequence comes from Phrynosoma platyrhinos, assembly GCA_020142125.1. Taxonomy (NCBI): domain Eukaryota; kingdom Metazoa; phylum Chordata; class Lepidosauria; order Squamata; family Phrynosomatidae; genus Phrynosoma; species Phrynosoma platyrhinos. Next base: position 154,404,157 of record CM034706.1, read on the forward strand.
GGTTGAAATGTAGAACATGTCCTGGAAAAGGATGATGTCTGGTCACTCTGGCAAAGTACTATCTCTGTTTGTCTACCCATCTACCCATCTAATCTCCAAAAGGAGACACCAGGCCAAACATACCTTAGAAACATTATCAATGGCCTTGAGAAACTGTGGAAAAATTAGCTCCACATAACTTGAAGTATCCTAGAGGAGGTCACACAGTATTCCAAGGACACCCTGCAATGCTTTGTTACAAGTGTCATTTACCGAAGATTATCAGATTTTTACATGATTAAAAGCTAATTAATAGCAACATGAACCAAAGCACAAAGCAAGAAAAATGGGCAGGGGAAAATTATTTATTTTCCCATTATATATTAGAGAAAGGTATCAGGGCAACTTAAAAGGTGTCTGGAAGATAGTATCTTTTGCTAGATAATGAAAAGGTAGTAAGGAGGGTGTGAGGCAGGTTTATCTATGCAAAGAATACTGTAACTTCAGGGTCATCACAGTAATGTCATTCACTCATATGGTAGAAGAAACAAAACAGCAATTCCAGTGGTGCAGAGACTTTGTTTTTAGTGGCATTCCCATGGCAAGGCTGTAAGCCATTGGCCTGGTTCACACATTCACCCAGCAAATGGTCACCTTAATATAGTGAAAAATATAGGCATGACCATTACACACTTAAGGCAATGCTTAGTTCTGGACATTCTTCATACATAGGGTCATGTGAACACAACTGATTCACACATTTTTACCTACACCTCCTCCCCCCCAAAGGGTATAGAAGAGATCCTGCAAATCAGGTCTATGCACCTACCAGCTCTGTACTGGCATGCCCATATCCCCTGTTAACTAATATCTGTGTTGGAGTGGAGGGGAAGAGGACAGGTTGCCCAATAATTCCCCCATTACTGCTACACCATTCAGAAAGGATGCTCAGTTAGGTGATCATGTCAACAAGATTTATGTTGATATAGTTGATCACATGGTTATTCTGTGCTTGGTGACTGATGGATGAAGCCACTGAAAAATAGTGCCTTTGAGAAAATATTGAGAACTTCTGTCTGTGTTGCTGGGTGTGTGATTTTTTCCTCATATGCAAATCTTCACCTGTTGTGACAGGTATGAAGTAGAAAATAAGGATATATTTTACATATCCTTATGTTCCTTAGAATGCCTGGAACATAAGTTTATTGAAGCCTTAGAAACACAGGAATCTTAACTTTAAGCTCCCAGGCAACCTCTGTGCTTAGTTGTCATCCTCTAGTTGTTGTTTGACAAAGCACTGAGCAAGAAGAAATGTTTTCCACATGCCCATCTTCACTGACATCTATCTAACTCAAATGGATATCCCCAGAGAGAATAATCTTGTCAACAGAAGAGGGGATCTCTGATGACAGACAAGAAGCAACATTGAAAGCAGATTGTCCATGTAAATGCTATGCTTTATGTTTACGAGTACTCTTGCTAAAAGGCTTTTCTTTTCTTTTTCTCTTTTGGCCTCCATTCCATAATTTTTGCAACTGCCTGAAGGAACATATTTGTATAAAGCTATTGGGAAGAATGCTAAGAGGGAAAAAGTCAAACCAAGTAGTTTGGAATACAAGCTCTGTCATATGGCAGACTGAAAAGTACCTGAAGAACTGGGCACAAAATTAATGCTGTCTGACAGGATAACCAATGTTGGGATGACTGCAAACATGGAAGGAGGGAAGGAGGGAAAGAAAGAAAGTCAGAGGGAAAGAAAGAAAGTCAGACGATGCCGGGGGGAGTAGGAAAGCTGCACTACCTTCTGCTGCAGGTACATCAGAGACAAATATGTCAGGAGTATAAAAACAAATCAAAACAATCCAGAAAACCAGCCTGAGACTCAACTACTCATTAAATTTTAGAGAATATACAAATTATTCCTTAGATGGCATATGTTTGTTATTGAATAAACATACTAACATTTTCCATTTTTCTTTTTTTCTTTTTGATACCATAAATAGCTCGTATTAATAGTATTACCAATAAATTGCACTGGACAGAAACTGTAAATAGCCTGAAAACATTTGACAGAATGGAAATTGTAGTTTTGCAAGTGTATCTGTCACGTATGGCTGGCATCCTGTATATGTCACACTATGTATGTGAGGTGAATTATTCACCATGGCACAGCATATATATTCTGATGACAGCAGCAGAAGAGTTGTTCATAAAATAAATAACATCTTTTATTACAGCCATTTGGCCAGCATAAAATCACAATAAAACATCTTAGTTGTATACAATAAATTCTTGCAGGGACATACTGGTAGTTACAAATGTATCCTAGTTTGTAGAGAGGCAGAGGTAGAACAATATCATTTACTAGACACAATGTTACTAGGGTTTTCTAATAAATTCAGTAAGATGTAGTAATGTGGTCTCATATAAGTTTCTAAACTCTAAACATATGATACTACCCCAGGACATTTTAGTTCAAAAAAACAACAATCATTTCCTCTAACTAAAAATAAAAGGGGAGCGAACAATATAACTAGCTACGTGCCATGTACTTCTCTGCATTTTTTACAAAAACATTTTAAAATACTTTTAACATACCATATATCTAGCATTTTATAATATAAAATATAAAAATATAAAAATATAATTATGTATTTTGATTCATATAGATTATAAAACTAAAGGATTTTTCCACCAACAACATAACGTAATAAAGCAATGAAATTTAAGGAGTACTACCCGTTTGAGTAAGAATAGTTAATTAAACTATCTACAT
>CM034706.1:154408511-154418788 GCA_020142125.1 Phrynosoma platyrhinos
CATTGGTTTTTAACTATGAAATCATATTTTAATTTACAGATTTTTCTCCAGTGCCTCATTATTGTTGTTATTTGCTATCAGTTTCATTAGTGCAATCCCAGTGTATTAAGGACATCTGTACTGACCTATGTATGAGAAACCTCCAGGAGCCTTCATCTTTACCCTGTTCAGGACTTGAAAGGGCCTGTATTGAATTAATCTATATGTGGTGCAATCTTCCTCTTTTCCTACTTCCTTTCACTTTACCAAGTATCATTGCCTTTTCAAAGAGTCATTTTGTCTCATGAAATGTCAGAAGTATGAAAATCTCAAATTAGTCACCTTGGTTTCTAATGAGAGTCCAGGCCTAGGATTTATAGTTGGCCTCAGAGGGAGAGAAGGCACAGGCAAAGCTCCATCATGCCTAGCCCAGAAACAGAAGAAGGTGCCTCCTTTCATTCATCTGCCCTGGCCCTGGCTACAGAGAGACAGAAGGGGCAGGCAAAGTTCCACCATGCCTAGCTCAGAGATAGAAGAAGGGCCCTCCCTCAATCCATGATCCTGACCTCAGAGGGAGAGAAGAACTGGTGGACTTGATCCCCTTCCCCACTGCCATTCCCTTTTCTTTTGGTTTCATGTCTTTTTTTTAGATGTAAGCCTGATGGCAGGGAACTGTGTAATTAACAATTTGTAAACAGCTCTGGCTGAAGAGTGGGGTATAAAAACTCTGCAGGAATGAATGAATTGCCCTAGGACCCAAACAAACAATACTTCTGATCTGCAAAACACTTGCATTTATTTATGTATTTGAAATCTGGACACTACATTTGAGAAATACAACATTGTGGGCTAATATAGGTGGATGCTTGGTGGCTAGATGACCAGAAGCATTGGTCTAGTTCTTCATACATACTTCATACATAGTCTAATGCTTAATAACCATAATAAATATAATGGAAGTGCTTCATGAATGGAAATGCCTCCCTGAAAGGAGAAATGATCACTATCATTAAAAAAATGCATTTTATCCTTTTTTTTTTTTTTTTGGTATGCATTTTTTCAATTTTGTGCTCGGTATCTCACAAACTAGCTGGCAATACTTTGAGGATGGGCAACTGCAGCAGGCACAAGGGTCACATTCTGACTTGGCTTATGTATATGGAATGGAACAAAAAATGCCCTTTTATCTTTTCATTCAAGCAGAAAAATATCTTTCCCCAAACTATGCAGCCTTGCCATTCAAAAGGTTTACAGTCACTAGTGAATTCAAGGTAGGATGTGAGGACAGAAGTTCCCCAAAAAACTTTCACTGTTGTTTCAAGTAGCTGGGGAAAGCATGGTTATTTTGAAAGGCATTTGGCTGAATATTTTCCTGGCCTATTTTTAAATGTTATCCCTATTTTGCGTATTTTCCCTAGAGACTGTTTCTATTCTTCTACTATATTAATGCTGTGGTTTATTTATTGTTCTTATTTGGAATTGAAAATGCTATATGCACTTTTGTATATTATTGTGTTTTTGTTGTTGTGTGGCTTGAAGTTGTTTCTGATTTATGGGAACCCTAAAGTCAACTTATCACAGGGTTTTCTTGGCAAGATTTGTTCAGGGGAAGTTTGCCTTTGCTTTCCTCTAAGTCTGAAGGAGTATGACTTACTCAAGGTCACCCATTGGATTGTCATGGTCAAACAGGAATTTGACTCCTGATATCCAGAATGATAGACAAAAATGCTCAAACCACTACACCACACTGGCTCTTTATCTATTATGCCATTTAATGAAAGCTATTATTTAGTTGCCTTGACTTTCTCCTAAAAATAAGGCAGGATTTTTTTTTAAAAGAACCCACAAATAAATAAGATAAAATCAGTTCAGGACCCTGCTCAGCCAAATCTGAAGGAAGGATCTCAGTGGGGTTTGCTCATCAAATTTTGCAATAAATGAAATAATACACATTATAATTTAAAGACCCCCACAGCCCAACATTAGGTCATTGACCAAATTTCTACAGTATGCAGAGATGTAATCTATATCCAGATCCCCTCTTATGCTCACCAGTTTGCTTGAATTGTTTCTTTTCTTGCTGCTGCTTTTCTTCTCTATTTTGATCCTTCTTCCACTGCCAGTTGCACTCTTGCTTATTTCTTTAATACAGCTTTAACTAATTTAAATCCACATCTTTCCACTCCTCTGAGGCACCAAGTTTCTTTGTCTTTTCAAATGTTACCCACAATGACCTTTGTTTTCTTAGCTGACACCCTGTAAAGCTTTGTGGGAGAGGCATTATTATATACACATTTAAATGCATTTCATTGTATAAATAGGTTACCTTGGCAACATTTGGGAACAAAAATCTAATTGACAGTGAGAAGTGTATGAACTTGGCATCTTCAATTTCTTTACTGTTCCAGACAATCATTGCTTTTGTTGAACATATCATATTCTCTCTCTCAGATGTGTGTGTGTGTGTGTGTGTGTGTGTGTGTGTATTTTCTTCCCCTAAGTGAAATGCAAAGGGAAATCCAATCTAGGTGCTGAAATGTTATAACAGATAGGATTTCTTTAGAAAGGAAATGACACTTTGTGGCATTGTGTATCTCTTCTATCCTTGCTTGTCAACTATGCCCTTAAACAAGTGTCTCAACAACTAGTAGGTGGTAAGAAAAAAGAGTCTTTGAGGGTTGCTGGCAAAATGACATGAGCACTGGCAGCTAAGACATCATGTATGTCAAGGAATATACCCAATGACAAGACCTCCTTCTTGGCTCACTCATCCCCTCAAACTTCTCTCCCTGCTTTTTCTTCTTTTTCAGAGTCTTCCCCTATCTTCCACAGAAGGATGTGTAGATATCTTCTCCCCCTTTCTGTCTTTATCAGAAAGCCTGGCATTTAGAAAACCAAGATTTGTGGCTGCCTCACCATCATATACAATTATGTCAGACCATTAGTCTATCTAATCGAATATGGTTTCCAGTGGGCTTGCAAAGATGTGGCCCTCCAGATGTTGTTGGACTTACTTTTTCATGTTTGAAGGTATATTCCTTTTCCCCACAGGCCACATACAGCCCCCAGGGGTATTTTTGTAACCCTTTGAAAGCCCAGGGGTAAAAAATGTTGAACTCCAAATGACTTGTAGAGGGCATGGTATTTTTGCCACATTTTGGGATTTCCTGAGCCTTCCCCCCCAATCAGGAAGTGATCTGGGTCACTTCCTAATGCAAAAGAAGCCTCACCTGGTCACAAAATGTCTTGGAGACATTTGTGGGCTCATAATTTGATTTTTTTTTGAAGGGGATACAATGATGAGGTACAAGTCCCCAAGGTCTTCTGGGAGACCCAATGCTGTGCTGTGACCATAATAAATTATTGATTGGTTGAATGTGATCCCTACCCTTGAACAATTGTCTATCCCAGATCTAGAGGGTCACATGCTCTACACCCCTTCCAACACCTAGGGATATCAAAAACTCTCATTCTTGATTTTGTTACTTGTCTCTGAATCCCACCTGCATTCTCCCCTCACTCTTCTATTGCATCAGATTGCAGGATCTTGTTTTTCCTCTGAATTTTTATTCTTTTTCCTTAGAATGTGTATTTATTTATACAATTTGCCTAATGCACACATTTTCATCCTGGCTGAAATATGTTTATGCATGGTTCCCCTCAATTATATGCATTTTAACTGTTCATATTTTAAAAAAGTATGTATTATTTTGTGAGTACTTCATAAGCATTGAAGTATTTCATAAGCCTTGCACATTTGTGAATATTTGAGATGCAAAAGGATTACTTTTTCAAGCTCAGTTGAATCTGATAAAATCCTTTCCCAGTCCTTTTTCCACTTGTTGTTGCATGCCTTCAAGTTGTTTCCAACTTCTGACAACCCTAATGCGAACCTATTATGGGGCTTTCTTGACAAAATTTGTACAGTGGGGGTTTGCCTTGCTTTCTTCTGAGGTCGAGGGAGTGAGATTAGCCCAAAGTCACCCAGTGGATTTCCATGCCCCTCCCCCCCGGGACTCCTTGGACCATTTTTTCAAAGTGGGGATTTGAACCCTGGTGTGCAGCATCCTAGTCCAACATTCAAACCACTATACCATGTTGGTGCACTCAAATCACTACATCATGCTGGTTATAGTCCCCTCCCTGCAGCATTTCCATCCAGATGGTAGAAGATTGTTTGAAGAGGAAGTTCCACTACTTCAAGTTGTTTCCCACACTTACAGCTCAACGGAAAAAAAGCCTTCTGCTTTCACCTTTGCTATACTGAATCTCTCTAGACATTCAGCTTCAAAAGCACAACCATAGGCACCTCCAGCAGCTGCTACCTTGCAATCTGAATTCACCACCCCATTAACATGAAAGTCATGGGCTGCCAGGACAGCAGAGAGAAGTTGCATTTTACTTCTAAGTAAATTTGCATAGGTTTAGGTGGCTGTGTTTGTGCCTTAAACAATGACTTCTAAATTATTTGTCTGTTATTTTCATCATCATTAACATCATATTATTTTCTTTTTGTGGCAAATAAAGATCAAGAGGGCATGTATTAAATATAATAAAGCAACTTGGAATGAACAATGGTTTGGATGAAAATGAGTTCTGAAAATATAGTCAGCTCTCCATATTCATGGATTCTTCATCCACTGCTTGAAAATACTCTTTAAAAAATCCTCAAAAGCAAACTTTGATTTTGCCACTTTATAAAAGGGATACCATTTTACTAAACCATTGTATATAACAGGACTTCAGCATTGATGGATTTTGGTATCCAAAGGTAGTACTGGAACCAAATGCCAGCACATAAATAAGGGCACAATGTAATGTCAGAGTTTGCCCAGTTGATGCTTGTTTATTCAAAAGGGAAGGCTGAACCCAAAGAGCAGTTTTCCCATAAGAGAACACTCATGAGGCCACCTTGAACCAATTGTAGCTTCTCAGTCACTGGGGGGGGGGGGGCTACACAAGGTGACACCATTGGGAGGGTGACACCATGCCACCCCACCTATTCCAGCCTTCTCCAAGCCCCCTGCCATCACTCTGTCATCCCCTCCTCATGTGCTTACTTTTAGTTCCCTGCTGCAGGCCCATGCTTTTCAATGCTGCCTTGAGCTTAGGGCAGCCACAACCTCCACTTGGGCAATGGTTGCTTTCTCTCGTGTGCCAGGAAAGAGAGAGAAACCAGCACCATGCAGAGTCTTGCCTGGCTGACAATGGTTACCACCTTCAGGGAGTCTTCTTTGCTTACCTTGCCCCCATTTCCTGCAAAGTCTCGAGATACCATATTTTCCGGCGTATAAGACAACTTTTTAACCCAGGAAAATCTTCTCAAAAGTTGGGGGTTGTTTTATATACCTGGTGTCATCTTATAGGGTGGGTGCTGAAATTCCCGAGCCAGACTGGAGAATCTGTGGTCACTGCATATCTGCGCTGTGCCCAGAAAAGCACGCCTCTTTCACCCATCTGTCCCACCCTTGTATGCTAATACTGTACTCCCTTCTCTGCCTCTCAGGCCTTGCTCCTGAGGACTGCAGTGAAGTGGCACAGGTGTGCATGTGCAAGATCTGAGAGGTAGAGAAGGAGGTAATAGGATACAAGGGTGGGACAGATGGGTGAAAGAGCCATGTTTACGCTACCGTTCTGATAGTCTTGAAGACAGGGAGGGCTGGGCAGGCAGGGAGAGCTGACCAATCAAGCAGGCTTTGTATACAACAACCAGCCAATCGCTGGTAAGGTACATTGTTGGCCGTGATTGGCTGGTTATTGTATATTGGGTACCACATACAGTACAGCACCAGTACAAAGTTGGAGGTCGTCTTATATGCCCAGTTGTCTTATATGCTGGAAAATACAGTACTTCAAGTACCAAACGAGACTTCAGCCAGATCATGCAGAAAAGGAAGGCAGCATGAGGGAGAAAAGAAAAGAAAAGAAAGAGGTAAATGTGGCAATAGGGAGGAAAACGGTAATAAAGGTGAGATTAGACAATATTTTTAAAAAGAAATTGCAATAAGCAGTCCTTGTGGTTTAGATGGATTGTATTGTGTTACCAGGGTTTAAGAAGATTCAAGTTTCCAGTCCTCATTGTGGCTTCAAATAGAGGTTTGAGAAATGTTTGAAAGGGGTAGTGGTGGTGGAGATAAGTCCCCAGTGCTCATGCTTCAGGCTGCATGTTGTGTTCCACTAGGATGTATTTATTAAACATTTTTATTTTGAACGCTATTTTTTTCTTACCAAATTTTCATTTTAACCACATGTAACATGTGTAGATCATGTACATATGCTGTACATATGATATCCTAATTTAAACGTGTAATTTTAATTTTACTAGCTGTTTATGTCACAATTATTGCCATTACATTCAGTGATTTATAGGTAACATTAGTGCAGAAAACATTACTAAGGGATTCTGTATCCTGCAGTATGGGATGAAGTTGGGGGGATGGATGACCACACCAGGTGACACCAACCCTAGGGACACCACTGTCTCAGCTTAGCGTACTTCACAGAGTTATTTTTATGATAAAAATGGAAGGAGGAGAGGGTGAAATAATATAAAATACTTTTAGCCCCAGCATATTTCTCAACTGATTAAGAACTACACAGTTGGAAAAATATGTTGATCATGAAGAAATCCATGCAACAAATCCTATCAAATGCATACACAAGGACAAAATACAGAAAACAAGTTACTGACTGACAGATTTTGCTTTGGATTGTTACGTCCTTTTGAAAAATAATAAATTACATATCTATCTATTAATTTTTGAGATACCAAACTGTTAGCATGGTGATGCAGCGCGTGGGAACCATGTAACGTGAAGCACCAGGATCCAGACTGTCTTCGATGAAGCAGGCAACGTTGTCAGCTACAGGAAAACTCCTTTGTATCGGCACAAAAATGACACCAAACTCAGTATTATGGTTGTAAACAATTGGCCACAACTTTATTTGTACAGGGTTTTAAACCAATTCATTAACAATTAATTAATTTACCTTTTCATATTGTTCTAGACACATATATTCCTAATGTGTCAAGAACATCTAAATCCTTTTAAACACTCAATCAATTAACTCATCTCCCCCCGACCGGAAATGACATAATTTAATCAATGACGTAACTTGTCTATGACATCATCAACTTGTTTGATGATGACATAGCAAAACTTTTTGTTAACCCATTAATGTATACTCTTCGTCCAAATCAACTTGAACCAATTTCTTAATTCCAATTAGCTAAATTATCCCAAGGGAGGGGGTCGCTGCCCGCCACAGGAGGGGGCCAGCCTAGCTTGGCATCCCCTCCCCCCCCCAGGAGAGCTTATTCAATGTGACGAGTAATAGACTCCAAGTATACATCACAAACCTCAGGGGAGAGATGAACCCCATCGCCCCTGTACAAATGTGACATAACAATCTGAATAGCTTCGTGATTAACAACATGAATCTCTAAACCCCTAAGCTTCTTAACCATAGATCTATACAGCCAATGACGGGCCACATTGATCGAAGCATCCTTTCTTGTTCCCACCCATGCGCACCGTGGCAAAAACTTGGTCCACATCACCCTCGTGTTCAGGAGTAGCCGCTTAATGTCTTGCCTGTCATTCAGGATTTTCTTGGCTAACTTGAAACACGGTAACTTAACAATGTCTTTTTTTTTAATGAAGCAGCAGAATCTTAGGTGGTGTGAATGTCGCAGATAACTCGATGATTCGCGGAATGAAAGCTCCCCATAGCATTTCTCTGCGACTGAACCATCGAACTGTCTGTATCTCTTGTATCCCCAGGTTACGAACACTAAATGATTGGGGCACACGACGTTCCGCCCAAAAGACAAGACTGTGCCCGATGATCTAGACCTCTTCTGAATTCACATCAGTAGAATCTTGGGCGGTGAGAATGTCGCAGATAATTCAATGATGCGTGGAATGAGAGCTCCCCATAGCATTCCTCTCTGACCAAACCATCGAATTTGCTGAACCGCTCTTATTGCCAGATCGCGACAGGATTAGAGCACATGACGTTCTGCCCAGAACACAAGACTGTGTCCAATGATCCAAACGTCTTCCAACTTCAGATGTGTTGATGGAGCAACAGACTGGAGGATCGTCCTGTCGATTTCAAATCTCCAAGGTTCCACAGATGTTTCGGTACCTCCAGTGGTAGAGGTGCTGCCTCCGGGGCGTGTTGACGAAACCTGGAAAACTAAAAACAAGAAATGGTGTCCGCCAACAGATTTAGTAATCCTGGCACATGGCGAGCTTGAAACAACACATTGTATCTTAAACATTGAGTCACCATTGCTCCAACCAAAGACACCACCCTTAAGGATTTGGAGGTTTGAGAGTTCATTACATGAACCACTGCTGGGTTGTCACACCAAACCAAACAGTTTTTATTTTTAAATTGAACTGGCCACAAATGAAATGCAACCAGAATAGGGAAGCGTTCGAGGAAAGTAAGGTCACGTGCCCAACCCTTATCAATCCACTCTTGAGGCCATCTCTCAGCGGCCCACTGACCCTTCTAATATAGGCCAAAACCATGTTCGCCTGAAGCATCAGAGTGTACCTGGAGGTCCTCCTTTGAAAGCATTTCAGACCTCCGAAAGGAGACTCAACTAAATTGATCCAAAAATGATTCCCAAACCTTCAAATCAGCTCTGATCCTGCTATTAATTCTAATATGATGATGTGGAGCGGAAACCCCTTTAGTAGCATTGTACATGCAAGCACAAAAGGCTCGTCCAAGAAAAATAACTTTGCATGCAATATTTAACCACCCAGTCAGGGATTGAAATTCTCTAAGTGTGGCCCTCTTTGTACTGCTCATTATCCTTACCTGGTGTCTCATCGCTTTGAGTTTTTCTACTGGGAGGCAAAAGATTCCCTCAACCGAGTTTAACTCAATGCCCAAGAAGGTCAGACGGGTGCTATGACCCACCGTCTTTTCCTCCACCAAAGGAACTCCCAACCCAGTCCTCAACACCTGAAATGCTGACAAGGTATCTGCACAACCTGTAGTACCATGAGCCCCAGCGAACAAGAAGTCATCTAAATAATGAGTAATAGCTTGATTACTTGACCTCTTGACCATGCCCCAGTGCAAAAAATGTACCAAATGTTTTAAATGCAGAGCATGAGATAGAACACCCTATAGGCATGGCCCTGTCAAATTAGTACATCTCTTCAAATTGAAAACCTAAGAAGTCAAAATCACTAGGGTGTACTGGCAAAAGCCTGAAAACTGATTTTTTATATCACACTTAACCAATAGGGTGCCCTTACCTAATGCCTGTACCATCTGTACTGCTTCATCAATGATACGTATTTCACAGATGACAAAACTGGATCAATGGCATCATTAACAAACTCCCCTTTTGGGTATGACAAACTGTGGATTAAATGGAACTCGCCAGGTGCCTTCTTAGGAGTGACGCCCAAATGGGACAGCCAGTTTGTATAGGCTTTGATCATTATTTCTTGGTACTTTGACAAATCAGGGGCCCTAGAGTGTTCGTTTTGTTCTATCACACCCCTGTATATGGTAAATCCCATCATCCAATTTATAACGTTTCTTTCCAACTTAGAACGCTTGTGCACCTGCAATTCTCTAGGAAGACTGAACACGACCCCATCTTTGATCATAATTTGCTGCTCAGGGTCACGATAAGTCAAAGAAAACAGGTCTATGTATTCCCCTTTCCATATTCTCTCCTTGATAGAGAGGGGAAGGTGGGATCCTAAGGGCGTTGACATCCCAGCATAGAGGTTGCACTCAACTGACCTATTGACTCCAGCCAAACCTAAGGCTCCCACTGTGACCAAAGGCCTTGCCTCACTTACCTTGCTCTCCCAATGTTTGTGATGCTCCCACCGAGTGTGTCTCAGCAACTGCTCGGGTGCCAGTCTGCGGAATAGAAGAAACACTTCCTCCATCCTTGTTAGCAATTTGCATAGTTTCATGTGCAGACACACCATCCTGACTTGAAACCACAGCCCTCTGTAACAAACTGTATAAGTCTGCCAGAGTAGGCTGCTCAAGTCCAATAACAGACACACCATGTTGCGTCACTCCAGGAACTCTCTTTAACAGTTCCATCACATCTGCTACGGTTGGCTGACCAACCTCCATAGCAGATGAAATCAGGGGGCCACATGACACATCTTGAATAGACATGTCAGATGAAGTACTTGGTTGTACCGAAGTAACCTGCTGCCCAGAAACTTGATCCCCACTTGACATTATAGCCAATTGGGACCCTGTATTATGACTGTGAACCCTAGTTTGTGCTAGCTGTT
>CM034706.1:154471432-154485531 GCA_020142125.1 Phrynosoma platyrhinos
CAGTATTCCAGGTAAGGCCTGACCAAAGCAGAATTTGTTCATCCTTTTAGCTGTCTACAGTATCCTCAGCACTCTTCTCTGGCACCACATCTCAAATGAGTTTATTTTCTTTCTCTCAGCTTCCTTTACTGTCCAGTAGTTAGATGATTCTAATTTTAGTGTTCAGTTGCATATCTTTATTTTTTAAGACTTTGTCTAGTTCTTTCATGACTGCCCTTCCCATTCCTAATCTTCTGTTTTCTTGACTGAAGTCTCCATTCTGATCAATGTTTGATCCAAGGAATGGGATTTTTTAAAAAATATTTCAATTTTCTCATTATCTAGGTTAAATTTAGTTTGATCCTCTGTGGTCATTATTTTTGTTTTCTTTATGTTCAGTATTAAGGCTGCCGTTGCACTTTCTTCTTTGACCTTCCTTAGTAATTGTTCCAAGTCTATGATGTTTTCTGCTACTAGTGTGCTGTCATCCTTATGACTGACTAAAATCGTTTGTTGTGCTAATCATTTTTCCCTCTTTAAATTCAAATGTGAAATAAAAAATTAGGAAGTGTGACTGAAGTATCACACTTTAAAGTTATTTTAAGCACAGTAACTCAGTGGTGAATTCCCATTTCCTCTTTTTTTATAAAATGCTTTTTAATCAAAAAATCATAGAGTTGGAAAAGACTGCAAGGGTCATCCTAGTCCAGTCCCTACCATGCAGGAATACACAATTGAAGCAGTCTTGCGAGATGGCCATCCAAACACTGTTAGAGTGGTAGCTGGTGGCTCTCATTTCAATGGGGATGTAATTCCACTCCAGGTTTTAGTTTGAACACTGAAAGATTTATCCAAGGCACTAAACCTATTTTGGATGTAAGGTTCATCACCTTGGATAGCAACTTTAAAACTGAGACTAAAATCTAAAGCACATTCCCTACCCTATGAAAATGGAACTTTCCAACCACCACTGAAAGATAAGGAAGAAATTGTCCAATATTTACCTTCTTCAGGTCCAAAGTATTTCTGAGAAATAAGCAAAAAGAAAATGAGCTGAACTTCATTTAAGGAAATCATAAGTTATTTAATATATAAGTCTAAACGATGCAAATATTGATGACAGCGAAGTTCACAGATCTTTTGACTGTATTTGCTCTTGGCATGACAGTAATTTAATACCAGTCACATTGGATAGTGGGATACTTGAGCAGAGAGTTATATTTGAAGGAGGTGAAGCAATTCATTTAAAACGAATGGAATGAGATACTGTTGATGCAAAGCATCATGTTATGAAGGAGAAGTAAAATGGAAGCAAAACAGGAAATGAAGCAAGATGGGGGGAAACTGAAATTTTGTGAGAGAACAGGAAAATAACAATATAAAAAGCAGAGAATTAAAGCATCCGCTTGTGTTGCTCTTCTTTGAGTAATTTGTGCTAAGTGAGTAGAATTTGTAGAAAATATAAATCTCATAGGACAAAAGTACCGGTAAATGTATTTGGAATTAAAAGAAAGTGCCAGTTCAGACCTTTGCTCTGTTGCTGAAGTGCTATGTGTTGTGGTCTGTACATCTGAGCCAGCATGCAAGAAACACCATTTGTAAGTTGGGAATTACTTTCTGGGAGATAAAATAATTGGAGAAATCAGTTGATTTGTGCATGTGGGTTTTCCCCTCAAATATGCTACGAAGTTCCATATGTTGCTGGACTGCAATCACTGCCATCCCTGGTCACCAGGAACAATATCTGGAGGAGCACAAGTTATCCATCCTTATAATATGACAAAGAACATTATAGCAGTGGACACGCATAACTCTAAAGTTTGAGACTCCTCCAAAACATCACAAGATCAATGCCTTCAGTGGCTTTCTGTGAGCTTCTCAAACAATGTTTTTGTGTATATAAAAAGTACTGCAGAAGGAATTACTGCCTTTTTTGTGGTGATATAAAAAGCAGATTCTCTGCTTATGCGGGTATGGGGGAAGCACTGCATGCAGTTTCAATTCATGCATTTGTATACCTTTGGCAACTCTCTGCCATATTTTCAATGATTGTCACTTAACAGTAGGATTCAATACATTCTGTCATTATTGTTTTATAGAGATGATAATTTCCTTTTACCTCCATTTCAGTGTAGTCTTTATATATATAAAAGAAGTGAACAAATTCATTCCCAAGACCAAAGATCTAGCCTTTTGAACTTCAAAAGAGCCAGGATGTCATGCTGTTTTCATTCTAGCAAAGTTTAAATCGCAACTATCAAATGCTTGAACTATAAGTGAGGCATGGCACTTTCTTTGAATATCACAGGAATCTAACCAGTAAAACTAGCACCTCTGCCTTAATTTTTAAAAATATGTACTGCATGCTATTTTGTGCTAGGCAATATATTGTGTAATGGAACTTTTAGTGGCTGGCTGGATGAAAGAATGATACTAAGTACACAATCAAGCCTTGATATATAGAGTATATTATTAATACATACAATATGCCTGCAGTTAAATAGTATTGGGATTGAAAGTTAGTTCAAAGCTTGGTAGTTGTTGATCCCTTGCCATAACCTTTAGCTGTCAGAATGTCTCAGTCACCTAATAAACTTCTTTGTGTCAGTGGGACACTGATCAAATACTTGATTGTCTTGGATATCTTACATATTGGTAACTCTTAGTATCTATCACAAAGTAGCTATATGGCTGGATTGCCTTTATCTGGAATTCCAAACTCTGAAATATTCCAAAACCCAAAACTTTGTTCGTGGATGGCTGAGATAGTGATACCTTTGCTTCTGATGATTCAACGTACACAAACGTTGTGTAAAAAGTTTTGCACATAATTACATTTGGTCTATAAGTGTAAGGTGGATATGAAACATAAATAGATTTTGTGTTTAGATTTGAGTCCAGTCCCCAATCTATTCATTATGTTGGTATGTGCAAATACAAGTATTCCAAAATCCCCAAAAATCTGACATCCAAAATCTTTTGGATCCCAAGCATTTTGGATAAGAAAGACTAACTGGTATAATCTAAAAAATCAATAAGAAAAACCATGTAATTCACTTAATCCTTAATGATCCAATTTTATTTTCATCTTCTCTTTATGTTCACTTCTTTGCAGCTTTCAGTGGGTCCATTAAGTATGAGATGCATGGTTTGTGAACCAAGTGAAATGTACTTTCCTCCATTTTGGAATGAAGTTTCTCTTTCTTAGTCCATGAGCTGCAACTAGTTCTTGCTGTATTTATTGTCTGAGTTTTTCATTGCTCATTTAATATGTTCTTTTTCAAAATTATAAGAGCAGAAATTGTCTCCTGTCACCATTTTGTTGTTGTTTATGGTAGACTGTCAGCTACCATACTCAAGAACCCATTTAACCATCTTGGCAAGAAATACAGTTAAAATATTGGTGCCAGATCTTTCTGTCTTTTTAAAAACATACTTAAGGGGACCAAAGTCCCTTCTGGGGGGAAAATGGTAAGTAGTATTTTAGACTATAATGCTATCATTTTTCTTTCTTTCTAGAGCAAACAGCACCTTTTCCTGTTGATTCACCAGATGGTAAGAAAAGACCTTTAATTGAATTATATTTCTGTGAAATGTCTGCTGTACATTGGGCAGGATCCAGTTCTGTGACGGTGTTCATTTTCAGTCTTTTTTTTTTTTACAAGCTACATTTTCTGTATTTTGGACTGGGGTGGGTGGTTGGGTAGTGTAGGAGGTCAGCAATATGGAAAGGTACCTGCTTGGTAACTAAAGGATCCTGTTTGTAGAACACTAGGATTGGTCATGAATGGGAAGAGAGAAAAGAGAAACTGTGTTAGTCTCAGAAAGTTGCTTTGACCAAGTTGGTTGAGGGATTTTTGGAGTCAGATAGGATTTGTTTTGGTCACAAATATCATTAATTATAGCCAATGTCACCACACCATTGGGATCGCTCCTTAGTGCTGTCCTGTTTGCCAGCTATTTATCACTTCCTATTTCCAGCTTGATTAGATGTTACTTTAGTTTGACTGTTATTTTGATGCTATACCTTTGCTAGTTTTATACTGCTTTAATGGTTTCAAGTATTTAAAAAACTGTAGTCTACCCAAGAGATAATTGAAGATGAGGTGGTGAATCAGTAATACTGTAAATCAATAATCTTGTCCCCTTTCTGCTCTTTATCTTTGCTTTTTTGTCCAGGTGCTCATACTTAGCTATTTATTTGTAATAGTTGTGTTTTCCTTGCCTTTACTCTTCACAAATTCAGTTATTAAAGAGTGGCTCCCTCTCCCTGTTTCATGATTATAGATTAATCCAATCTTATGTTATTTTCAAATGAGAATTCAGCTGTCAGGAAGCTTTGTGGGGGGAAAAATGACAGCATGAGAAGTATCAGTACAACCTGCTTTAAGAAGCAGATATTTTGCCAAAGGAGTAATTTTGCCCCTGTTCTAACAATTTTTATGTTAATTGTGAGTAGTGAACCCAAGAATTGAAATTATTCTGAGTTAATTACTAAGGAATACATAGGTCCAGTCCTGTTCTATGACATTCAATTATAATGGTCTTGGGAAGGTTTCTGTCACTTCTCCTGTATTCTATACAATGTGTTGAATATTTTTCTTGGCCTCAAACATTTCCTCAGGATTCCAAATAGCCTTCAGCAAGTAAGAATTGTCACCAAACAGCTAGCAGATAAGAAGAAATGGAGGGATGGGTGACTTTATGGACCACCAGCATGCTACAAAGTGTGCAAGCAAGAAAAATGGTAACATTTGGAGGAATGGAGAAAAGCAGTACCAGACTGAGACCATAGAATCATAGAGTTGGAAGAGACCACAAGGGCCATCCAGTCCAACCCCCTGCCATACAGGAACTCAAAATCAAAGCATCCCCAACAGATGGCCATCCAGCCTCTGTTTAAAAGACCTCCAAAGAAGAAGATTCCACAACACTCCATGCATGCACATTTTAGCTTTCCTACACTTGGCAAAGCCCAAAAGCAGCAAAGGTGGTCTCAATGGCCAGACTTCCCACTCTCTCACTTTGAGGAAGGACCCTGAGAAATTTGGAGCCAAGAAGGATGAAAGAGGAAGTTTGGGAAGAGGTGTGGGATAAGACTGGAGATGCAGCAATATTATGTATCCTCCCACTTCAGGTGTCAGGGACCTGCTTTGCCTGTGTGCTGTTCAGTGCAATGGTAATGAAGGTGGTACTATTGTAACCATAGGATGAAATTCCTGGAAATCCTAATGTCTTTGTTTTGTGAAAAGTAGCCTTAAGGCTCTTGAATTGGTGTGAAAGGTACTAATATTTTATCTTTCCACACTCATTCCCTGATTTAAAATCCATCAAAAATGTTGTTAGCCACACAATGTGGGAGGAAAACATGTGTGATACAGTGCTTAGTCTATACATTTTCTCCCAGTTTCTAAGAACACCTTTGGGAGAACAAATGGATTGAAGCAATGGCACAGAGGCAAACAAATCATATTCTTGGACACTGAATCTTTGATGCTGGTGGTCCATAAAGTCCCCCATCCCTCCTTTTCTTCTAATCTGCTTGCTAATCTGCTGCTGAATCTTTGATTCAGATCCTCACTGCACATAATCACCTTCTGTAAAATAAAAGACAACTGATCTTTGGGTCAGGAGACCTAACATCATAAGATATATCTTCATTGGTTGTCATGCCATGATAGATCTCTGAGGAACCAGTTTCCCCCTATTAGACAGACTCTGGTGTTTGGCCATATCATACTACTCTGTTTCAGACTCTGTTGTAAAATGTGGCTGATTTGTTGTTTCCCCTTCCCCCACATCTGCTCACCTTAGGGAAGACAAGTCACTCTCCAACTTCCAGTCCTTCTTTCATACCTCCACACACCATGGCATCCTCACCTGCAAGCACTCTGGAAGGAAAGCCTGGGTCAACAATAAAAGACACAGAGGTTCCTCCTTACCAGACCTCTAATTCTACTGTAATGCCTGTTAGCAAAATGATTGCTACTTCTCCTCCTGCCACGACTGTTTCCATCACCACCCCAGGTTTGCTTTGGAGAGTTTTTTCTGATCAAGGTTATATTGACTCAGAGATACTGTGTTCCTTAAAAGGTGGGGATGGGAGAATATTAAGTTTCAATGTTAAGCTGAGTATCTAGAAGCATTACTCAGATGGAGTGAAAAGAATTATGTTGTGTGGCAACAGATGACAAGTGATGACTAATTCTGAAATCAGTTGACAGTTAGGTAGGGTGGGTGTGTAGGTAAGTAAGACATGTCTGTATATTTCAGTATAGAATAAATAAGAAACAATAGTGCAGCATTTTTAGGGGAAAGGGCTGAGAACTAAACACATACATATATAGCTGCTGAGCATAGCCAGCATCCAAGCACTAGCATCATTCACCCTTATGGTACAGGGAAAATATACCCTAACCCTAACCTTAACCCTCAGTCTACCCTGTTCAGCACTGCTCTCTGCTTTGGTCCCTAAGACTTTAAAAGCACCTTTATATGTTCCTGTTTGCAGGTAATAATTCCTATTTTAATGTACTGGAAAGATGGGATCATAGTGCTGCCAAAGGAAGAAGAACAGGGTGGGCTGTGTTCTCTCTATTCCACCATCAGTTGACAGCCTAAATACTGTATTGGTTGTGTGGGAGTACTGATGTTGGAAAGAATAAGTCACTAAAATGGTTGTATGATGTACTGAAGTGACTGTGACAGTCATGGTTCCAATGAAAGGGAGTTATGACAGCAGAACAAATATACTACCATATATACTCATCTATAAGTTGAAAAATTTATGCCTGAAAATTGACTCCAAAATGCAGGTTTGGCTTATATACGGGTCAATATAGTAACACTAAATGTCCTAAAAGAAGCTCCTCTGCACACCCTACTCTCCAGAAAAAAATTGCCGAAGCAGGGAGATGGAAAGTTTGCACAGGGCTGGGTTTTTTTCCAGCAAGGTGCTACCAGATGATGTGCTTACAAAGAGAGCTGGAAAGGGAATGGAAGGGAGTGTGTATGTTTATGTGTGTTTGCATGGGAATGGGGTTTCATTAACAAATGCTGCCAGACGCTGAGCTTGCAAAGAGGAAAAGGAAGGGAGTATATGTGTGTGTGTATGCCTGTATGCACAGGGTTGGAGTTTCTTCAGCAAAGTGCTGCTGGACGATGTGCATGGAAAGAGAGAAGGGAAGGGAGTCTGTTTATGTATGTGTGTTTGCAAAGGGTGTGGTCTGTTTAGCAAAGTGCTGCCAGACGATGAGCTTGCAAAGAGAGAATGGAAGGGAGTGAGTGTGACAAGAGTTTTAAGTTTTATCCTCAATTTATACACAGGTAATATTGTAATTCACAATTTTGACCTCAAAACCTTCCCTCTACTTATCCATGAGGTTGACTTGTACATAAGTATATATGGTAAATTAGTTTATATGTCCCTAGGATTCTACTGAGATAAGAGGCTATGTGTGTCTTTGTGTGCGCGCACGTGTGTGTGCAGTGGCATCACTAAGATTCGTGTCAACCGGTGTGGTAACTCATGGTGTCACCCCCCCCATTGACTTCCTCCCATACCATGCCATACAGAAGCATTAGTAATTTTTTTTGTATTATGTTACTCATAAATCATAATTCTTATGTATCTTTTAATGTAATGTCAAGAGATGTGACATAAATGACTAGCAAAATTAACATTATATCTTTAAATTACAATATCATATGCATAGCCTAAATATATTTACAAGTACATAGTTTCAGGTGATTAACATAAACATTTGGTAAGACTTGATGTTTTTAAAGAAAACTTTTTTTAAAAAAATATATATTTTAAAAAAATTACAATTTAAAATTTTAATTTAATATTTTTTTAAAAAACAGGGTCCTTTCCTTTCTCCCCCATTAAGCTTCATCCCACTCACAATATTTGATGTTTTTAATAAAAAATTTAAACAATAAAGTTTATTTTTTATTTTTAAAATTTTAAATTTTGGATTTTTTTTGTTTTAAAAATCTTGGACCCCTCCTTTCTCCTCCTACTGAGCTTCACCCCATGCACACCATCTCTTCAGTCTTTTAAAGAAAAGCAAAGCAGCTTCATTTATATACCGCTTCATATTGCACTATGGGATGTCTAACCAGTTTACAACTGTAAGCTCATTGCCCCCCAATAGTTGGGTACTCATTTTAGCGACCTCGGAAGGATGCAGGCCTGAGTCTAGCCTGAGCCCTGGCTAGTACTGAACTCACAACCTTGTGGTTTATGAGTGAGTGGCTGAAGTACCGGCATTTAACCACTGCGCCACCAGGGCTCTTCTAAAGGGATGCAGGCAAATGCCACAGCTGGTTTATGCCAAAAGGCAGACATTTTGGGAGCAGTGGTGTCACCTCCCCTTATAGTGTCACCTGGTGCAGTTCATACCCCTGCACTAGCCTAGTGACACCACCCAGTGTGTGTGTGTGTGTGTGTGTGTGTGTGTGTGTGTGTGTACACATGCCTGTATATTGCCTATCAAGTTATGGCAACTGCATGAATTTCATAGGCAAGGAATACTCAGAGGTGGTTTTGCCAGTTCCTTCCTTTGAAATATAGCTTAAAGTACCTTGTATTCTTTGATCCCCTGATAATGAAGCATATTAAATCCCTGAATCCAAAAAGCTGATTCACAGAATATTGAAAATGAGTTAATGTGAATTGGATGAATGGGGTCATGGAATTCTTTGACAATGCATTCAGATCCTTGTTTTTTCACCTTGATTGATATATTGCAATCTTACAAGTGAATTAATTTCATAAAAGTTTAGAAAAGATCAGGAATTCCATTCTCTCTTCCTTTCTGTTAAAGTTACCTGCAAGTTTTTAATACTTGAGTATTGTATCCTAACAGTGCTAATAATAAGCTGATTGTACTTTTGTTACTCCAGAGACTCATCCACCAAGCAACTCATCCCTCACCATTCACATGGATTCAAACTCTTCTAGCATTCAGACATTCAGCAGCCCTGCTGCCTTTCCTTCATTCTCTCCCTCCACCATCCCACATGCATCATCAGGTTTGCTGTGTTATTTTTAGTGTCCCCAGAGCATACACATGTGTAACTGCTTGGCGTACATGCTATAAGATGGATATGTATTATTAGAATGCAGATGCGTAAGCTGCCACTGTTGTCTAACTCTGCCTGACCCCTGGCATATTGCTCAACAGAGTTGCCCACATGGATAGTGGTTCTGGGGGGCAATGGTAGGGTCTCCTTTGTTTTGACACCAAGATAAGCAGTGGCTTACCGAGAGAAAATATCCCACTTTCCAGCCCTTTCTTCTGGCATCACCAGAAAAGTACAGATGATATTACTTTTATTTTTAATTATCCACAGATAGTGTAATATATCATCTGAATTCTAAATTGTGCTTAGTCTTAGGGTGCATCGACACTTAGGAAAAATGCAGTTTGATGCCACTGTAAGTGCAGTAGCTCTGTTCTATGGAATCTTGGCATCTGTAGTTTTATAGGGATTTTTAAAAGCCTTCTCTTCCAAAGACTGCTGATGCCTCACCAAACTACAATTCTGTAGGATGGAACCATAGCTGTTAAAGTGTTGTCGAACTGCATTATCTCTACTAAGTAGATGCACCCTGATTCTACAGTTAGTTGAAACAAATTAGCTTTTAGTAATTACAGTCTCAAAGTGGCACATTTCAAACAAATCAAAGTTAAGATTAACCACAGTTTATTTCATTTAGAATCAGAAATGGAAGTGAAAAATCTCAAACTTTTCCTTGAAACTATATGTCAAATTAAGGAGCTGCACAAGCCCAAGGCTTGACTAAATTTGGGCTTGGCATGATGAACCATAGAGTACTTTGCCATGGCATCACAATGATTCCTTGTATTGAGTGGGACTTATTCCTAAGCAAATGTACATATGATTATGCCTTAAATTTACATTAGCAACACAACTGTAAGCATACCTAAAGTGGGTAAAATAGTAGCCAAAGGCATAAATTCTATTACTAAAATAGATCAATTGAATAAGTAAGAAGTTGGTAAATTAACACCATGTAAGTTCCATTGATTCAGTTGGTATACTCTAACAGGGGCTAATAATAGTATTTTGGTCTAAGAATTCTAATTTTGTTTTTAAAAGGGAAATGACAGGTTTTTCTCTTCTTGTAACTTCACTTCAAGGTCATTGCCAATTATGAGAATTTGATAGTTGTTGCTAGATGTAACACTAACATTCTTTTTATTCCCTGGTAGATGATTTGAATAATTCTTCCATGCATGTCGACAGCTCAACATCTACTGACACTCCAGCAAACATCTCTCAAGCTCCTGCAGACACCACCTCTGGTCCAATAGGTGACAAACCTGCACACATTTAAGTGCCATCTTACCACTGCATGCATGCGTATAGCTTGGAATTCTATTCACATGTTTGTCATCATTATATAAAGATTGGTTTTAACTTTTATGTCTGTTTCAAGAGAATTTATGTCCAAATCTTGAATTCTGCTCCTAGAGTTTAAGAACACAAAATAAGATTGTTGGGTCTCTGGCTTTTAAGCAAGGCCAGCTTTAAGACCACTTATTAATTCTATCTCTTAAACCAGCTGCTAAAGTTGAAATTGGCATTAAGAAACAAGGTCTATAGAAATGAAGGGGAATTGAGTCAAAACTGTTTCTTATTGGGAAATATGTGGGTGGATCTTCAAGCAGAATATATAATGTTCTGGGCAGAAGCCCCCCCCCCCCAATATCTAGCAGAGAAATAAATAAAACTTAGTATTCTTCATAAGGTATATAAAGTAGTTTTATTCACAAATACTTGTATATAATCAACACAAGTTCATCTTCTTCAGGAAGGAAGGGGGAAAGTACTAAATAGTATCAGGAGAGTTGGAACATCTCATCCAGAGATAGCTTTCATCACACATGCTTTGTGTAGGACAGGCAGTGAGACAAGGAGAGAGAGGTGTGAAAGCAGAGGAGAGACCCAGAAGGCTACATGGTCCAGGAAGAGAATGGCTGTGAACAAACAAACTATCATGGTTAGTTATTATAAACCTGCTGTGCCTAAACTATTCATAGAGTAGCATGCAGTCTAACTACTAGTGGGTAAAAGTTGCTAACTCCAAAGTTTCTTAAAGCAGATTTCAACTCTAGCAGTTGGTTTAAGAGCTAACTACTCTGAAAGCTTGTGTTACTTAAGATCTAAAGATCCAACAATCTTATTTTGTGATCTTAAACTCTAGGGACAGAATTCAAGTGCAGTTGCTTAAGTTCTGTAAGATTTGCACAGGACTTATATTTCAGTAAGACTTGTGCAGGAATTTTCATGAAATAGACATAAAAGTTAAAATAATCATTATATAATTGTAAAATAATTTTGAAACCACTCTGTACTGAATTTTGAAATCATTCTGTACCTTAATGTGAAGAAGTAGGTTTATATCAATGAACGCTCATGCTAAAATAAAAACCAGTTAATCTTAAAAGTTTTGTCACATTCCTTTTTTCTTTCCCCCCTTCCTCCTTTTTATATAATTTTGAGGGATTGTGAGTATTGCCATTACACTGACATACTCTGTACCCATGAGTCCTAGTAACCCCCGCCCCAACACATAAGGTCCAAGTTTACTGCAGTAATTGTGCAATCTTTCTTGAAAATGGTGCAACTCAATGGTGAAACTGCAGCCATTCTTAGTCCAAAGCAGAAAACCAGTAATATAACCGAACTGGTCACAAACTTTTGTACATGCTGAGAGACCAGTTGAAATAGGATCCTGGCATAAGACACAAATTATGGCAGTGTTTGTCCTGTTGTTTGGGCAAAAGTGGTACTACCCACCCAGTTACCAGTATCCCTTTGAAACACCAGATGGGTACAAGGTTTACATAAACCTTGCAAAGGAGTATATTAGCCAACAAGGTAGAAGTAGCTGGCTTCATAGTTGATAGCTCTGTGGTTTCACCCCTGAGGACTCTGTCTTCTGCCCAACTCACTGAAGTGGGCTCCAGCCACTACTATGTTTAAATGCCAAATATAAAGAACAGCTCAGCCAGAGTATAATCATAGTGTTTTAGATATTTGATATTTTAGCAGATCATATATTCAAGTATATACCCAAATATACCACATACTTAAGTGGTATACTAAAGATGCTGACTCTATTGATTGCAAGATCAGCAGGTTGGCAGTTCGAGGCCCAGGTGCTGCACAATGGATGAGCTCCTGTCACTAGTCCCAGGTTTTGCCAACCTAGCAGTTTGAAAGCATGAATATGCAAGTAGATAAATAGGTACCACTTCAGTGGGAAGGTAAACAGCATTCTGTGCAATCATGCTGGCCATATGACCACAGAGTAATCTCTGACAATGCTTGCTTTTCAGCTCAGTAATGAAGATGAACACTGCCCCCTACAGTTGGGCACAACTTGTCAATGGGGAATGCCTTTACCTTTACCTTTATAGCTAAAGAGTGATATTTAACCTTTCTTCTCAAGTCATTTTCCACAAATTGCTTTCTCATATTTTTCTTTCTCCTTTTCTTGCAGCAACTCCTCTTCCCAGGGATTGCAGTAAGTGTTTCTTTTTCTGCTTCTGCTGAACGGGAATTCAATATTTGCAACAAGAAAGGACAAAAATTAACTTTATCAGATGCTGCTTTCTCTGTTAGTTCTTTTGCAGGCATAGTAAATTTCCAACAATCATCTACATTCTCAAAGAAGAAATATCTTGCATGAATTTTAGTCATGTATAAGACTAGCTATCTGCAAATTATAAGATTTAAAAGTGACAAGCAGATAATGAGACATCACTGGATGTAAAACATCTTCATATAAGCTCTGTTTATATATCTGCATACCCTTGGTTAAAACATCTACTTTAAAACTAATAATTACTATAATTAAGTATCTACTGAAACACCTATGAGTTCCATTTTTTAATGTGAGATGGTGCTCTGTCTCAAATCATGTTTATCTAGGGTATGGTAGGAGATGTGAAGTGGAATAAATTGCAACAATCTGATTTTGCATCCTTCTTATTGGACACAATCCTAAGGGTTTTTTGAACAAAAAGTCATGAAGCATAAAATATCCCTTGCTTCATTCAGTATGTTATGTGAATGTATAAAGGTGGGATGTCTTTAAGCCTCTCTCTCTTTTAATTAACAACCAGACACTGAGGTGAATAATGTAAGTAACTATAAAAGGCAATTTCACATAGGAAAACCGGTATATATTAGAAGTAATTGTTTTTTTTCATGGAGTTGACCCATGAATAATTAGTTTGGGAAGGGAGATTTAGAGCATATAAAAAGCAAGTTGGAAAGATCCCTCCATGACAAGACAATGATTTTTGTTGCGCATTTTAAAGAATGAGGGAAACCTGCCCAATTTTGGACCCCTGGAGATGCATGTAAATCAACAGTAGTATACTGTGGTCACCAGGAGGTTCAAATTACATTGTATCTCCTGGTCTCCATTAGATAAAGAGAAAAAAAAAAGAGGTGCAAGAAGGATTCAGAAAAAGAAGGGGCATTAGGGACCACATTGCAAACATACAATGGCTCATGGAGCACACCAAAGAATTAAAAAAAAAAATCAGCATGTGTTTCATAGACTACAGCAAAGCATTTGATAGTATAGGTCATGAAAAATTATGATATTTACTCAAAGACATGGGGGTGCCACTACATTTGATAGTCCTGATGAGGCATCTTTACCAAGGACAAGAGGCCACAGTCAGAACAGAATCTGGGAAACAGAGTGGTTCCCAATAGGCAAAGGGGTCAGGCAAGGCTGCATCCTATCACCCTACTTGTTTAATTTTTATGCTGAAAACATCATAAGAAAAGCAGAATTAAAATAAAAAAGGAGGAATTATGATAGGAGGAAGCAACATTAACAACCTAAGATATGCAGTCAACACCATAATATTAGCAGAAGATGTTCAGAAATTGGAACAGTTAATAGGAAAGGTCAAAGATGAAAGCGCAAAGGCAGGTCTGATGCTGAACATAAAGAAAACAAAATTAATGACCCACAGAAGAAATACACAAATTCAATCTAGACAACAAGGAAGTTGAAATAGTTAAAGAATTCCCATATCTAGTATCAAACATTGACCAGA
>CM034706.1:154518347-154538069 GCA_020142125.1 Phrynosoma platyrhinos
GGCAACTGCACATTAATTTAGCAAGAAAGGCCACTTGACAGGCACAGCTTTTATCTTCTGGAGAACAAGTTTTCTATCAGAAAAATCTTACTCTATATAATGTTGTAATAATGGAATTTTACATATATTTCTATAAATTTCATTTTCTTTTAAAACTACACTCTCTGGAATTCTTGGGAACATTAGGCTCAGTACATCTTGATCCATCAAGCTTTGGTTGAATATGTCCAGTATGGTGAAACAGAGGTCAATATTTCAGAACTACACAGCTACCTTAATCAGCTGAAGAAAAGAGATCCCCCTAGTGATCCATCTCTGTTGGAAGCTGAATTCCAGGTAAATTGCTTCTGTTTAAACCCTGTCTCTGGTGGAGAAAACTGTCAGCTCTGTCAGTTGTCCCATGTGCTGCCTCCAGGTGTGGTAGAATCCTTTTCATCACTGATGTTGAAGAAAGATTCAGCTCCTGGTCCAGTTGGCTTTTGTGCATTGAATGGAAAGGGATACCATTCTATTTTTCACCTCAGGCAGCAAAGTTTCTAGGGCCAATACTGCTCCAAGATCTGTAGTGTTATCATAAAAGATCATTACAAAATTAATTAAAATCACAAAAAGTGTCTTTATTTAGTCTTAAATTGGTGCCTCTGCCAGGCATAATTCCTTTCACATTTAAGTTTCCCCAGTAGTGGAATTAGTGAAGCTAAAGAGATCACTGCAGTGAAAAATTAGGTAAAATAAAGAAATCCTGATGCTGAGAGATGATTCAGCATTTTGGCTTAAATCTCTCAGAGTAAATAGCTTTTATTTGGAATTTGTTTTGTAATTGTCTCTATCTTTTGTTTTAGAGGCTACCTTTATACAAAAACTGGCAGACCCAGAGAGCTGGTAAGAGAGATGAAAATAAAAATAAAAACCGAAGTTCAACAGTTGTTCCATGTGAGTACTTTATTTATTTGTATCCCACTCTTTCCCCAGAACTGGGACCCAGAGCGGCTCATGACACTAAAATAACAGTACAATTAAAAACATGGAAAAGTAGTAGATTAAAATAGAATTATAAATTATAAATAAGAATAAAAATGCATTTTCAAAAGACGGATCTCTTCCAGCAGGCCTTTCCTGATTAGTCTTCCCAGTCATAGAATCTGTTCTTGTATCTCTTCTTTCCCCAGTCTCAGCGGCTATTGTATCCACTGCTGTTGTAGTTATTGTAATTTGTAACTTGTAATTTGTCGGCATTGCCTTATTTTAAAACTGTTTTAAATTTGATGTTTGATGTTGTTTAATATTTTTTTAAGTGGTGGGAGGGTTGGGGCCTGGGGCTGATCTTATTGTATTGTATTTTTATGTTGGAATCTATCCCGATTGCTATTTTAGAGGGGCGGGGTACAAATAAATTGTTGTTGTTGTTGTTGTTGTTATTATTCATTTAAATCTTTTATGAAAAAGAAAAACAAAAACATCTGGGATGTACTTTTGCTGGATAAAAGCCACATGACTCTCCATATCATTTCTAAAAGTTTATACACAAAGTCTATACACATCACTTTTTTGTCTCTTTTTTTGTCTCATTTTAACACAATGTGTAAGAAACAAGTTACACATCACAATTATTTTGAAACATATACAATACAAGACCCCTCTCCCACACACACTTCTCCACCACACATCTGTATCTGGACATGACACAGGAGTGAGAGTGGATGTTTTTTTTCCTGAACCATATTATCAATCTTGCCCTGAGTCTGTTGTTTGTATTTACTGGAAAGATATAGGTGTGCATTCATTTGCTCCTGGTCTGATAGCGCTCCAGTAGCATCAAGGACAATGATTTGATAAGGAACATGGCCAAGGAGAGAAGGATTCAACACCCATGGCCATGCAATAGTCCCAATCTGAAAAGGGTGGTAGGGAGCCCTAGGGCTGTTTTGTTTAAAAATCCAAAGAGTGTGAAGAATTTTCTACACATCACCATGTTCAGTTTGGCAAGCTTACAATGAAAGAACAGGCTTGAGAGATGAAAGCAAGTTGATACATTTTGGTTTATTTATATGCCTGCTGTGTCATCCGCGTAGCTGGTATTTTCTACTGTAGCAAAAACAAATTCAAAAACGTGAAACAAGAGAGGCAAGTGTAACAAGGATAGAACAAATGCAGTCACAAAGCAGTCAGAATGGAGACTTGTAAATTATCAGGGCCTTCCAAGTGACTGCTTCCAAGCTTCAGAACCCACTACTTAGGGAGACTCAACTTGCCCTTTCCCTGTTGTCCTCCTGCTGATTGATGGGGGCGTGTTGGCCCCTGACTGGTTATGTATGAAGGGTTTCAACTGTGGGAACTGTATTGTATGAATTGCCACAAGTCCCATTTCTGAGGAAATAGTAGGAAGCAAATCCAACAGATAATAAAGTAAGGATGGAAAATGGGAGTTTGAAAGTAGAATTAGAGGACTGACATCCTGTAGATATTGGGAGGGAGACATAAGCATAAAGGATAAAGGCATAAAGGGCAGCAGAAGATGTAAAAAGATATATTAAAGAAGTGACAATTAAGGAAACAGTGTTTTTAGAAATAGGGCAGGAGGCCCAGTGCACAAATCTGAAGTATTTCTTTTTATCCTAGGATAAAATACCATTCTTTCTATTTTTGATATTCAAACCTTGAGTGGTGTTGCTTATGTTTCCCCCACAGCACCACCCACAGACAAAAGGAAGATATCAGAAGACTTGGGGGAACTCCTCAAGTACAGAATTGCAAGAATTTTTTTGGGGGGGGGGGAGAACCCATAAATGATGAGACCCCAACCCCTATCCCATAAACCAAATGATTGCTGATGTTCTTAGGCAGCCAAGGAATGCTGGCTGATTACTGAGGGAAAGGAAACAACTTAATGGGAGAAGGAATGAACCATTATGGATGAGAGCACACCATCTGATCAACAGTGCACACACTGCAATAATTTGGTGTAGCTCCTACTATTAACAACCTATTTATTGTTAAAATCCTGATTAGTGTAGTGTCCTTGCCAGTAGACATAGGTTTTTTGTTGTGTGCCTTCAAGTCATTTCTGACTTATGGTGACCCTAAAACTACCCTAGAGTCAGCATGGCATAATGGTTTGAGCATACAACTCTGGAGGCCAGGGTTCAAGTCTTGGTATGACCATGTGAACCCACTGAGTGACTTTGGGCATGCTCTCAGCCTTAAAGGATGGCAATTTCAAGCCTCCCTCTGAAGAAACTTGCCTGGAAACCCCCTGATAGGTTCACCTCAGGGTCACCATAAATCCGAAACCACTTGAAGGCACACAACAACAACATCAACAACAACAACAATGCTTCCCTATTATGGGATTCTTTTGGCAAGTTTGTTCAGAGAAAACTTGTCCAAAGTCACCAAGTCAGTTTCCATGGCTGTGGGTATTTGAACCCTGGTCAACAGACTCAAACCACTACACCACACTGTATTTTAGTATTCCTGCTAGGCAGACTGCTAGATAGATATTACTTTGGTATACTTACATTATGACAGAGTGATGACTGGTGTTAACCCTTCATGATCTATTGAACTGAAAAATGTTTTCCTCCTGGACATCCTTGTTGTACAGATGACTACAACAGAGTGTTATTCAAACATGAAGAGGAGGGGAGCAGAGAGAGTGAAAATGATGGCAGTGAATCCTCTGATGATGAAAGTGACTGTGATGAGGAACTCAACAAATACATCAATGCTTCTTTCATAAGTGTAAGTGTGTTTGGATAACTTACCTACCCAAGTTTGTTGAAATTTTTAGAAGCGCGATTTGATCCCCATTTAACTGCACAAAATAATACATAATTCCTTCTTTTTCCAAATTAAAGTGAAGTCAGCAGGGTTTCTTTTAAAAGACAAACAATGGGTACTAAAAAAACCCAGTACTGAAATAGGAGCATGGTACACCAGCATACATGTGTAAGAGTTTGCATGGTAAAGATATACTGTTGGGCACACTCTGGACCTTGTTTTATGTGCTGGGTGGGGTGATGATGATCTTGGTGTGATGGAACTTTCCACAGTTCCATTGTCATGGACAAATAATCATCTGGTCAGGTTTAGACTCACTGGGACTTGGAACCTCTGCAGGGGTGGGGGACCGATTAGGATGGTCCACCCCAGGAGACTGATGGATCCTGATGGATTCCTGAGGGCTTTTGAAGAGTTTCCTGTCACCTCAGCAGGTGATTCTGTTGAAGCCTTGGTTGAACTTTGGAATGGGGAAATGGCCAGGGCTGTCGACACAATCGCTCCTCTTGCTCTTACGGAGTGGAGCCAAACCAGCCCTCTGGTTCTCCAGGGAGCTGATGGTGATGAAGTGAGTGAGATGGAGACTAGAGCAACATTGGTGGAAGACTTGAAGTGAGTCTGACCAAACATGAGCTAGAGCCTATTTGAAGGCCTACTCTGTGGCAGTGCAGGCAGCAAAGAAATTATTTTTCGCTGTCAGCATTGTATCTGCATGGAGCCGTCCAGCAGAGCTGTTCCAAGTGGTCAGGGCTCTCTTACACACTCACCCTCAAGTAGATATTGCAGACCACTTGGAGGCCCGCTGTGAAGAATTTGCATGGCATTTTGCAGATAAAGTCGCTCAGATCCACTCCTTCTTGGATGCTACAGTTGATACAGTACCAGTGAATATAACCTTGGCACCTGTCTGTCCAGTGTTAATGGATACTTTTCAACTTATGCAGCCTGATAATGTGGACAGGATTCTTGGAGACGTAAAAGCTACCACATGTGTTCTGGACCCTTGCCCTTCTTGGCTGATTAAACAGGCAATAGGGAGACTGGCTGAATGGGTAAAGGAGGTGTCTCACTATAACAAGGTAGAGTTCCATCTTGCCTAAAGGAAGCAGTTGTGAGGCCTTTGTTTAAAAAGCCATCCCTGAATCCCACAATAATGAATAATTATTGGCCAGTGTCCAACCTACCATTATTGGTCAAGTTTTTAGTGGTTTCCCAACTCCAGAGGTTTCTGGATGAAATGGATTATCTAAATCCATTTCAATCTGGTTTCAGGCTTGGCTATGGAACATAGACAGCCTTAGTCACCTTGGAGTATGACTTATGCAAGGAATTAAACAGGAGGAGTGTGTCTGTTGGTTCTGCTGGATCTCTTAGCGGCTTTTGATACCATCAACCATGGTATCCTTCTGGGATGGGACTTGGAGGTACTGTTTTGCAGTGGTTCCATTCCTTCCTGGATGGGCAAACCCAGAAGGTGGTGCTAGGGGACTCCTGCTCAACCCCCTGTTGTCCCCTATGCTATTTAACATATACATGAAGCCACTGGGAGAGGTCATTTGATTTTTGGGGTACGGCATCATCAATATGCCGATGACACTCAACTTTACTACTCCTTTCCTCCCCAATGTAAGGAGACTGTCCTGCCAAGGGAGACCAGAATGGGCCCTTCCTTGATGGCCTTCCACCAACAGGTGAAAACCTTCCTTTTCAGACAGGCATTCAAAACAGATAGCTTTTAAAGAATGTATTATTCTTGTATGTTTTAATTATATTTTTTAATGTTGTAAGCTGCCCTGAGTCCCAGTCCTAGGAGAAGGCTGAGAAATAAATAAATAAATAAATAGACTGCTGTAATTAGATTACATAGTAGATTCATAGGATGTAGACAGTAATGGAAATTTATGCAAAACCTAACAGCTGGATGTGGACTAGTAGTAACAACCCATCATTCTTGGTGGAATTTCACTTTCTTGGTTTTTATTTCTCAAGAGCTACATAGATCCATATAGATTTACCTTCTTTGTTTTGCCCCACCCACATGATGAACAGTTGGACCAAAGCTATTATTCTAAATTTGGTCTTTAGTATACACAGGGAAATTCATGCAGTGAATTTTGTAGATATTAAACTATGAAATAAGTCTTTGTATAATGATAAGTGATTCCCCTGCCTATCTTCATCTATGATTTCTTTAGAATGATTTGAGACTGTAGCTGGTTTTATTCACCTTCAGGGCTACTGGCTTCAAAATGCAATGATAGCAACACAAGGACCACTCCCAGGAACCATTGCTGACTTCTGGAACATGGTTTATCAAAGGAAAGTAAAAGTGATTGTCATGCTGACTGAGTTGAAGGACGATATTCAAGTAAGCTGATCTCAAAAAATCTATACTACGTATAGACATACTAAAATTCAGATTCTATAATTTGCAGAACTGAGCAGCTTACTTATCCATTGCAAGGAAGAATAGTTTGTTCCACTGTGTTCAATGGGGTTACTTGTAAACAGATGTGCAATGGATTGAAGCAATAAGTCATATATTGTACATATATGTTGATGTTTTGCAGACTTTATTCATATGCACACGTGCACGCATGCATGCACACACACACACACAAACAAACATGTACACTCAGACTGAAAAACATAATTTGCTTTCTGCCACATGTGCCGAATGATTGACTCTTCAGCTATGACCAAGAGATATCTGGTCCACTATTGAGTATGTCCATGCATATACACTGTCCATAGCACTTTGTCAGCTACATAGCACTAATTTTCTACTCACATGGATGGCTTTACCTTCAAGCAACCATGGGATAGAAAGCTGACCCCTCTGAACTGCCAGTTGGAGTGTAGTTGATTTCTTTGCAACTATTTTCCCACCTGCCTCTTTTAACTCAAAATGATCAGTGCTGCCATCTTGTCATTACATATTTTGCCTTTCCTCCACTCTAGGAACTTTGTGCACAGTACTGGGGAGATGGACACATGAAGTATGACAGCATCACAGTTGAACTGAAAGATGTCAACAATTGCTCCAATTACACCATTCGTACCTTTGATATAACTCATGTAAAGGTAAAATAAGAACTATATAAGAGGACATAATAGTCTTGCTTCTTGAATTACTTAGGGAAGATTTCCTGGTGTTCTTCTGCTCCCATTGTGGGATTTATTTTGGAGGTCTGGCTGCACGAAATAATGGCAGTTTCACATCTATAGTCCATGTGGAACATGCAAAGATCACTGTTATCCAGATCCTCTGTTTTGCATGGGCTGAAAACAGAAGCTGGAGTCTTGCTGACAATTTACATTGGCAAAAGTCCTTTTTTTACAAGCCAAACTATGTGTGGCAGAAGCAGAGAGACAGCACTGAACACCATCTCTGTGATGAACTAAAAGTCCCATCAGTTCCTGAGCAGCTTGGGAATCAGCAAGGCAGCATTCTCCCCTATGGGGACAGCTTTTACTGCTGGTCATCCCTATCATCACAGCACTTATGACTCCACTACATTCTTCCTTTTCCAGCAGCATAGTTATACAGTGGGCCATTGGTGTACATGGGGGATCTGTTCCAGATGCCCCCCCCCCATGGTTGGCAAAAAATGTGGGACCTCAAGTCCTGTTTGATAAAATGGCCATGTATTTCTGTGTGTCATGCTGTGCATGTAGCTCAAGCACATGCACCATTATTACATCCAGGGCTTGCCATATGCATAAACTTAAAGCCACAGATGGCAAACTCACATATGGCACCAGTGCATTGTATATAAAACAGGTACTTAGGTAAACAATATTTTTAAAAGAGCTGAAAGTGGTACGAGATGAGCACTATTCATTATGGTACATATTGGAATAGGAGACCCACACAGGGTAGTGGTTTGATTGTTGGACTAGGACTTGGGGACATTCTGGTGTCCATACTCCACTCAACCATGGAAACAGTGTGTGGCCTTGGGCAAGTCACTCTCTCTCTCTCTCAGACTCAGAGGAAGGCAATGGCAAACATCTTCTGCTTGCCAAGAAAACATCATGATAGGATAACTGTCAGAGATAACTTGAAAGCACATAACAGCAACACATATGAGTAGTACTCACATTTCAGACAATCATTTAATAGTAGTCTACAACTGAGTGCAAATACTGTTAGGCAGAGTTAAGGGTCTGCCTGGGGAAAGGGAGCAGTGATGAGGTGGTGGAGAACAGAACTGTGTGTGCCACCTAATTTGTTGTCTCTTCCTTTGTTGATCTACCACCTCCAGGTGGAGATAGTTCCTACATCCCCTGAAAGAAGATTTGCTTGCTAGCTTGGCTGGTTTGAGTTCTTGGCATGGAAGTGGGGAGAGCCGACCTTAGGCAGAAGACACCTTAGGACTACTTTCAAATAAAAAATGGCACCTCTGGATTTTTTAGATGTATAAACCTGACTGTGCAGCTAAGAAAGAGATGAGAAAAATTTGGTCCTCAAGATCTTGTTGGATTGCAAATCCCATCATCTTTCATCATTGGCTGTGCTATCTAGGGCTGACAGAAGATGTAGTTTGTTGACATCTGGAGGATCATTGGCCCCTCATCACTGAGCTAAGGGATTACAAGGGCCACTTTGACAGAGGCCCCTTTGGTAATTCCTAAGGTTTTAGATAACCTTTTACATATTTTGAAGATATATTTATTTGGATTGTTGTTGTTGTTGTATTGCCAGAAAAAGGGAGAATGACTTCACCTCAAATTAGATCCCCACGTATATATGTAATCTGTAGGATTAGTTTCATTCTTTAAATCAGGTGGCTGTTCAGCTTTGGACTTGGGAAAACCTTAACTCCCTGGATGTTTTGGATCATAATTCACACGGTCTTTTACCATGCTACATGATGATGTCAGGAGTTGTTGGTGAAAATATCAGGAATGCCATATGTTTCCAACTCCTCCTCTAAATCGCCTTTGGTTGTATGATTCTTACTCTCCCTTGATTGCTCAGTTGTCTTTTCATGAAGCTCATTAGTCTTTTTCTTGTAGAGGAAAGAAGTCCGAAAAGTGTTTCAGTATCAGTATCATAAATGGAAAGCCTTAGCTCTCCCTGAAAGCCCCAAAGACTTGGTCACCATGATCCAGAATCTTAAGCAGAAGCTACCACCACCAGATACAACATCTGATGCTCATGTACATAGCAAAAATGCTCAAGTTGTTATCCATTGCTGGTGAGTGTAAATTTCTCAGATAAAATTTTCAAGCTAGTTTTGTTATGAGTGTATATTTGTTGCACGTTAATAACTCCTGTCTGGGTTTTTGCACTGTTCATGTTTTGCCCATATTACTGTTTCTACACATGTGGAACAGGATTAGTTTTATATGTGTTTTCCCCACTTTAAGAAATCTTTGACTATTATTTGGTGAGAATAGTGATGGGTCTTCAGGGCTAATGAAAGTATTGTTGGCCAAATAAATTGCTGTGGGAGAAAAAAAATCACACACCCTAGAGCTGAATTTTGCCTGTTGTGCAAATGTTCTTTTTATCCTCTGCTTTCTATTCTTTATTCAGTTGCTAACCTGTGAGGGTACTGTTCTTTTATCCAGGTGGTATTATTATTATTTTTATTCAAAAGACATTGAGGAGGTATTTCTCTTTACCTTCACATAGTATTTGATAGCTGAATGTTGGAATTCACAGTGATATAATTTTGCTTGGGCTTCTGCCCATTCCAAACCTCTGAGGTTGATATTCATTTATCATCTTGAAAACTTCTTTATTTGTTCAAGTAGGGTTTGTTTGTTAAATGAACAGTAAATCCCATCTTTCTAACAAAATGACTAATAAAAATAAAATGCAAATAAAAAGATATGATTAAGGCATTCAAGCAAATTAATTAAAATACAATAAAAGTATTTCAACAATTAATCGTTCAAGATGATTAATGAAAATCCAGATATCAGGCATCATAGTGGCTTAGTCAGGACTACAAGTTAGCAGGAGTGATACTGTTGCCTACAGGGAGTGTGTCATCATCAGACCTATGGGGCTTTGGGGAGAGAGAGAAATGTACCCCTCTCCCTGCTTTCAGTTTTCAGCCTTGTTTTTAGGTATGCCAGCTGGGCTTCAGAAAAACTAACTGGCACTTCATTCTTGACTTGTAGTAGCAAGGAATGACCTGGAGCCTTGAGATAGCTCTACTTCTTCCAAAAGAGAGGAATGAAACATCTTACCAAACTATGGCATTAGTTCATCTCTTTTTGGTCACATTGCTATTATAGACTAACATGGTGTGTTTCCTGGAATGTTATTTTGTAGTGATGGTTCCCAGCAAACAGGAATATTTTGTGCCCTGATGAACCTCTTGGAAAGTGCTGAGACTGAAGGTGTAATAGATGTTTTTCAAGTTGTGAAAGCTCTCCGTAAAGCCAGGCCAGGAATGGTTTCTTCCTTTGTAAGTAAATTGTAGTTGGATTATTATTATTATTATTATTATTATTATTATCATCATCATCATCACCATCATCATCATCCCATCCTTCCCCCTGGGACTCAAGGCTGCTTATGTATTAAAAAGATGACAATTAGAAACAGACAAAAAAGTCAACACTAAAGCTAAATTAAACTATTAACCATATTAAAAACACATATTCTAAAAAGAGGTTAACAGTTGCACAGTAATTAAAACTATACAGACCTTACAGGCCTTTGTTGAAAGCATTTAAATTTAAAAGCCTGTCTAAATAAAAATGTCTTTGCCTGATGACAGAAGGTCAGTAAAGATGGTGCCATTCTAGCCTTCCTAGGGAGGGAATTCCAAAGTGGCAGGGCAGACACTCAGAAGGCTCTCTCTTGTATTCCCACCAGCCATACCTGTGAAGGTGGTGGGACTGAGAGAAGGGCCTTTCTTGTGCATCTCAGGGGTTAGGCAGGCTCATATTGGCAGATATTGTCCTTCATATAGCTTGAACTCAAACCTTATAGGCCTTTATATTTTATTTTATTTTCTACACTAAACTTATTATTTAGTCATACTGTTAGGTATTAGGGCATTTTCACACGGGGCTTTAGGCGGACGCAATCCTACCTCCGTCCGGCCCCAGTCCGGATCCTTTACAAAGTTTTTCACACGACGTCGCAGCAAGCCCCGCCCCATCCAGTGCCATCCCCGGCGCTAGCCGGCGTCAGTCTGGGGCCTTGCTCCGTGTGTTCACATGACGTCGCAGCAAGCCCGCCCCCACCCCGCCCCATCCAGCGCCATCCCCGGGGCTGGGCGGCATCAGCCCCGGTCTTTGTAATTCCTTTTTTAAAAAGGAATTAAGTTGCTGCTGCCGGAAGCAATCAAGAGGCATTCCGGAATGCTGCTGCTTTCACAGGTCTGAAGCTGCAGGATCCATTCTGGAATGGCTCTTGATTGGTTCCAGGCGGCTTTGGACGTTCAAGTGTGAAAACGTCCTTAGAGTCCAATAGATAGAATGAACTTTTTTTTCATTCACTCTTCTAATATGTTTAAGGCCTATTCTTTTAGAGAAAGTATCTTAGGCAACTAACAAAAACAGCTTAATAAAAAAAGAAAAGGGAAAGAAAGAAAAATATTTATGTAAATCTTCACTTACTGTATATACTCATATATAAGTCCAAAAAATTAGGTCAAAAACGTGGCCCAAAAAACCTGAGCTGACTTATCCATGGGTCAATGTAAGTATTGTACTTTAGCTCTTATAAAAAAGGGGACCTTCCCCCGGTGAAAGCCAAGAGTGTAATCTGCCCTTGAATCTCTGAACCCCCTCTCTTATCCATCCAGTGTTTACTGTGAGCACAAACAATTATTTCCTTTGCATCATTCTTTATATTCTTTGTCACATACCCTTAAATTTTACTTTTGACTTATCTCTGGATCATATCAAAATCCATAATTTTTGCTCTGAAACGTCCCCTCGACTTACATATGAGGTCGACTTATAGTTGAGTATATATGGTATATCATTCTCACACACAATAATGAGTTCTTTAAGAAGTTTGTCTCCCTTCTGTGTAAAGTTAACAGGAGCTTTTACACATTTGAAAATTATTGTTGCACTTTAGGAGTTTTTGCACAAATACATAATTATTGCACCCAAACCAATGTTTTTGACAGAAAAAAAATATGCATTTTGCAAAATTACATTATTTTCTGTGCAGAAAAATGTCTCCCAACCAAATGTTTCACACAAAAAACGATCTAGTGACAGTGGACCATTTTCTCAAAGGAGTGTCTTCTTGTATTAGACATCTTTCTTTCTTTCTTTCTTTCTTTTTATTTCTCTTTCTTTCTTTGTTAAGGAATAGAAAGCTTGAGTGTATTCTTTATATCTAAAGTGGTAACTAAAACTTCTAAAGTTAATGATAGCAGCTTGTAAACAGACCTGGCTTGCTTCTCACTCATCTATACACTTTATTTTTGGGGAGCAAACCAACTGGGGAAAGAAGAAAAGCACATGATGCTTTTATGCTTATAGTAATTTCTTTCTTTCCTTCTTAAACAATCTCATTTAGGAAGATTACCAGTTTCTATATGATGCTATTGCTAGCATCTATCCAGCCCAGAATGGACAAATGCAAAAGACTCAGTGTCAAGAACACAAGATTGATATTCACAACAATGAGAAGAAAGAAGAAAAGTCTAACTCTGTTGCAATTGATCTCTGCTGTCCAGAACAAGAAGGTGGAAATAGTTTTGAAATGACGGAAGATTCAAAAGCCAAGGATAGCTCTAGGGAAGCTGAAAGTTCTTCTAATGGACCCACAAATCAAGTTTTAACTGAAGTAGCCTAGAATCCATTGGAACCTTGCCAGTTAAAGATATTTGTACACTGTGAATTTTTATGTGTTAGTATGTATATTTGCCACTTTTAATTGTTTGGTATAATTTGTATTCATTTTTAATGTATAGAGCTGAGGTCTTCTAAAAAAGGAAATCTACATTTTACATCTCTTTTAACAAGGAAGAAAATAACTCGGCATCATGGCATACCACCAGCAATCATAAGTGTGAATGTTCAAAAAGGTATCTAAAGCCCAACACGCATAGTACTCAAGCAATGGTGAGACATTTTTCTCCAATAATAGCCCAATACGCTACATGTCTAAACTGAATTTTAAAATGAGGTCCTGCTATGGCATAAAGATCTGTTAACTAAAAAGAGGTAGGAAATCAACAACTGCATTGGCCATGCTCATATTTTTGTTCTTTGGATCACAACCATAGAGATTTTTTTTTAAAAAAAATGTTTTTAATGCTGCTCCTCAAATGGAATAATAATAATAATGAGGCTGATCCATTGGCTGCCATAAGAAGGTGGCAGATTTAGTGTAAATATGAAGCTCACACAGAGCATTATGTCCCTTGTAAACATAGGATGTTTGTGGATGGTGAAGTACATTGAACACCTGTGATCCTGCAGGATGTTAAGCCCGTAGGGATAATAAAGTTTACCATCATGAGAAAACTTTCATTAAGCAAAGCAAGATGTGACAGAGGCATTGGATGTACTAGAATAGCACAAACCATAGCACTGAAATGTATCAATGAATATTTGCAAATAGCAAGATCCTGATGAAAATGTACAGTTTGCATGTCTAGAACCAGCCTCTGGGTGTCACTGTGTTCACAGACATTTCAGATGACTGTTCTGCTCTTGAATCTCTAGCAAGTCTGATAAGTTATGAAGAGGGAATGTTTTGAAAAATGCTGAAGAAACATTCTTCAGCTGACATTTTGATTTTACATGTTAGCACAGCTGGGCTTTTTTCTTTAAGATACTGTTTTCTCTGGCTTGAATAGAATTTTCCATAGAAGATGTTTTTCTCTCTTCTTGGTTCCTGTATATGATCCTCATTCTGAAAATTGCAGGTTTCAGAGGTTTTATATGAAGTTACAGTTGTCTATGTTATATTTCTATTTCCATTTTGAAATAAAAATAATGTATCAGCTAAGAGAGAAGCAAAATCCTTATTCTGAGGCAAATATATTTGTAAGGTGGTCTGAAACGCACACACACACACACACACACTTTAAAACTTCCAGTTTATAATATATAGATTAGATAGTTAGGCTATCATAAATAGATGGTGGGTTGATTTTATTGTTGTTGTGTGCCTTCAAGTCATTTCCAACTTATGGAAACCCTAAGGCGATCCTATCACAGGATTTTCTGAGACTGAGAGTATATTTCTAGTGTGTTTCCATGGCTGAGTGGGGAATCAAACGCTGGCCTCTAGAATCATGGTCTACTATGCCACACTGGCATAAATATATTCACACTCATTTGGTTATGTTGTGCCATTTCCTGTAGCATTGCACAACCGACTCGTAACTCTGCAAGCATAAAGTTACACTCCACATCCTCACTGCAGGATACTGGCCACTGTATGTTTCTTTTCACCTTAAACAACAGGATGTACTACCATGTGATGTGAAGCCACCAACATAGATGGCTTGAGAAGTGGACCCAAGAAATTCACAGGGAATAAAGTCATGATAACTGTAACATTCACTTTAGGGTCACCTTAAGCTGGAAATAACTTGAAGGCATATAGCAGCAGCAGCAGCAACAACAAAGCTGTATATTACAGGTATGACCACAAGCAGCATGTTTTTGGTATTACTTTCTGAGATACATGAGCAAGAGGGTGCTCCTGCATTCTTGTCCTTCTTGTGGGCCTCTCATAGGCATATGGTAGGTGGAGACAGGATTATAGACATCTCTGTTTATTGTACCACTGTGATATATACAAAGGTGAACAACCTAGCATACACATGTAAATAGCACCACTCATCACTTTTCAGTTAGCCACATTCTCTGATAATGGTTACCAATCACATCACTAAGAGGTCTGAGTTAGATTTTTATTATTTTTATTTAAATTAGAAATTTATCAAAAATCCACAAATATTTTCCTAATTTGAAAGAAAGAATTTGAGATTATGTGGGAATGGCCACTTTATCATTTCCTAATTGTAACTTGTGTGTGCATACTTCCCTAAACATTCTTCAATTGTTATTTTTTTTGCGTGGACAGAAAGTTAAAAGCAAATGTGGCTCTTCCTGACAGTTTGGTGACAACTCTGGTCCCAGTTTTGTTGCCTTCTTGGAAAATGCATTTGCCATTGTGGAACTCACAATGGGTTATGCATTGATGGCAAGGGACAGATGACACCCAAGGTACAAAATCTCTGTAGTAGTATATGCATAGCAGGTGAACTTCGATTTGTAGGAACAACAGACAGTTCTACAGCTATGGTGATAGAAAAAGTGGGACAGTGCCTTAAGAAACATGTGAAAAGGGTCTGTTTCAAAGGCGAGAGACATGAAGGGTTTTTTTTTTAAACTACCTTCCTTGTCCACCAGGTTGTGCTAAAACATTTCAAATATACATCAATCTTTCAAAGCATATTGTAACTGAGACAGCAGCAGAATAAGCTACAGTCACTGGTGCAACTGACAGATTGACGGAGGACCTGCTTAAATTCCAAGATCAGATGGGATTTGGTAACTTCAGCATTTATAGAAACTTTATCCTTATTCCAAGCTCACTACTTAGGGCTGCTGTCTATCTCACCTGGCTTGAACCTGATGGAATTTACTTATACCTAGTAAACTTATATACCACTTCATCTCCCTAACCGTATGTGTTGAGTGTACATCCCGTGAATTTAGATTACACCTCTGTGTAATGTGTAAGACTGCCCAAATGGAAAACATGTACCCATGTCTGGACAGGGGAACTGTGGCGGGATGTATGAATTGTAGTTGTGCCAGCTCAATGCAGCAAAGGGTGAAGAGATTTATTCCTTTCACTCATGGATTGCAATAGGTGAGAAACAGCTACACAGAGTTGGCCTGGTGTCAGGCATTTTTCCTGGGTTTTGTGGTGATGCAGTAGTTAACATATTGGGAGCTGAAGTTGGGAGATCTAGCTTCAAATCTCTACTAGGACTCTTCAGACCTATCTCACAGAGTGATTGTGATGAGGAGAGGGGAACCATGTACACAGCCTTGAAGAAAGGTGCTATTGCTAATCAATGTATCGAATACAAAAAGAAGTTGGGCATCATGGCGATTTGGGATCCAAAGACAGCTTCAATACATCCACCCACATGCTAGAGCTTTCCAGTGGCATACTGGGGAAACTCTGGCTGCTACACTGCAGAATTAATGCAGTCTGCTAGCATGTGGACTATCATGGCTTCAACCTATGGAATCTTGGGATTTATAGTTTTCTGTGTCACCAGAGCTCCCTGACAGAGAAAGCTAAATATCTCATAGAACTAAAAATCCTAGAAATCCATAGTAATGAGCCATTACAGTTAAAGCAGAATCAAAGTATATTAATTCTGCAGCACAGATGCAGCCTCTGACTCTGCATTTCCTGGTGCCAGTTCTCTTTCCCCACTTCAAAAGACTCTTTAGTCATCTTACTGGCAGCTTAAGCTCACCAGAAATTGGGAAAGTTACTTTTAGGACATAATCACTAATATTTGCCAGCTGATATGACCAGTGGCTATATTTGTTGGGAAATTTGGGGAGGAGTAGTCAAAAAATAATTTTTCTGGTCTATGGAGATCATGCTGTAAGTAACAAAATGGGACTTATTCTGCTGTTAAAATACACTGTTTCCTCACATAGAATTTAAATGTAAAAGAATAAATAGTTGCAATTAATCAAATATGAAATTAAAATACCTCAAAAGGAAAAATCAACAGGAAGATGGGTTTTTTTCTTTCACAAAATACTCTTATTTGAAAAGAGTTTTCTGTCCCTATGAGCAAAATGTCAAAACACAATTTGCCATGTTGATACTGCTGTATAGCCATGTGATAGTCCTTGAATGACTGGGTATCTACAAAAAGAGATGTGCATTCTTTGGCTTCATGCTTTGAATAGACTTATGCAACTACTGCATATTGAAATTGGTTTCAGGAGTAAAGCAGGGGAGCAGCTTTAAAAGGACCCAGGTTAAATAAAACATAAGCCTAAGAACAGGATACAGTTTGTGCGGAACCAAGAAAGGGAAGGGGAAAAAATGGAATCTCTGTCTATGCAGCTGTTCAGCTGTTAGCTTGCTGGATGTCTTTGGTGGAAATAGGCATGCCAGATTAAACAACAAACCTCGCTGCCAACTGCATGTTTGTGTGGCCTCATTTCAGCAAAACCTTATGTAAGGCAAGCGGTCATTGCCATTACAAGTGCAACATTGATAGATCTGATAACCAACTTATACACAAACATAGGTTTGGGCCAATTCTGGCTGTGATTCTCTTTCTCGCCCAACCCTGGACCAGCCACCTTTCATGGTACTGACTTCACTCAGGTTGGTATACAGCAGCAGGAGGAGAGAACGTGCAACACCCTTCATGTTCAGCATGTAACACCATACTACAACCAAACCTAGCCAGAAGTGGGGGAGATGGGAATATGCTGAGTAAAAGAATTGGTCAGTTGTGGAACTGGGTAGGGTTTTGATATACCTCATCATGATTTAATTGTTTTGGGATCAGTCATCAGTGACTTGAGTGTGGGTCTGATTCTCTATGCTCCACAAAAAACTTTCTGCCAATAGTTTTCATCAGTTCTATCTGTTGCCAGTTACAGTTGCCTATTGAGCACCCCTACTCCTACAGTAACCATATATTTGCTGTTATTGCAGTAGCTCCCCTTTTACACTGAAACAAAAAACACACTGCTGCCAGTAGAAGGCAGCCAGCACAAACATTTGTATCACAGTCAGAGGCAAGATTTGGAGGTGAAATTATAAAACTGAGTTGGAGGGGACCTTTAGGACCATCTGATCTAACTCCCTGCCATGCAATCCTGTACTAGGACCAGTCCAAGACATTTTACTGTCTCAGATGAAACAATGAATCTCCTTTGTTATTAACTGCCCTTGAGTGCACCCCAACTCATGGCAACCCCTTGGATGAGACATCTCTAAGACTGCCTATTGTCCACTGCTCTGCTTAGGTTATGCCAATCCAGGCCCATGGCCTCCCTGATTGAATCTAGCCATCTGGCATATTGTCCTCCTCTCTTTTCTACTACCCTCTACCTTTCCTAGCATTATT
Source organism: Phrynosoma platyrhinos (assembly GCA_020142125.1). NCBI lineage: Eukaryota > Metazoa > Chordata > Lepidosauria > Squamata > Phrynosomatidae > Phrynosoma > Phrynosoma platyrhinos. The sequence goes on from CM034706.1 coordinate 154,536,206, forward strand.
GTGTTATCAAATGAGTCTTGCCTTTTCATGATGTGGCCAAAGTACAATAACTTCAGTTTGCTCATCTTGGCCTCCAGAGATTGTTCATGCTTGATCAATTCTAGGACCCATTTATTTGTCTTCTTGGTTGTCCATGATATCCTCAGTACTCTTCTCCAGCACCACATCTCAAATGACTTATTCCCCCCCCCCATCCACCTTCTTCACTGTCCACCTCTCATATCCATACATGGTGATGGGGAATACAATGACTTGAATGATTTTAACTATAGTGTTCAGTTGTATATCTTTACACTTTAGGATCTTATCCAGTTTGCTCCTAAAAACTGAGAAGCTGACAAAACTGCAGTGGGCCATTCTGTGACGTTTGTGGTAGGACTGTGGCAACTGTATGAGCCTGGCCCTGATCTAGGCCACTGCCATGGTCCTGAACCTGGCCACCAAAAAGGTTCCTTTCTGAAGACAAGGGATCAATATGGTTTCCCTCTGCATTGGGGTGTGCGTCATCTAAATTCTTTGCCCCAAACGTGGCAGAAAACAGCATCATTTGGCCCATCTGTTTTGAGCCCTAGCTGCCCTTCCCATTCCTAGTCATCTTCTTATTCTTTGACTACAGTCTCCATTCTGATCAATGTTTGATCCAAGGTACAGGAAATCTTTAACTATTTTTATTTCTCCATTGTCTAGGCTGAATTTATGTAGATCCTTCACAGTCATTATTTTTGTTTTCTTTATGTTCAGCAGCAAGCCTGCATTTGCACTTTCTTCTTTGATTTTCCTTAGTAATTGTTCCAAGTCTATGATGTTTTCTGCTAGTAGTATGGGGTCAGCCACATATCTCAGATTGTTGATGTTCCTTTTCCCTATCTTCACTCCTCCTTCTTCTAAGTCTAAACCTGCACTTCATATGATATTTTCTGTATACAAGTTGAACAAATAGGGTAACAGAATGCAGCCTTGCCTGACTCCTTTGCCAATTGGTAACCGTTCTGTTTCTCCGTATTCTTTTCTAACAGTGTCCTCTTCTCCTAAGTACAGATTTCTCATCAGGACTAACAAATGTAGTGCCACTCCCATGTTTTTAAGAACAATGCTTCTTACATTCCATGTTCCTATAATATGTGTAGTGCTCCTTTGGACAAGCTTTGTATTGTTGGACATATCTGATGATTGACTTCTCATCTTTGAGTCCCATCATGTCCCTTGATCAACTTTCTGTTATGGTTTCCCACTGCTGCTTCTTTCTCTCTGTGCTTTGTTTTGCTTGGGTTTGTCTCTTCACAGGGTTTTCTTTGAGAGAAGGTCTCACAAGGATGTTCACCTTTGCCTCATTTCATGCAGTGCTAACATATGTTAGCTTTTGAGTCATTGCTGTTCTCTCTGTGAGATCTTACATCAGAGTTACCCAACACTATTGCTGAAGCCCAGTAGCTGTTTACCATTTTATCCCATGCATCCCATTGATCTTGACTGTGTTGTTTACCTCCCTAACATCTCAAATTTCCCTCTCCTTCTTTCCTCTCTGATCCTTCATGCAGGAGCAGGTGCAGATGGGGATGGAAACATCACAGCTAAAGATATCTTCACTGCAGGGGGAACATCAGGCTTCCTCTTCCACACCCATGCACACCATAAGGTATAAGGATACAGTTTCATGGCCAATTGGTAGTTGCTTGTGCCATGTGTGTGTGTGCAAATCCTAGGCACTATCTGACTGCAGCTTTGCAGTTGGAAAAAAGAAAGACCATTGTCCTCCACGGACAACAGAAAAAAAATACTACAATCAATAAATAAAAGAAGAAAAGAAAAACAAAGGGAGATAGGAACAAACTAGTATTATGAATCCAAAAGTACAATGGCTTGT
>CM034706.1:154544501-154557653 GCA_020142125.1 Phrynosoma platyrhinos
ATTTCCACTTTATTATCACTTTCTGGCCCACATGTGATAACATCCTAACTGTATAAAGAGACAGTATTACAAAGAATATGCATTCTTGCTTAAAAATATAAGAAATGCCAAGCTAATCAAATGTCATGGCTGTATAGGACAGACCTCTCAGTTATATTGGAAAGGGAGCCAGTACTCCAGAGAATAAGGGGGCACAAGTGCACCTATAGCCTCAACAGTAGAGGCAAAATTGAGGTGATAAACCAAGAACTCACCAATGGATTAAACAAAGAAACAAACAATAAAGGACACAGCTATACAGAATGCCCATGGTTTTAGATATTGCTACAATAGTGCACAGTGCATGAGAAATAAGTTGAACTTAAGATGAATTCTTAACACAGGAGGATAAATATTAATTAATAGGCATCAAATTAAATCTGGTGGGAAAATTCTCATGATTGAAATGTAGTAATCAAGGAGTATCAAGAGATGCAGTGGCTCAAGTGGTTAAGGCATTGATTTTGTTGATTGCAAGATCGGCAGGTTGATAGTTCGAGGTCTGGGTGCTGCATGATGGGGTGAGCTCCTGTCACTAGTCCCAGCTTCTGCCAACCTAGCAAATGCAAGTGGGTAAATAGGTACCATGTCAGTGGAAAGATAAGCAGCGTTCTGTGCAACCATGCTGGCCACATGATCACAGAGTAGTCTCTGACAGTGCTGGCTCTTCATCTCAGTAACGGAGGTGAACACCATCCCCTATGATCGGAAATAACTTGACAACCTTGTCAATGGGGGAATACCTTTACTTTTTTTACCTTTAATCAAGGAGTATAATCTATTTCAAAGAAAGAGAGCAAACAAACAAGGCAGGAGAGTGACATTATAAGTCAAGAAGGATGTTATACACCCGTGAAAAAAATCCATGACATAAAGCATGGAAAACAGGTTGAGAGCATTTTGAGCAAAATTTAGAGGAGGAAATTAACAGTGTAATCTATGTAGGGATCTTCTATGGACCCCCTTAGCCAGACTGAGGACTTGGGTAATGCATTGTTAGAACAGATGACTAAATTTTGAAAAAATGGGGATAGAGTAGTAATGAGAGAATTCAAACATCTTGATATTTGTTGGAAGTTAAATTCAGCCAGATGTGAAAGTTCCAACAAGTTTCTCAGATGCTTCACTGTCATTTACATTTTCCAAAATGTGGAGGACACAGCAAGGGGATCACCTATCTTGAACTTGATCCTAACCAACAAGAAAGAACTGGTCAATGGGTTGGTAGTAGTGGGATCTTTGAATGGAAGTGACCACATCCTCCTCAGATTTGTTATACAAAAGGAAAGTGAAAGCCAAATGTGGTTGGACACAGGTTGGGTTCAGTAAGCTTAAGGAACTATTGGGTGAGATGCCATACTCTGAATTGCTCAAAGAGAAGGGAATTCATAATGGATAAGAATTGCTTAAAGGCAAGATACTGAAGGTACAATTATGAACAATTCCATTGAGGATGAAAAATGAGAGGTGTCAGAAGAAACCAGGGTGAATGTATAAAGAGCTTTCAGACAAGTTGAAATTTAAAAATTGCCCAAAGAAAGGTGGAGGAGGGTCCCCATCAAGTATGTCAGAATTACTTTAGATGTTGGGAAAATTAGCTTTGCTACAGGCTGGGTAACCTTCAGGAGTTAGCACCTGTGTATAAAGCCAATAACTGAGGAGAACTCCAGGTTTGGGTGAATTAAGAGGGTTTTAGTTAGAAAAATTCAGAATGCAATCACATACAATGATAGCAATTCACATAGACACAAAATTCAGAGCTAACTGAAATGGAAATATGGAAACTTGATAGTGGAGTTTGAGGAGTTTAAGGAGGGTCTGAAGAGTAAACCAGGGAAAGTGGGAGTCACTCAGAACATACAGGGAGTGCTGCCTGGGACAACTGTGTGCGTACTCTGTGCTCAGAGGCTAGGTCCTTGGGAACAATATTTATACCTGAAAACTAGCCTCTAGGGATAGGCTATCTTGCAAGCTAACAAAGGCTTGATGTTATTTCCCAGGAATCAACAATGGGATTCCAGACTGGCTGATGGCTTTAACTTTAGGGTGATGAAAACAGTGATTGGATCAGAACAACCCCAGGGTAACTAGACAGGGAAGTTGACAGAAAAAATATCAGGGAGCAGGCAGAAAATAGTATCTTTCTATTTTGGAGCAATGAGACCTCCTTTGTCTCTTTGTGCAAGAGGAAATGGAGAGCATTTTCAGGAAGGAGCAATTAGTACACCCATTTCACCTCAATTGTATTATTACCTGCATTTTCCACATGCTTTGGGCCTTCACTCCTTTTCTCCTGTGAACCTTACCTAGTGTTTTTAAATGTCATTGTGATTTCTCAAGAACATGTTGGCTCCTGATATGAAATATGAAAATGTGGGGACCCCAGATCTAGCATAGTGTATGCAGGATGGGCTAACATGCAGACATGAAGAAGAAATTGAAGGGGGCAGGTAACCAAACTGGAACACAGATAAATAGCCACAATGTGCAGGGAGACAGTCAGAACAAGCTCAGGGTAGACAGGTTAAAAAATAATAAATGGGTGTGTTCAGAACAAAAATGAAGAACAAGGAAATGGCAGGGTTACTTTATGGAAAAGGTATGAAATTCTAAGAACTAGTCTACACATATTTTGCCTCTGTCTTGTCTAAAAAAAACAAAAACAATTGTGCAATAAGGGACTATAACACAAAATAGGAAAAGAGGTAGTAGATACTCTAAATAAATTCAGGATTCTAGGGCCGAATGAACTGCATCCAACGGTACTAAAATAATGTGTACATGTAATCGTAGAGCATCTGCCAGTAATATTTGAGAATATTTGTAGGACAGGAACAGGAAAGGTCCCAGCAGACTGGATGAAAGTTGCCCCATCTAAAAAAGTTTTTTTAAAGAAGAAGAAGAAGAAGAAGAAGAAGAAGAAGCAGCAGCAGCAGCAGCAGCAGCAGCAGCAGCAGCAGCAGCAGCAGCAGCAGCAGCAGCAGCTGTAAGGAAGTACCTATCAGTCCTGTTTTGTGAATTGTGGTGTGAATATAGAACAGATACCCATACTGGCTGTAACAGAAAATTCAGACTGTAATGGAAACATCAACTGTCTTTTCTTTGTAAGCAAAGGAAGAGGAGAGGAAATGTATGAACTTGAACTTTGTGCTAGTGTGATTTTGACATATAAAAGAGGCCAAGGATTGCTGTGGTATGTTAGATTCAAGAGAGGTAAACTTTAAAGCTTTAACTGAGGGAAAACTGACCTTATTTGATATATAAAACAGTCCAAAGCACTAGTTAGAGAAGAATGAAATAGGAACTGAAACTATCATATCCAAAACACAGGAGTGTAATACAGTCACAAACAAAAGAGAATTATCTTTGTTTCCAAGACTGATAGTGCATAGAGGAAAGTTTAATAAACCATCCTATCCAGCTGCCTTTTTATACCAACTTGCTCCCTTCAAAGCAAATTTATCTTCAAAATAAACACACCACACGGAGGTCCTGGTTACTTACTCATGCTAAAATCATTTTTAGCATTAACCTAAAAATTTTAAAACTGCAGTTTGCCAATTTATCTGGATGACAAAGACAGAAACTTCCGTGTCTGGTTTCATGCATGGTTCCCCTCTCATTATGCATATAGCCTTGTGAAATTGCTGGCCTCATAGGTCTCTCCCCCTCTCCACCCCAAAATGGGGTTTTGCCATTGCACCACTTTCAATTTTATTTCAGTTACATTGATCCTGTAATGAAGTGTGATATAATTCTATATCATTTGTTTCTGAAAGCTCTTCAAGACATCTTTAAGGTGAATTTGGAATTCAGACCGTGTAAAAAGAATCACTAGAAACCAAAGGGTGTTTTCAGTCTGCAAAGTACACAGAATCTTTCTCAAAATGACAGTTAGGTCAAGCAACTTCATTTTCCTTCCAAGAACATATATAATTACAGCAGTATCACACATTTTTATAAACAAAACAAAACAAAACATGCTGACTGCCTAAGTCAATGTATGCAATGGAAACTCGAGTTTCTCTTGATAGGGTTTGTAGTAAAATCTCTGGTAATCTTAGACATATGTTTGCATCTTTAATTGCATTCCTTATAAAATATATACTTTGTACAGTTATTACTAACAAGCAGGCAATTTCTGATTTATGGCCTGGAATGTATGCCTTTAATAGTAGCTCCTGCTGTGTTTGAGTAATTCATAAAGATACACAGGTTGGTGAGTAAGTTAGATATTTAGAGATGAAAGTGAAGAAATAATGCAAACTTCCCCCACTTACTTCTTTGTAGTCATTGTGTCTACAAATGTGTGGTGTGCAAGCAGATTTTGAGACACCCAGGCACCATGCTTAGGAGTTGACAGTTTTCTCTCCCCGTTTTTTCCCCCTGCTCTTTTTCCTGGGGGTGGGGTGGGGGTTTGGTATGTTTAATGGAAATGTGTGAAAGATTGCTTCAAGGGCTCGGGTCTCTGGTTTCGTGATCTGAAATATAACAAGAGCAGTGCCATTTTGAGTTATTAGGAGAGGTGTTGTGGACATGGCCGCCACTATTTTACCATGGTGCTACAGTTTCCTGTGTGCAATTTTTCAACAGTTTGGCTAAGTTGTGGGATAAAAAGTTCCAGAAACTTTATCACATCTTTCCAACATAACCAGAACATTCTATTAATGGAATCACCATCCCACCACAGAATATGTAAAATAATAAAAATAAAAAATCCTGAGAATTTTTGAAAGTTGTATTGAATTTCCCTCAAAATCCAGATGTTTTGCCTCAGTAGAAACTTCTATGAGCCCATTCACACTACACAATTATAGCACTATTATTCCACTTTAATTGCTTTGTTTCCATCCTATGGAATCCTGGGAACTGCAATTTGTTGTTGTGTGCCTTCAAGTTGTTTCTGATTTATGGTGACCCTAAGGTGAATCTAATATGGGGTTTTCTTGGAAAGATTTGTTCCTCTGAGGTTGAGAGCATGTGACTTGTCTATGATCACCCAATGGGCTTCATGGTCTTGTGGAGAATTGAGCCCTGGTCTCAAGAGTCATAGCCCAACTATGCCATGCTGGCTCAACCAGAGCATTGCAGTGCTGCACCAAATTACAAAGCCCAGGAATAATAATGCTATAGTAAAGGAATAATAATGCTATAGTTATGCAGTAAGCACGGGCCCTATGATACAAGTGAAAATATAAGTCATTATGTAATGTTTGTTGGCCTCAAATTAACCCTGTGCTTTGTTTGAAGAGAACATTACTGGAAATTCAAGAGATTTATTCTATTTGTCATTATAGTCACTGGTCCTAGCTCTCTTTTCTGTTTATCATTACACCCTCTCTTGTTCCCAAACATTGAACTTCTTGAAATATGATGGTAGGCGCTGGGATTTCTGCTAAATCAATTTAACCCCAAGGCCTTAAATTTTGAATGGTTCAAGACCAGAGTACCTCAGAGACAGAACCTGCAGAAGTCACTTTTTAAGACCAAGATGGCCACTGGATTGATTCCAGGAGTGGTGATAAAAAAACAAAACACCTCTGAATAAAATTTCCAAGCTGTATTAAAAAAAATAGAGACATGGTGGCTCAGCAGTTAAGATACCAATGCTGATGATCACAAGGTTGGCAGTTACCTAAGCTGTGTGATGGGGTGAGCTTCCATCACTAGTTCCAGCTTCTGCCAACTTAGCAGTTTGAAAGCATGTAAAAGTGCAAGTACATGGCCACATAAACATGGAAGTTGTCTTTGACAACTCTGGCTCCCTTGACTAATAGAGATCAGCACCATCCCTACAGTCAGACACAACTTGACAACCTTGTCAAGGGGAAAACCTTTACCTTTTATTCAGAGAATACTTCCCCAGTGACAGTGGCAAGTAGGCAAAGAAATGCTCCACTGGAAATTCCTCTCTTCAGTAAAGCTGCATTTCCTTAGAAAAATACAGCTTTTGTGCTTTTTCTCATGCCTATGCATATAGTTTTCCCATGTATCTTTCCCTCACCACACTGACAAATCTGCAAGGGAAACTGAGTGCAGGGGAAGCCCCACCACCAAAGGGGCATAAGGTTTCTCTGCACAAGTCCTTGGAAGAGGCATGGCTGTTTCTAGTAAGACTGATGTATTTCATTAATAGGTTTAAATTTTTAAAATTGAATTGCATATATGTTAAATGAGGAAATTTAACTTTGTATCAAATAGCTACATACATTTAAATTTCTGTACTAGAAATCTTGGGAGCCACTGTGGCATAGGGGTTTGAGTGTCGGACTATGACTCTGCAGACCAGGGTTCGATTTCCAGCTCAGCCATGAAACTGGGTGATGCTGGGCAAATCACATGCTCTCAACCTCAGGGGAAGGCAATGGCAAACCCCCTTTGAGCAAATCTCGCCAAGAAAACAACATGATAGGGTTGCCGTAATTGGGAAATGACTTCAAGGAACACAGCAACAACAACAAAAACTAAAAACCTTACTAGAATGAAACAGAAACATGTTATCTATTATTTTCCTCCTTTTTCCCAATCCCTCTTTTGAGCTATGGAGAGCAGAAGACAGCTTCATCATCATCATCATCATCATCATCACTGAAAACCCCATGTTTCACACATTCCCCACCAGAAACTCTTCTTTTGCTCTACCTTCTGCTTCACTTACAATCTATTTTTCCCCATCACTCCTTCCTTCAGCCCACTGATTCCTAGGGATATCCCAGCCAAAGTCTCAGGGTTAAGAATATTACAATTCAGTTTCCTTGGACAGATAATAAACCTCTTTCTTCTCTTTTATATTTCTCTTTAGAAGAAATTTATATAACCTGTTTAGAAAGACCATGGAAAGAGAACCATTGCTTTTCAAATTGCCCTCTACTGCTTTTTGGCTTAACTTCCAACTCTATGATTCTATGATTCTCTATACTTTATGAACTATAGTTCATAATTTGGTTCTTATGATTCTTCAGCTCTGATCACGATAGGGCTTTAGGAAAAAGAAACTCCCCCTTCCCTCATAGCTGATGTGAAGCTGAAAGTGCTTAGGAAATGATGCTTCCTCTATCACACACCCAAATATAAAACACACACACAAACAGCTTCTTCTTAAATAGTTTTGAGCTGAAACAGTATTCCCACCCTCCCAGCATTGTCAATTTAGTGTTTTATTTTTTAAAATTTTAAAGAAAGTTTGGCATGTGTAGGTTGTATAAAAATGCTGACATGCTCTTGCAGAAACAATTTTAAAATGCTAATGTCTCCTTAAAGCTAGTACTTAGAATGAGTTGGTGCTCTCTTTATGTTTATTTGGTCCATAAAACACTAGTGCACTTCAGGAAAAGAAACAGAACACTTACACCATATATACATTTCAAGTGGGAGTTCTGCTGGTGAACCGACTAGTACATTCACTATCCTGTTTCTTTGTCTGTGTGGCATGAAGTGGAAGGTTGAATTTTTTCTCTCTCTTTCCAATTTAAATGGGATAGAATTGGCTCAAGACTGCTGGAACATCTGCACTGACAGAGATTTTTACTGCCTTATAATGGGGAAAATTTTTGCAGGTGTAAATATTGCAATAACATACCCTGATTTGACAGAGACAGACCCAATTAATCCCCTGCTGTCCCTTCTTTTCAGCTGTTTTTAACATCTCCTGGTTTCTCTCCTCCTCCCAATTTTCCCCTTTGTCATTGCTGACCTTCAATTGCTGAAAACCAAGTTCAAATTGCAAAAGTAATTTGCATGCAGTTGACTCAGAAGGAAGGAAAGGAGAGGAAGGGGTAGAATCTTGCCCTTCTCAGTAGTTTCAGGACACAGTAAACTGGTACAGTCTCTCCTAGTGTCTGTGTTCTTCCTCATTCAGGGTTATCACTAGGTATTGGTGGGTGGGTGGGGTTCAGACCACACTGGATGACACCTCAGAAGGGTGTGAACACCCTTCTAGGGTGTCATTAGTGGGACTAGCATAGCTGCTGGGAGAGTGAGAAAGGATGTCACTTCCCTCTCTCTGTCTCACCCAGCTGCCACGTAAGACCCTGAACATATCATTCGGAGGCATCAGCATCATCTGCTGGGGAGGTCATATCTTCCACTCAGGGTCTGGTATGTTGTTTGCCCAACCACACCAGATCCTAAACAGGCCATTTGGAGGCCTCAGCACCATCCCCCTATTACAATCTGACTGGGCAGCAGGCGGCCAGCTTGGGGGGGGGGCAGATGAGTGAGGCAGTGGGGAAGGAGAGACAAGCCACTGCCCCCTTCCACACCCACCTCCTCTGAATCGGGTGGCACCAACAACAGTACTGCCTCATTAATAAATCTTGCCATCTTGATCACACTCTAATGTGATTTTCATCTTTCAAATATTAGAGGGTATGCACTAGAATATCACCATCTCCATCAATTGAGCAATGTATGCCATTTCATGTTGGTGGAACTGGAAAAATGTTCAGCCCTGCCTACATGAGTGACCATGTGCCTCCAGGGGCAACAGGAGTATAATAGTCAGGGTTCCTTGATGTATACCCCAGTAGTTTTGGCTGCTCTGTCACTTCCTCATCCTTAGACTCAAGACTGATGGTCTTGAATTTACTCTAATTTCTCCCACATACCCATTCTTCCTTCTATCCCTGATCTCTCTCCAAGTTATGTACTCAGTGTTAGCAGATACTTTTCTCTTTTGCAAATAACACTTTCTATTTATTGAATACATTATTTTGCTGATGATTACTAACATCAGCTTCTGTACTGTATAACATGATGGTCCCTTTGGCAGCTTTCTGCTGGAGCTTGGATTAGATCCTACCTCTCCACCCTCTATTTATAGGCCATTTTATAAACAAACTTTCTGAGGGTGATTTATAATCAACTTTTAAAAATGAAATAAAATAAATACTTCCTTCCTGTTTTCTGGGAAGGGGGTTAATTTTTTGTTACTGGAGATCTGTTTTAAACAGACTGGTTGATTCTTGCAGAAACATTATTTTAAATAGGAAAAAATTGAGGTAAAAATTGAGATAAAATAGCTTTAAAAATAAAGGTGCATACAGGGAATTGCTGTTTATTTATCTGTTCATTGGTTATGTACTTTACTGTGTTGTTGGTCTATTAATGGAGAAAGACAACAAAGACTTTTTTTCTTCAGAGATTTTCTTCTTCCTTTAAAAAATATTTTTAAAACAAAAACAACCAGATGGTTATCAAAGAAATATGTTTCTTTGTTGTGCATTTTTTAAAAAAACATTTTAACATCTCTTGCAATAAAGACAAGCAACCATGAATTGGTAATGCAATAGAAGTGTAGAATACAACCTAACTCTTCCTTAGAGTTATAAACTTATCACTTGGGGTTTAAAATTGAATCAAGCCACCTGGGCTGCAGCTGGGAGGCGGGATGGAGGCAGGGATTATTGCATGCTAAATCACTGCTGAATTGCCAGCCACCATCAGCCCAGGTCCCAGCTGGGCTCAGCCAGTGCTTTTTAGAAACCAGAAAGTGTTTTCAGTTTCTAAAAAGCACCAGCTCAGCCCAGCAGCAATTTAGCATGCAATAATCCCTGCCTCCATCTCACCTCCCAGTTGCAGCCTGGGAAGCTTGATTCGATTTAAAACCCTAAGCGATACATTCATTAGAGAGCACCTTTGTCAACAGAGGCAGATTTGAGGCCTATTTACACCTCATGGATATAGCATCATTATTCCACTTTCACTGTCAGGGCTATGTCCTATGGAATTCTGGGATTTGTAGCTGGGGGATGTTTAGAATTCTCAGCAAGTGCTCTAGTGGATCAACAGACCACAAACCTCTACTTACCCTTATGAACACTTTATATTTTGTATAGATTATTGCTCACCACTACCCTCTTTCCACCTTCGCTTCATTAACATTCTTTACCAGCTCTGAAGAGAATCCTCTTGGTGATTTATGCTTGCATAATTTGGAATTAAACAAGTTCTTTCTCCAAACTGTGCAAGTACTGGATGATGCAGTACTGGACAGTTCCTTGTGCAATGATCCTGCCAGCTGCACAATAGCAGCCATATGATACATGGTGTTGGGGTCCAAGTCCATGTCTGATCCAAATAGTAAAGGAATAGCATGGTGGTGGTGGTGGGGAGAGGACACTGTCACATACTAGCCAGCTTCAGTTCAGAAACACATGCCTCAGCAAAGTCAGAAAACTTTATTCAGCAAGCTAAGAGGCTAAACAGACCCCAATAAAGCGGCTCTGTGCCGCCCCTTTCAGTGTTGGATCAGGGCAGTGGCAGCTACACACCATGGCCCTGATCTGGCACTTTGCCAGCTCTAAAAGAATCAGCAAAATGCCACTTCTTTTTAGAACAGCAAAAAACTGCCCTTGCTATGGTGGCGGCGACTTTTTGCCATTTCTTCAGCACTGTGTGTCTAAATGCTGCACAGCAGAAACAGTATGACACTGTCCTCCTTCTGGTTGGGCAGGCTACATGGCGCTGGCATTGGGAAAGAATTAGAGCATGAGGCATGTGGTCACCACACCACCAGTCCATCCCGATGCCAGTGTTTATCTCTGGTCTGTTTAGCCCCTAAGTTGATCACATCAAAATGATGTTGTCAGGACTGAAGCAGTTTCAGTTACACAGTATATTAAAAGCACATAGGAATTCAAACATTTCCCTGCACACACACTCCATTCATCTTCAAATCAAAACATTCTTTCTCCCTCCCCAGGAAAGCCCTTCTTTTCCTCTCCATGCCAAACTGACGTTGACACCTCATAGTGCATGTTCCCTCCACCCAGCATTTGCTTATTATCCAGCTCTAAGGAAGATAAATAATCTTTCTATCCTTCATCACCAACTGTGTAGCTTAGCCCATCAACCAGTATTACAAAGCATATTGAAATTATATGGCTAGCAAGCATGGAAGGAACTATGGTCCTGACAAGAACTGCAATTGCTTTCTCATACTGTGTTTTCTCTTTTTTTGGGGGAGGGGGAGGGGGGCTGGAACAGATCCCCCCACGAAAAAGGAGGGGGCGACTGTATTAGCATAAGTCTGGAATTGTGTTAAAAAGTAAAAATAAAAATCTGAAAGGCATGTTGGGTAGGGTACAAGGCAGGGTTAAGGGAGAGTGCAGAGGAGAATGCAATGGTAGAAACAGCTGCAGCCATGCTATTGCAAAGCCGTACAATAATGGCAGCTCTCAAATTGGTATGTTTCATTTTCATCAACTAATGCCATTGCTGCAAGAACAGGGCTCATGTCCCCCCAGGTATTGTCCTAGCTCAAAGTAAAGGTGAAATGTGAGCCCTTCTAGTATTATAATGAGAAGTTTTCATTCTGAAGCTGTGTAAAGTCTGGCTGTGATATAGTTACCCAATATTTTTCTGTGGGATTTTTTTTCCTGGAGAAGTACCACAGATATGAATGCACGTTTAAGTAGAACTGTGTGCTTTTAATAATAAAAAAGGAATAAAAAGAAAAACACAGCTGCTTTTGCTCAGCTATAACTCAGAAAGGGCTGCACATTTATTTGATTTATTGTGTATCAGTTCTTAAAGTGGTAATGTATAGGTATTAGCACCAAGGGATGTCCCAATAGGGTTATACTTCACATCTTTTACTGATGCCGGTGGGGAAACCTCCATTAATCACATGTATGTGGAAATACCTTTAATTAGGCTAACAGAGTAAACATTTCACTTGAGCATTTGGGAACTTGAGCACTTTTTCTTCTGGGGAAAAGCAAACACAGGATCCTCAGGAGGGTGATAAACTCAAAAGGGAGCAGGGTGGTATTCCATAAAATATGCTTAAAATGGAGAACACCTTGTATTTATACTTTTATACTTCCCTCCATTGAGGCCAAATATGGGTTCTTGAGGAAACTTATCTTTAAAACAAAACAAAAAATTAAAAGCAAAATGTAAAACATAAAAAGAGCCAGAAACCCACATGGCGGATTTAATAAAATAAAATAAAATAAAATAGCTGAAAGAATTACATTGAATAGGAAAATCTTTGGCAGGCCTGCATACGAATTTTAACTTTCTGGTTTTGCCTGTCTTTCAGTGATCCTAATGGCAAATAAATAAATAAATAAATAAATACATTTCCCTCTGCTTTGTTGTTAGCTGAAGCATTGCACCTGTGTGTCCCTTTTAAAAAATGGCTTGACATTTTTCTCTCTCCCTCTTTCACTCCCCGGGCTACATATTAACAAAGACAAAGTAATTGGAGCAGAAAATGTCCTTCTCTGGACAACTTTTGCCTCTTTCCTGTGATCTGCACAGCTTGAGACACATCGGCTGAGGTCAGGGTGTGAAGGCTTTTTAAGGTTAGTAGAACGACCTCTCTGTTTTCTTCTGTTTTTCTTCTCAAAAGGGTATGTAACAGGGGTGAGAAAGCTTAGTGAATGGAACCTTTAAACTGATACCCGTAACAGCAGCACCTGTTGGAAACCGGGCATGTCCAGAGTAAAAACTTTCTTTTCTCATACCAGGGAAACAAACCCAATAATATGTCTTGGTTCAGAAAGTCTTTTATGAGGCAACAATTTTTTTCCACATGGATTGCTTGAAGGAATCATCTTCATTTCATTAAATAATTGCTGACTGTCTCCCAATGGCATTTTTCAACCCTGGTTGCTGAGGAAAATTATTTGTGTCCATCAGAGAAAACTCACATGTTCCAGAACATTCTCACATGTTCTGGGAGCTGAGTCAGTTCAGCCATGCTATTGACCCTTTTGAAATGTGAATAGGAGTCTCCAGATATTCTGGATGCAGCACCTTCCTTTGAGAGGCCTAACAACATAGGACCCACTTTTATTTTATTTTATTTTATTTTTTATTCTTTATGCCAGGCTGCCTCCCAGTTTTTAATGCTGAGAGGAAAGAGTCAATAAAGAGGGAATGTTAACAGGAGCAGACTGTCAAGTAAAGTGCAAAGTTGAATCTGCTGCATATGCTTTTTCACAATCACCGAGGAGCTCTCCTCCACTCCTGAGTCTTGCTCTTACAGTGGTGTTTTGAAAATAAGACAAAATAACTGACTATAGGTCTAATTTGGACCCATTGAGATTTCTCATTCAGCTCTTAGGACGTTATCACACGGGGGCAAATCTGCTGGTTAATCCA
>CM034706.1:154557753-154574391 GCA_020142125.1 Phrynosoma platyrhinos
GAGGTCCTCCTCAGAGCGCCAGCCGTGCGGAGGGCCGGCTGCTCCGAGCACGACCTGGGGAAGGGGTGACAGCCGCGGCAAGTGACAGCCACGGCTGTAGTGCACATGTGCTAGAAGATCATTTCTAGTACATGTATGGGATTTTCTCACTTGTGTGTGAATGTTAAATGCAATTTCAGGGGGAGCTTTCCTTAATTGTGCAATTAAGGTAATTACGTGTTAAAACCATTTGCGGAATCAAGGCTTATTTTCGGTTTATTTTCGGAATTTGTCATTTCCAGTTTATTATCGCTTTGTGGGCCATGTGTGATAATGTCCATAGAGATTTACAAACAATCCCTGCCAGTTTCCCACACCCACCCAAGCCAGCCCGCAAAGCCACCCCAATTTGAAAAGGTAAAGATTTATCTCTTGTTCCTCCTCCTCCACCTTGCTGGTTATGACCTTTAAAGCCCTGTATGGCTTGAGTTCAGATAGTCAAAAATACTGTGGCTGCATTTGCCATGTAAACCCGCTGGGTCACCTTGGGCAAGTCACACTCTCTCAGTCTCAGAGGATGGTAATGACAAACCCCCTTTGAAGAAACTTGCCAAGAAAACCCCATGATGGATTCATCTTAGGGCCAGCATAAGTTGAAAACAACTAGAAGGCACAGAACAACCTACACTGCAGAATTCATGTAATCTGACACTGCTTTAATTGCCATGGCTCAATGGTATGGGATTCTGGGATTTGTACTTTTGTCAGAGTTAGCTTCTTTGTCAAAGAGATTTGGTGTCACAACAAACGATGAGTCCCAGAATTCCAAGAATGGAACCATGACATTTAAACTAGTGTCAAACTGTATTAATTCTGCAGTGTGGCAGCAGCCTGTATTTCCCCCTGTGAGTCTGCCTGACTTTTAAAGCCTTTCTGTTAGATCCATCACCATCATAGGTGCATTTGGTAAGGACATGGGTGAGATCTTTCTTAGTTGCCATTCTCAAGATGTGGAATCCCACCTGCAAGTGCTGATTGACCTCCTGTCTGTTCCCTTTCCACCAGCAGGCAGAGTTCTTTTTTTTTTTATTTTGGCAGGCCTTTGGCTCTTTACATAATGTGGCAGAAGGGTCTTCTAATGAAATGAGTAAGGCTATACTCATTTAGCTGTATTTTATAGAGTTTCTAAATTATCTTAAGTCTTTGTAAAAGAATTATTTTTTGATGTTCTAAACTGTTGTATCAAATAAGTTTCAGTTGCTCTTTTTTTAAAAAAAAATGTTGTAAGCTGCTTTGGATACCATACCAGGAGAAAGGCAGGATATGAAGATTGGATGAAGTTAGACACTCAGGTAGGGTTTGCAAGCATTGGCTGAGAGTGTTTCATTCCATTTCTCCATTCCACTTGGGAAGAAAGATGAGCAAAGGTAATTTCTTACCAAAATACTGAGAAAAGCTCTTCCTGATACTTTTGGCCAGGGAGTCAGTATACATTCCCTAGATATATTCCCAGTATCATTCCCTGACATATTCTATCTAGCCCATAGATTTCTGGTGAGAAGTTCCATTTTGAAGTCTTCAGCCCCATTTTAAAGTGTTGTTGACTATAAACAACAAGTCAGTTCACTGAATTTTCATTTCGTCAGAGAAATATGCATTTCTTACCTCTCACGACTGGCAACAGGATGGAACATTTTGGATGGACATATATTTCTGAGGCTTATAATGTGTTTTGTTTTAAGCATGAACATAAGATAATATTTTCCACAAATGCAGACATTTGAAAATGTGTATTTAAAAAAAAAGTAGGGGTGTGGCGGCTCAAATCTGTTTTAAGATCGGCAGGTTGGGACTTTGAGGCCCAGATGCTGCATTTGCTATGTAGTCATTCTTCCTCATTCACTATTAGACCAGTAGTCTTGGAGTCTGGAGTTCATTTTCACTATAAATGTTTCATCATAAGGAAGAGAAACATTCAAACATGAAACTGAAGAAGGCTTGGCAAGATTAAATAAACTCCTACAACCCATCAGGTTGTGATCTACCTCATTTTATCTGGGTGTGTGGTTCCTGACAACAGTGTCTTCTATTTATAAAGTCCCTATATATTTTTCCAACTTGTTTTCTTACCCTTTATTAAGAAGGGGCAAATAAAATAGCTGCACATCTCTTGGTATCTGTGTAGAAGCACCCTTACAGAAAAAAGAAAGAAAGAAAACAACCCTTTTAAAGATAGGACCCCCTTCCCCAATCCCTCAAATTAAAAGTAGGCCACACAATCCATTAATATGCTGTTGTTAACTTTTTTATATGCCCCTTTTTTCCTAATCCAAGGACTCAAGGCAGTTCAAGGTGCTCTTTTGTGTGCTACCACTGAGTAAGAAGCAAGGGTAAATGCAAATAATATATTTATGCAAACAACTTACACTAACATGTTAGCTCTTCTTGCTTAACATTTCAATTAATTATCCATCCAATATTGATCCTTGGCTAAACACACACAAACACATATACACATGCACACAAAACCCACAAATGCTCCAATGGGCTGTGTCTCTGTGCCTCTGTTTCAGAACTTTAAAGTTATTTCAATGTATCTAATTTAATTACCAAAAATAACAAATACACTGGAGGCAAAAGCTACTGACCTAGAATATTGCCTTCCAGCTTCTGAGCATGGCTGATCATGGAATGATGTAAAAGGACGTGAAAGCCAAAGACATAATTGCTCACTGGGTCTATATTTTCATTTCTAATATAGCTCTAACATAAAAGATGAAAAAAGTCAGTTTATTTTTGGCAGAATTTCCCTGTAGCACAAAAAATAACAACACACAGCCTACATTCTCCCCTATTGCTGCAGATAGATCTGAGTGAAATTCCTAGGGATTTATTTAATGTCCTTGTAGACCCAAACGTAAAAGTGGCTTCTACCCAAGAGCTAATTTAGAGCTTACAGAAAGCCCTTTCTGTGCAATGAACTGTAAGTAGGGAAGCCAATTAACATGTAGCCAAAAAGTGGTGGTGGGAAGTTACAGTTATACTAGATAGAGCAGAGATAGAAAAACTGTAACTCCAACTCCTTTTATTGCACTGTCAGCCTCGCAGATATCCCTCAATGTAATTTTTAAAATGGGTTGAAAATTGTCCTTTAAATGCCTCTAGAGTATCATTAGGCATCAAAATGCTTTCCAAACCAAACCCCAAAGTTATATACATGATCAGAAATCAGATGAAATTCATTCAGTAACTGTCAAGATGTGAACCAGCAGTAGACCTCAAGTCCCTTCTGAGGCACAATTACACTTCTTTGGGACCAAACATATGGAACTGTGGCCTACAGCCCCCCCCTACTGTTGCACACTCCTGAGATAAGGGAACCAAAATCCAAATCAGCCTATGCTTACACTGAAAGGACAGGGATAAATTAAATATGAGATGGTAGTGTTGTAATTACTAAGATTTTTTTTTAAAAAAGAAAATCCTATTGTTTCATTATGCTAGCAGTTGCACCTTTCCTTGGTTTGCTGAGAGGTCAGGAGAAAGCAGAGAAAATTTGCTGGCTCTGAGCATCCTGTTTTTCCACTGACTTACTGCTTTCATAGCAACTGCACCCTTTTGTCCACCTGCCAACAGTCCCATATCCTCCAACTGCCCTATTTGACAGAGACAGTCCCAATTAATTTTCCATCATCCCACCTTTTCAGCTGCTTTTAATATGTCCCAGTTTGTTTTTTCTCTTCCCACTTCCTTCAATTGCTGAAAACTGAGGACTTGTTTATACTGATGGGAAAAAAACTGTACTGACTTTGCAGTTGCCATGAACTGGGCACACAACATTCTTAACAATTCATAGGCAAGGCACTGCAAATGTGCAAGGGCTGCAGTTCAGAGGGCTTTAATTTGATTCCTAAAAAGTCACATCTTTCCCCAAACTTTTTTTAAAAACCCAGATTTTCCTGCATGTGACCAGTGTTCAGATGCAGCTTCAGTGTGAGACCAGGAGTGAGAGGTGCTTTTGATGAGCAGAACTGGTTGGGTCTACCAAGTTTGCTGTGTGTTGCCATTTTTTTAAAAAAAATTCTGTGTGTGTTCATATATACATTGCAGATCTCCACACGAGTGAGTGAATGAGTAATGGGGGCAGAAGGAGGGGAGGGAGTGCATGAGATCTCTGCACAAGGGAGCAAGACAGTGATGGGAAGAAAGAGAATGGGAGTGTCCCATTCACTGAAATAAAAACAAAGATGACACAATGCTAATCAGCTGGAGGGTGTATTGGTGGGAAATGTTAAAAGAGTAAAAACAGAATTCTGGCCTGTTTTAACAGTTTCCCAATATTTTTTTAAAAACTGCATTTACTCTACAGTTTAATATGTTTAGCTTTTGCCAGTAGAGGTGAGAAGCAGTAAGAGGTGGAAGCACTGAAAAGTAGGCTAGGATTGGTACATCTGAACCACAACTGAAGTTTTCCATTTTTCCAGGCCTTTGGGAGAGCAGCTGTTACTCTCAGCTGTCAGTGCTGCTTGATGCCACATTTTACCCAACCTGATTTCATATGGCCTTTCCTTTGGTGCTTCTATTCCTTACCCACTCCATCTGGCTGCTGTGAGACAGAGCTGAGAGCAACAGAAGAGGCACCCAGGGATCTAGCAACCAGACATGCAAATAGCTAATATATGGAGTTGGGCTTGTCACTTTCCAGAGGTAGTTCAAAGTAGCACAAGTGCAGTCTTCCACTGTAAACTTGTACCCTGCCATCTATAGAGACAAAAAATTGCTAGGAATCGCAAACTTGGAACAATGTTTTGTTTATATATTTCTGTCTGCCATAAGGGGTGCAAAGTATCCATTAGAATTATCCCAAAGACTGCCATGAAGGTACATCAATCAAAGACAGGACATTAATTCAAGTAATCTCAAGTAACCTTTGTTTACTAATTTGTCCAAAAGATATAACATATTGGCTAGGAGCATTGTTGTCTGCTACTAGATTACAACTTCTAGTGATTCATCTTAGGCCTATTAGTTCCTGGGACCAAATATTTTTGTCTGATCATGGAAGACCATTATATGTTCTTAACTAATAATTAAAATGACTTATGTACAGATTACTTGCTGTGTAACCATGCCTTTCCAGGTGGCTATGGGACAGGGCTGTTTTGTGCTCCTCTCTAGAAGGGGGTATATGCAGAGAAGACCATCTGAGGCCCAATGCATCCCTGATTTGCTGATATTGGGAACAGGATGACAAGGTTTAGGAGCCAGTATTGCTCCAGTTTTAGCCTTTTCAGGCCTTTGAGGTATCATGGCCTAATACTGGGGAAGAGGGCTAGCACTGGGATCAGTGTCTAACAGACACAGGCATGTGACCCAAAACCTGGGTGTTGATGCCTAGTACCACAGGAGGAAGTTAGGCCTAGCAGCCTCAAGTTGGAGCCTATGTGGGACCAGGGGAAAGGAACTGAAGATTCAAGGCTTAGCATCAATGGATGTGACATGGAAGTAGGGTTGTCAGATCTCAGGGTTTTGCCCTGAGTCTCCAATTTTTATGGGTCATCTCCAAATGCATGACAAGGATACATATTCTCTAGATTTACTGGGCTCAGCTCCAGGCAAATGAAAGGTTTATGGACAAATCTTCAGTATGGAGCAGTAGCTTGCTGTGATTTCCAAGGTTTAATTCATTTGTTGCTGCAACTTGCAGAGAACCCATCTATGCATTTACTTTTAGCTAGATTCCCTCCCAATCATTGTGCTGCCAGGACTCACCCCTCACTTTGCCCTGCTCCCACCTTCCAGCTAGATGGAAGTATGTTTGAGTAAATGTCCCATACCTTGTCTCCTTATGTAAATGAGAAGATGTAGTCCCTTCATTTTACCATGATATAGGAACAACCCTGCTACCTAAGATTTCTGTCTTGATTTCCAAGCAGGAAAATATGTTATTTCTCCTGATCTCTCTCTCTGTGTATTTAAATGACAAGCTGTGAACAATCGTAGTTGGTACTTAACACTTAATAGTAGCATCAGGGGCTATCCCTGGGCCTCAGCTTTTGGCCCAGAAACCTCAGGTCTTGAGACAATTCTGGGCTGGTAGCCATTTGGGATGGGCATAGGCTGGACTAAAGCCCTTTCTTTTGATACCTTTAGCAGGGCAGGCAAAGTCTTTATTTGACCTGTTTGCACAGCTTGTGGGTGAGCAGTGCAAAACACATAGAGCATTTTTTCTTGGGCTATTAGTTTCTCCAGGGTCCTGAAATGTCACCCCTCAGTGGGGTTAGGCAGAAATAGGCCTTTTTCAATGGGCTTTGTTCCATTCTTCTCCCTTTATTCTTTAATTACAGGTTGGCCCTACACAATTTAGTAGGAGTTGACCATAGCTCAAGGTAGGACTGGAGTATTGGCTTACATTATGGCTAAGCATTTAAATAGCCTTCTCCAAAAGAGACAGCTCTGCCTTTTCCTCCTCAGATGAGTATGATGGCATTGGTGACCTTGATACAATCCTTGCAAGGATTGGATCACTTGTGGAGACCAAGGCTCCCAAACAAAGAGCTATTCCCAGCCTGTTAGCAAGGATGCCAAGGGGAATATTAGCCCATCTTATATAATAATATTTTATGTGCTATTTTAACTCTGCATTAGTTTAATTCAGTTTTAAGGGGTGGGAGGGTTAGGGATTGGTTGATGGGATGTTTTAATCTGTATCAGTTTTAACCTGTTGTACGCCACCCCAGTTGCTGAAACAGAGGGGCGGGTTAGAAATCAAATGTATTATTATTATTATTATTATTATTATTATTATTATTATTATTATTATGAATAATCTTTACACTTTATAGAAGGTCAGGCCTAATAGCAATAGCAAGTACATTTCTATACCGCTTATCAGTGCACTTAAGCACTCCCTAAGCGGTTTACAATGTGTAAGATAATTGCCCCCAACAAGCTGGTTACTCATCTTAGTGACCTTGGAAGGATGCAAGCCTGAATTGAGCCTGAACCCCTGGCTGGTACTGAATTCACAATGTTATGGTTTGTGAGTGAGTGGCTGTAGTACAGGCATTTAACCACTGCACCACCAGAGAAGGAGATTGGAAAGGAGCAACCTGAGATATCACTAACAAAACCTGGCAGTGAATCAAGTCCAATTTACTTCCATTGAGGAACATGAACCCAACACTACAATTGGAACTGAGAAAGTGTCCTTGGGAACTTTGGAGACAGCCCATGGATATTTTGGCATTCTCTGATTAGCAAGGTGCACTTGTGGGAATACAAGGAATAGGATATGTGCAGAATCCAAGGCTTCTCCAATAATTTGCCTCATGTTCTTCCTAGTGGCAAACACCTGTGTGGCATGTGTCTAACCTGTTACCATGCATGGCATGATACGAAATATAATTCCATGCCCATATGGGCAGCAGTCATTGCCATTCATTGGCCAACTTCTCCTTTCCACAAAAGAACACATTTGGAAAGGGAAGTGTGCCAATGTTATCCAACTATTTTTTAAAGGAAAATTAAAGGAAAAGTCAATAATGAGGAGAGGGGAAGGACAGGGAGAGGCTGTGCAATTGAAGGATTGATATGGGGCAGTTGGTTTGTGGGACTCCTCATTTATACAGGAGTCCTAGTGGGAGCAAAGTCATGGTGGAAACTTTTCTTCAATAGATCATGATAATTTATTGGGACTACATGGAATTCATGGCTCCAGAGTGTTTGCAGTTCCAAGAAGGCTTTATGTATGGAGGTGGTAATCAACTGTTTATTTACTGGGATGAGCAGCAGCTTCAATTACAGCTGCAGATCATGACCCCTGAAAGACAAGCCTTGAATGATTAGTGAACAAGATGATCTCTTTCTCTTCCTCTCCTCCCAGCTTTGGCAGGCAGTTCAATCCCACTTGTTAATAATTCAGGATATAAAGAATTTGTAATATATATCTGTGGTATCTGGGGTTGTTCACACAGGCTAAAAGTCCTGTGTTCCCCCTGGCCTTGTTTGCATAGTTCAGATGATGCAGACCAAAACCCTGGATGCAGGATCAGGTCAAATACTGTCAGACCAGATGTGGATCTGGAGGATATGGCCTGACCCCAGGATAAACAGCTGAAACCTTAGGGTAATTTACCCCTGGTTTGCCACAGAGTTTCCTGGAAACTCTGTAGCAAACCCCAGCTGTTCACACCCACTCCCCATGCTCCTTACCTTGCTATGCCTCACTGAGTAGTCACTCTCTTCCCCTTGCTGTATCTGATACAGAAATGGGGCATTTGGCCACATGGGTGCAGCTAGGCACCCTGTTTTCATGTCAGATGGGGCAACAGGGGAAGGCTTCTTAGTCAGAGCAACTGACAGCAAGGTAGGGAGTGTATGACTGTTCCAAGGCCTGGGTTGGTGCTATCCTGGCCCATCTGCTCAGTCCCTCTCTGAGAGACCCCATTCATTCACAAGTTGCACTAAAACATGAGGATGGAGCTGGGGCAGTATCAGCAGGTAAAGTGTGGAAAGAGAACTGGGCAGAATCTTGGAAAAGAGGCCTAGCCCAGTTAAGTTGAGCACATGGTTAGACTGTTATCCTAATTAAGCTGATAGAGAATATTTGTGTTCTGAACTTAAACTGGTTTTATAACACTATTCAAAGGAGAAAGATGCCCATATACAGCAAGGAATTCAAAGTCTTGAAGTAGTTGAGGACATATCTTCCAACTGTACTGATTTGGCAGTTCTGATTAATTCTAGGATGTCCCGTTTTTTTTCCAACTGTTTTTAAAAGTGTCCTAGGTATCTTCTCCTCCCATTTTCCCTCTTTGTCTACAGTATATTTCAGTTGCTGAAGACTGAATTTGAAGTACAAAGGGAATGTAAACTCAGTCAACTCATGGCAGGAGAGAAGAGAAGGAGCTAGCATCATGCCCTTTCCAGTGGGCACAGGAAAAATAAATAAATAAATAAATAAATCTGTGGTCACCTCTCCTAGCTTGTGTGCTATACCTTATTAATAACACTTGCCACTTTGACTACTTTCTGATGTTGTTTGGTCATGTGTCCTGGTTTTCATCTGTGAAGTATTGGAGGTTATATGAGGGCAGGGAAAACAAACCAAATCAAGAAGTTGGCCAAGGATAGCATTTTCAGCTCTTTTCCATGCTCCAGCACTGAATCTAAGACTTTCTCCACAAATGATGGGATTGGTGAGGGCATTTAGTACTTATTTTTATGCAGATTAACATATGCTTTCTAGTGAGACATGTTAGATAATGGCATCACTGATGCTCTATGCCATTAAGATAAATTTAGACAGCTGAGGTAATGGGAAAAGATGTCTCTGGAGCTGTGGAAGACTGGAGGGCTTGAGTAGCAAAAGCACTAACACACTCCCCTTTCCAAATGTCTGTTTCACTCAGTTCTAAAAAAGACTACACCAGCACATTCACAAGTTGTTTAGGATGGACTTTTTAATAAGAAATACATGGCCTGTCTCAATCATACAGTATTGTGTATGTCTAAGACGTAGGGGATTGGCTCCTAGGTCTTTACAAGGACAAGATTCAGCCCTTGGGTTTGAAGACACAGCAGTAGGGCAATATTATATCATTCTTATATAATATTGTACATTAGCCTCTGGATCCAGACTGAGTCTACTACATCTACATTTTGAATAGGTGGAAGGTGTGGATTGAGGAATGGGTTCAATCAATTTCTTTAATTTAATGTGTATCTTGAACTTCAGGATATGAAAACCAGTGTTTCACCCAGCAAGGATTTCCAAAGCAGTGGAGACCTGCTAGAAAGAGGTGACTATATGGCCAAAGTATGAAAATGACAAAAAAAAAAATCAGATAGGGCAGTTAATTAAGAAATCTGAAAATCTAGGAAGTACAGTTTTGTTTTGCATTGTTGGAATTTTGTTGTTGTTGTTAAATACCGCTATTAACTGCTCTCGAGTCAACTTTGACTCATGGCAACCCCACGGATGAGACCTCTCCAAGACCAAATAGTAAAATGCCATGGGGATGCTCGTTAGCATGACCCTTCTGAAACAAGATAGGTGCAGGATCTAAGATGCTATGATGGAAACAACAACAACACATCCCAATTTAGACTTCTTATATTTTCAACTGTAAAAGTCACATAAGGTATACCCCTAATTTAAAAACAAGGCTGGCACCCTGTAATAAGATATACCAGCACAAGTCTCATAATATTAGGTTAAAGAGATTGGTTGGCTCCCCTCTTTGACTTCTATCAAAACTTTCATATTCAGCATGCCCTTTCACCTGAGCAACTGGGTGACATCACTCTGGCTACTCCATGTAAGATAAGTCTGGTCTGATTTTGAGCTCCACTGAAGCTACTGACCAGTCCATGTGATTTTGCTGGTGGTATAGTTGGAGTATTTAAGGTGAATTTAAAAAGCAGATTCCACAGTGAGCTTGTTATGGTTCCTTATTTTATCACAAATGCATCAATTAGCACTGGTTGTACTTGATAATTAAACTGATTTACATGTCAGATGGTGTTATTGACATTTGGGCAACCACCTGTGCTATTTCATTGGAGCCAAAAATAATGCAATTGGTAGTGGATTCCCCCTCCCTCCCTGTTACAAGATGGGGAAGAACAATTTTAAAAACTTTTTTCTTTGGCCCTGAGATATCTGTCTTTTTCGTCTAAGTGGTATATTACTTCAAAGTCATTTTTCTCTTTTGACAAAGCTCTCTGTAGGCTTAGGCATCTTATTTTTGGACTGTTTCCAGTTTGGAAGTTAAAGGTAATAATACTGATGTGAATATTTCTTTTTATTGGCTCATATACTTGAAATATTCTAAATGCTGGCACTTGAGGTACAGAAGACTGGCTCAGTCTCAGCTTTCATCTTGGGTCATGGAATCCTACTGAGAAATATAAAGGTAAGAAGAAATTAATGGGTATATGTTTGCAGTTTTCACAAGGTTGTTATTGTGAATCTAAATGGTTTCTCTCTGTTCCCTTAATCTCAACACCTTTAAACTTAATGATGCCTTTTCAGTGTGTATATTAAATATTCTGTCCACCTTTCAGCAATCTAATGTTTAGCAAGGGCCATTTCTCCATAAAAAACATCTCCAAGTTCGTCTTGAGGGTCATCCAAACTTGTATGCTCCACAGCTGGATTGACTGGAATGACAACATGACATATCATGTCTCTAGTCAACCCTTCCTACAGCTTCTATGTCAGAATGGGCAAAGTGTAGTCCATGGGATGCCTTTTTGATGCCCCAAAGCCCCCCAGGAGATCTTGGCCATCACCAAATAAAAAACAGTCAAGCCACTTAAACTTCCCAAGTGGTTTGGGTCCCCCCTCCTGAGCTGTTTTCCAGTTCTAGAAGTGACTTCAATTTCTTAATGAATTAGGGACTGCAGGGCAAGTAAAGTGAGAACTAGGTCTAGCATGGTATGTCTCATATCTATTCTGTAATTGATGTTGCCACCATTGGAATCTGGTTTCTCAGAAAAAAAGTTTTCATTTATTCCTGTGATGAGGCCATACTTAAGAAGGGTGCTCATGAAGTACAAGCTGGTAGTGAATTGTCATTGTAAATTCATTTGAAAAGAGTACAGATCTTTATACAACACAATTTGCTGTCTAAGCTATCCTTGACAATTGTCTCACAAACTTTCTACAAACCTTACATACAATGACACTTGTATGTGTTTTGACCCCTTTAACCTCATCAGTAATGCTACCCATACACCTGTGGTAGCCCTTCTCCACTTAAAGATGAAAAATGATCTCTGTAAACACTGGCAAATTTGTTGAGGTATGAATGAGCTGTTTCTCATTGTTCCCCTCCCTGGAAACATGTGAATATAAGCAGCTACAAACTACAGTGCAGAAAGGATTTCACTATAAATTATTAGGTGTGAATTTTTCTGCATATATTAATCTCTCTTGATCATTGCCAAAAAGAAGAAGAAGAAAAAAAGAAGAAGAAGAAGACAATGTGGAAAGCATCTTCTATTTTTTTTTTCCAGTTTTGAGGGAACAGTTTCCTCATTTAGCTGATTGAAGGACATCAGAAGCTGTTCATCTTAATGCTGTGCCAAGGGCTATGTTAAGCCTTTTCTTTCCATTACTTATCCCACAAATATTGGGGGGGGGGGAAGAGATTGAGTTTCTTGAAGTCCTTGGGTTGGAACTTTTTGCTTTTCTTACAAAAGGAATACTTGTAGAATGTCTAACACTTGTAAATTGAACCATTGCCAGAGGTAAATGATTATTGGCTCTGTGTCCCCTAATATTGCAGGAAGACGTATCTCATTTCTAAGCTCTTTCACATATTCTGTCTCTGTTTCCCCCCAAATCTTATAAAGATTGTTGTGGTTTGGGTTTCTATTTCTTCTTTTATTTGAACAGGCTGCTTTGAAAACAAGAGGGGAAATGCAAGGCCAGTTCATTTACTATCTTGGCCTAAAATCTGGTATGGATTACTATTTTGTAAAAAATTGATTCATTGTTGAAAAATGTTTGGTATTATTTTAAAAAATTCCCCAGACCCACAATCATTGATTTCAATCAATGA
Organism: Phrynosoma platyrhinos; assembly: GCA_020142125.1. Taxonomy (NCBI): domain Eukaryota; kingdom Metazoa; phylum Chordata; class Lepidosauria; order Squamata; family Phrynosomatidae; genus Phrynosoma; species Phrynosoma platyrhinos. The sequence continues at coordinate 154,570,305 of CM034706.1, forward strand.
AAAATGCATCCAGGATACTTTGCCATACTTTGTTTACAAGTACCGGTATGTATAAAAATTTATGTATCTTAAAAATTATTACAGGGATGACTTGGTCTGCTCTGTGACCTTTGCATGTAGGAAATTTTCCCCTTTGGGGACTAAATTCTCATGCTTTCATAGAAAATAGTCTGTGGTATACTGCAACAGCTGCATAACAGAATGTAACCAAGGAACATGAATGGTGCCATTTAGGAAGGCACTTGCTTTAAACACTGATTTCATAGACAAGTCCGTTAAATGTAGGGGTAGGAATCATGTGGTCCTTCAGAGGTTGTTGGACTGTATGTCCCACTCGCCCTAGTCAGCCTAGCTAACAATGAAGCAGGATTCAAGTCCAATAACATCTGGAGCAGCATGATTAGTGTCATCAGCAGAAGAAATACACTGTTATTGTGGTGGTAGCATTGTTCATATTCAGGATAATTTGTTGACATGAGGATAAAATTATTAATGTTTCTTCCTGCATTACAGGCAGTGTTCCTCAGAATACTAGTACTAGAGCTGGTGAACAGCTACTATTGCCTTGTTGACTTGCTCTTAGGCTTCTTATAGACTCAGGAGGGTTGCAGACTGCCAGAAATAGTGCAAATTGAGCCCACTTTTAGGGTTAGGGAATCATGGGAACAGTAGTTTATTGTGGCACCAGAGGTCTCTGACAGAGAAGGCTTAATGTCTCAGAAAAAAACCAATTTCCATGATTCCCTAGCACTAATCCTAACCCTAAAAGTGAACTCAATTTGCACTATTTCTGGCAGTCTGCAACCCCCCTCAGACTGATCACTGAAGGAGCACAATTTGGAATAGGTAGGCCTCAAGAAAGAAAGGGCAAAGGAAAGTTTAGATTACTGCTGAACATAAAGGAAACAAAAATAATGACCATGGAGGATCTACACAAATTCAAGTAGATAATGAAGAAATTGAAATAGTAAAAAAGTTCCCATACTTCAGATCAAACATTGATCAGAATGGGGACTGCAGTCAAGAAATCAGAAGACTAGGACAGTTATGATAGAACTAGAAAAGCTCCTAGAGTAAAGATATACAATTGACCATGAAAGTTAGAATTGTACAAGCCATTGTATTTCCCGTCACTATGTATCAGTGTGAGAGCTGGACAGTGAAGAAAGATAGGAAGAAAATCAATGCATTTGAGATGTGGTGCTGGAAAAAAGTGCTGAGGATACTGTAGACAGCCAAAAAGACAAACAAATAGGTCATAGAACAGATCAAGCCTGAAATCTCCCTGGAAGCCATGATGATTAAGTTGAGGCTGTCATACTTTGATCACATCATGAGAAGGCACAACTCATTGGAAAAGACCATAATGCAAGGAAAGGGTAAAATGTAGAAAGAAAGGAAGACCACATGCTAGATGGTTGGACTTTATTAAGGAAGTCAGGTATAAATTTGCAGGACCTAAGCAAAGCATAGAGAGGATAGAGAGTCTTGGAGGTGTCTCACCCATAGGATCAGCATGAGTTGGGATTGACTCAAAGGCAGTTAATAGCTACAACAAAGGCCTTTGATCTAATTCAGCATGGGTTCTTATATTCTTAAAAACAAGGATGAAATGATGACATCAGCTAAAGATCTGTTGCTGTAATCGTGACCCACAGTTCAGACATTTATAAGCATTCCCCAACTTTCATTATACATGAACTTGAGGACATCAACTGCAGTTAACTGCTTCTTTAGACACTGCACAATGAACTTATGGCATCCCAAGATGTAGAAATAACTGCTGGTTAGCATTTCTTTCTTTCTTTCTTTCTTTCTTTCTTTCTTTCTTTCTTTCTTTCTTTCTTTCTTTCTTTCTTTCTTTCTTTCTTCCCTGCCTATATCCAAACATTGCAACCAAGGCAGCTTATAGCATAGACTGGAAACAAAGTACAGCAAAAACACAATGCTTACAATAAAAAGTTTAAAAAATTGAAACTATCTTATTAAAGCCCACTGATTTAAAACAGCTAAGAAGCATAACACATAATTATGAAAGTACAGCATTATCACATCAAAGGATGCTTTTGCAATAAACAGTTGATTATACAAAGACAGTTTAAATAAAGATGTCCTTGCCTACTGGCAAAAGGAGAACAGAAAAGAGAGCTTAACCTCCTCTGGAAGAGTTCCACATCTTGGGAACCCTCTGGTGTGTTCTCACCAGGCATGCCTGTTACAGTGGTGGGATCAAAAGACAGCCCTTCTTCAAGAATCATAACTCAGGGATTCTCATACAGGAAGATAAGTCTGTAGAAAAGACATATAGGGCTTTATAAGTCATAACCAGCAGCTTGAATTGTGCCTAGAAATAGTGTTTCATTAAAAAAAAAGGACTGTGCAAATTCAAGGAGAAAGAGAAGTATTGTTATTGTTATGCTTTAATTTGTTTTAACTGGTTTCAAATTTTATGATGCATTAATTGCTTTTTAACTTTTGAGTCCCAAACTGGGGAAAAGGTGGATATAAATAAATAGAGGAAGAGGAGGAGAAGAGTCATCACAACTAAACTGATTGATAGTAATAGTAGCACCACCAGTAGCAACAGTAGTCATCACAGTCCTTCTCCCAAAGAGGGAACCACCATGTTCAGAGATGGTATGCCACTGAACAGCAGATCCCGGGGGACAAATATTTGGATAGTGATGTGCTGTCTTCATGCTTTGCTTGGGTGCCTCCTGAAGTATCATATGAATTACTTATGAAAATGATGCTGGGCTAGAATAAGGGTAGATAACCTGTGGTCTTCCAGATGTTGTTGGCTCATAAAGACATCAGTCCATGATTTATGCTTCAGTTGCCTGGGGCTGATCAGAACATCTGCAGGGCCATATGTTGCCTGCCTCTCAATTAGGTAGACTTGAAATAAAGATCGAGATGGCTGAAAACCATAGTGTTATGTATGGAAGAGAAGCCATGCCTGTTATAAGCCGGTCCTAAATTCCCCATGACTACTTATTTTTACATCAGAACAACCTTTCCCCTTGTTTTCCATGAATACTTATTGATTGCCCTTCTTTCATTTTCTTTTCTGAGGTAATTACAGTTACTCAGTTTATTTGATGTGTTCAAGCTGGAATTCCATTATTACCATACTCATCAGCACTCTTTAAAAAAATCCTGTTAAAAAAATGAAGTGATTACAAAGTTCCTGGCTTGTGCCAACTGTTAAGGATATCTCACACTGGTTCAAATAAAACTAGTAAACTCAAATTGGCAGCTGATGCCTTAGCAGATGTAGCCAGTGACCAGTGTCACAAACTATGCTTGCGTACAAATAACTTCCTGTGCACCCACATTTTTCCTAGTATATTCAAGTTGAAACCACATGGGAGGAATATCTGAGACCAGCAAAGAGCAATGGAAGACCACCTTGTTTTGTAGCATCTGAGCTTAACTGTATTGCTAGAGAAATAATCCTATCTCTTTTGCTTTTTGATCATCATAAGTGGGTGTAGGGGATAATGGGGAAGAATTTTGGGTGAATAATCTTTGAGGCACAAAGGAAGAGAAAGAGACTATGGGGAACACAAGTTAGAGAAAGAATTACATCTGTCATGATCTGAAACTGTGTAGTTAGACCAACACTTCTTTTATGACACTCAAAATACACTGCCTGAGGCAGCTGTCTCACCCCTGCCTGATGGTATGGCCAACTTTATGATTCTTTTTTCTTTTCTTTTTTATTATTCAAAGTACAAAAACAGAAAACAAGCCAATATTTTTTTTTAAAAAAAAATGCATGACAACATAACTTGGTTCATAGTCAGAACAAATGGTAATGGTAAAAGAGAAATAAAGATTGGAATCAGGACTCTATTTACTGTCACCTTGCATCTTCCAGGTCTTAAACCAATGTCTGTCATCAGTAATGGACTAGATGAAGGCAAACAAATTGAAACTTAATCCAGACAAAACAGAGGTTTTCCTGATCACTCAGAAGGCAGATCAGGAAATAGTTATTTAATCTGTGTTACAGACTACCCTCATTACATTCCCTTTAAGATGCAGGTTCAAAGTTTGGGTGTATTCCTGGACACAGCTTTGA
>CM034706.1:154575935-154595291 GCA_020142125.1 Phrynosoma platyrhinos
GTAATGGTTGTTTCCATAATCTCAGTGAATCAAATGGTATGTTGAAGGCACTGATAAATAGTTATGCACCATCCAAGAATGTGCAAGTGCATGTGAAATGGTTACATTTGTGGAACTCACTTATGCAATTGTGAACTGTATAATGCTTTTTATGTAATAGCCAAAAAAGTACAACCACTTGAGTAAGGGGATGAAATATCTGTGTATGACACCAATAGGATTCTAGCCATTATCTTTCAATTACTTTTATACCCCTCCATCCGTGAAACAATGCATGAGTTACACTAATATATAAAAACATTATTTTTTATTAACACCCCCCCCCATATATACTTGGGCACTGAAACACATGCAAACAACTCCAAAGCAGTTATTGTATTAAGGCAATGTTCTGAGATCTATTTTCATAGGTTGAGGGTAGAACTGAAACCATGGGGCTGTCATTCTGGGGTTAGTTAATGTGCGTAGTTTTTATATGCTCATATTTCCACAGGGCAGCTGAAGACTGTAGCAGTGTTCTTTGAGTGAGGGAATAAAAAGACCATTTGGACTTCCTCCTTCTGAAGACATGTGTATGTATGTGTGTATATATATGTGTGTGTGTGTGTGTGTGTGTGTGTGTGCGCGCGTGCGCGTGTGCGCGTGCATAACTTACCAGCAGCCTTTGGTCCTCTGGCTGCTGTGAGGAGCACCAGATTATCTTTTTCTTAGTTTTGCAATCTGGTAAACTATAAACACTTCATGTATTATGAGAAACATACTACAACTAAAACAAAAAAAGTAATTTAGAGTACAGACTATTTCAATTATTTTGTTAACCAAAATTAGTGAAATAAGGAACAAATATAACATTTTTAGTTCAAAATAAAGGTCATTTCATCTTGATCTGTCATCAGTAATTAAAGTTATTATATTATCAATACAGTTGCCCCTAAATTTTTGTGGACTTCAAGTCCGTGTCCCTCATCTGTTTGCAGGTGGTGAATGGTGAGGGACAAAATGGGGCATGTGCCTGTTAGACCGGAGGGGCGATTGTATATTAATTTAAAGTTCAGCTAATGAGCAGAGAATTTAATTGTATAGACTGATCAGGTTCTACCTCCAAGTTCTTCATTCTGGTTAAAGCTTGTAACATATAAAGGAAATAACACACACTGTTGCAAATATACCAGAGTCCAGAGCTTGTAATTGAAGACTTGTGAATTATTGTTTTAAAATAAACAGAAATATCTAGAATTGTACGAACAGTAGTAAATATTCTGTTCAGTTGAACATGATCTCCTTGAATTCCTTATGAACAAGAAGATCTCCTGATCTTTTTTGTATGTTTTAAAAAACATTTGGCAAGTGAGTGTTGCTAGTATACACTGCATAGGAAATTTCATTGTCAGGAAATTAAAGGGACCCTAGTGTCATATATCAGAGCAAAAATGTACAGAATTTAAAAATCTAACAGATATGAAAATAAAGCACCCAGAAATGTGCTGCTAAAGTTCAACATCTATAAATCAGAAAATCATAGCAATCATTTCATTAAAGAACACAATGAAAATAATCAGTTGTCACTGTAGCACCATGAAGGTAATTCAGGGATGAAAAAAATTGCTGGAGGAAAAGTAAACCCTTCCTTCTGTTAATCTCAAGCATGTGTTTCTGTAGCAGGCCCCAGAAAAGCATATGCTTTGCAGGCCAAACTTCCCAAATTTGGTAGAACTATGGAAAACATCTGTACAGAATCCTAGTGCCAGTCAGCACAGATAATGATGATTCAGGTGATTCAATGATTTAATTTAGTGTAAGTCAGCTTCCTATGTCTGTGGGCTTAACAGTCCTAAGGATTTGCAGCAGGCTTCACTAAAAAGTGCAAGAATCTTACTAATTCGTAGGGAGAGGTGGGAAATATAAATAAAAATTATTATTATTATTATTATTATTATTATTATTATTATTATTATTATTATTATTATTAATCTCTCTGTGTATGCCTGGAGTGGTCTCTGAAGTCCTAAGCTTGGCCCAAACTTCAGTTATGTTCTCTTTGACCACTGTTGATAATCAGTGTTACAGAACAGCTTTTGTATCCATTCCCTACAGCCTTTTCAGCATAGATTTTTAAAATATGATACAGACAAATGCAATTATGTTCTCTTTCTTTTCCCCTTTACCTTCTTCATTCTAGGTGAAGACAGTAATGTGCTTCTGTTCTGACATTCATTAGGCTTACTTATACAGTATTTTTCTCATAATTTATAATTTGAAATTGTAATTTTTCTCATAATTTGTAAAAAACAAACAAAACAAAATACAAAACTTGAGACCCTCCAATACAGACAATAAACAGTAGAGAATACCTTTGTCTGACATAATCACAACATCTTTGGCTTCTCCTTCCTCCACACATCCTTTGTTTTAAATAGGCAGCTTGAATACATTGCAGCCTCTTGATCTAAGAAGTGTAGCTTTTCAGTCAGTGACATCCACTTCAGGTGCTGCTTTCAAAGCCAATATTCCTCTTGACTGTGATTGTAAAAAGTGAGGCCACAGTTGCATTCATTGTTCAGTGAGCTTGTCCCCATAGTTAAACCCACCGACAGCAATGAATGTTGATTGTGACCTTTTGTGTGTGTGTGAGGCTCTGTAAGGGAAGACAAAACAAACAGACAAACAAATCTGGTGTGCTGGTTTTGAAACTGTCTTCAGTAAAAGGTCTGAAAGCATGAAGGAAGGAGGAGGATGGTTAGCTGGAGGGTACAATCAACGGTCGATGGTTTTCACTTTAATCCCAAACTCACCGACAGCGTTGAATGTTCACTGAAGCAACCACAAGAAACAGAACTCCATGGACTTCACAGCATCCATCCTTAAATGTCTGAAAGTGGGGGGGGGGGGGGAGAAGGAGAGATAAAAAGGACAATGGCCTACATTCCATAGATCATTCACTTTTAAGTCATTGGTCCCCTAGCACTTGACCATTGACCTATCCCATTAAATTGTCCTATCAATGGACTCTCAGGAAAGAATGGTTCTAATCCATTAAACGTTCAGAAAAATCTATATCTGACATGTTTGGAGAATTTGGGCACAGGAATAAAGGGCAAAATTGCTCATAGAGGAAAGTATAAGATTGAAGCAAAATACCTGCCTCACTCACACATATACAACTGTGGGGAAAAAATCTGTACAAACTAAGCTTGAGATGGGTTTACTCTGTTGATCAGTCTTAATAGCTAATGAATGTAAGGTAAAAAAGGAACCCCTAATATTCATAAAACATTTTAATGTGTTTGAAAAACTCCACATAGGGCCTTTGCAGACTGCCAGAAATAGTGCACAATAAATTGAGGCACTGCCCTGGCTCAGTGCTAGGGAATCATGGGAATTGCATTTTTTTCTGAAACATTGAGCCTTCTTTGTAAGAGAGCTCTGGTGCCACAATAAATTACAGTTCCCATGATTCCCTAGCACTGAGCCAGGGCAGTGCCTCAGGGGTTGCAGACTACCAGAAATAGTGCAAATTCAGTTCACTTTTAGGGTTAGGGTTAGTGCTAGGGAATCATGGGAATTGGGTTTTTTCTGAGGCATTGAGCCTTCTCTGTCAGAGAGTTCTGGTGCCACAATAAAATACAGTTCCCATGATTCCCTAACCCTAACCCTAACCCTAAAAGTGGACTGAATTTGCACTATTTCTGGCAGTCTGCAACCCCCCTTAATGTGCACTATTTCTAGCAGTCTGCAAAGGCCCATAGATATCCTAAATAATACTTCCAATAATTCTATAAAGCAAGGAGTATTACCATTCCCATAACAGAATTGCCTAAGTATCAATAGCCTTTCCTCTAGCTATTGAATGCAGTCCTGGAAGAGCCTAATTCAACAAAACAGGTTGGTAATGAGGCAATCTTGGGATACAGCTGAGATCTTTTAGCCTACACTGTATCAGTCTGTACACCTTAATTTCCCCCCCTTCCCATTTTCTTAAGAGCTTCATCAGACAGATGATTGCTTAAGCACACAAATGTATGCATAACTCTCCTCAATATACCATGTAAACATATGGCAAGATTTCAAGATTAAATATGTTATCTAAGTGACCCCATCTGTTCCAATAATTTTTCTTGACCACAACAACATAATTGAAATATATATATATATCTTATAACAGCATCAAGCTTTGGAGGAAATTCCATTACTGTATAGTAGCACCAAGAACACATTGTAAAGTAATTGCATGTTCTTCTCTCTTTCATCCCTGCCTCTAGTCCTCTTCAAGCATTCATAATGCTGTTAAATGAAATTGTTGAGGAGTGGGACTACTGTAACCTCACCCCTTTCTTGTCACTCCTTTTGCTGTATAGAGAGTGACTGTCTCAAGAGCAGATTCTCTGTTATGCATGGCCACTCTCTGGGATCCAGAGCACTAAAAATCAGGATTCTGGAATATATAAAGAACTTTTTTCCATGATTGGGGAGCCTTGATTTTCAGGATTCTGGATTGCACTGAGAGTGTCTGTATACAGCAGAGCTTATCCTTTATGGACAATCATTCTCCACACATGGGGGCTCATGACAGAAGTCGGGGATTTGAAAAATATTTTCAAATACTAATAAAATAGTTGAAAAATGTATTCCTTGAGTGCTGAGAAATCTTAATGAGAATCCTGGTTTGATGAGAATCTTTGCAGAAATAATGTTCCTATGTAGAATATACCCTATCTTGTGCTGGATTTTCTATTTTCTGTGCAAAAATAACCATGGATGAATTATGTACAAAACAAAGTCCAGGATAGCATATAGGCTTCAGGAACTGCAAAGTTTTTGCTGCAGTGAAAACAAAATTACTAAAATTACTTATTGCTTCTTTTGAGAAGTAAATTAGTGAAGAATTACATCCATATTGGAAGTACCTAGAGCTAGCATGCTGACCCCCTTATGTGTTCACTTTAATCATGTTATTGGGGGGTTGCAGACTGTCAGAAATAGTGCAAATTGAGTCCACTTTTAGGGTTAGGGTTAGGGTTAGGGAATCATGGGAACTGTATTTTATTGTGGCACCAGAGCTCTCTGACAGAAAAGGCTCAATGTCTCAGGGAAAAACCAATTCCCGTGATTCCCTAGCACTAACCCTAACCCTAAAAGTGGACTCAATTTGCACTATTTCTGGCAGTCTGCAACCCCCCATTAACACCTGGATAGGGACTCCATTTTTCTACCTTTACTTGGTTGTTATGCTTGTGTTGATATCCAGATTATAATCCTTTAGTTAGGACTAAGGCAATCCCATTATCTCTGTTAAGTGGTAACTGCATGGATGCTATATTATTAATAGCTGTACTCTGTGGTTTCAGAAAGCAATTCATTAACAGGATAGTTAATACCAGTTTATTGAGTGAACCTAGTGAGTTCAATGGGACCAAGTCTTCTTTTAGTTTTGGCATTTTTCAGATTTGTCCTAAAACAATATGCAAGGCATTTTCTATAAATCCAGCTGGCACAGTTTGATTTCTAAGATGTGGTGAACTGACCGCTGAAAGATTATGCATACTGTTGTAAAAGTGTGGCTATTTACTGTCTAGCCATAATGAAATACGTTCTGTGTCTCTAAATCCTTTTCCTTTAATCTTTGGACAAAACAAAGCAAGATGTCAGATGAAGGTTTTGGGCAGATTATAGAAAGCATTATTTTCTAATAAACACCAAGTGAACATGAACTTATGTTTGGAGGTCAAACATTATAAGAATATTGTAATAATTTATCTGACTAGTTGCTTGATTTGTCTTCTCAATGGGTAGAGAGTGTTTTTTTTTAGTGAATTCTCTTGAAAGCAAAAATAATTTAGTAAAATCTCAATTGTGACACAATGCCTTTCTTGATTACAGCATACATCTATTAGTGGCTTCCTATGGTAGTAGCCATGTTAGTCTGGAAAATCAGTATGCAAAGGGATCTTGCAGCACCTTTGAGACTAACTGAAAGATAGAAGTTGGTGGCATAGGTTTTCATAGACTTGAGCTTACTTCCTCAGATGCATAAGATATCTTATGCAATTAAGGAAATAGGCTCAGGCCTATGAAGTGTTTTTACTGTTGTTCAGTGGAGAAATCTGGTTTATATTAGCTGCTTATGGTGAAAGGTTGGTTTGATCCGTTGCTGAGTTGAATTAGCAGCTATTCAATTAACCTCAGTGGAAGACTGAAAATGTTATACTATTTGCATAAGTGCAAAGCTACATTTAGTTCAGCTTAAAAATTATTTACTCCAAACAAAAAAATCATAAATCTGATTGCTGTTTATGTATATTTCCAGAATTTAAGGAAAGCTGAAATGAATTTACAGGAACAACATACTGTTCAAAAAGGTTTAAATGACATGTTAATTGATTCTTCTTATCATCTCTGTGAAATGGATGTGCAAGCAACACTTTTTCCTGCCACAAAGATTCCACCAAAATTAGCATTTCCAGCTTTTCCTCATTTGACATAAAGTTAAGAAGTTTTATTTTCTTCATATTGTGAGCTTTCCCCACAACCTTTGCTGAGGATGGGCTACTATTTGCCATAAGAAGTGGGAGAACTAACATGGAGTTACCATTTTCAGCTGCATTCCTTTGATGGAAATAGTTTGCAATCCTATCATCGATTTCTAGATTGTTATTACAGTTCTCTCACTATAAATCACTACAAAACCTGCAGCAGCTTTTTACTGTGCTGAAAACTTATTAACCATAGAGGTGTTCATATTACATTTGATAAAATCAAAAAGTACTGTCTTTCCACAAGAGATAGTGATGTTTCTGGTAGTATTTTCCTATTCTGGTGCTCCACACTATGGAGTAGTTTCAGCTAAATCCCACTTATTCTGAAAGCTAACAAAATAATAACAATTCAGCTTTTTGAGTTCTAAGCCCTTTGAATATATCTTTGTATTTTCCCAATAAAGGTAGCAGACTTTATGGTTTAGAGTCAGCCATATTTAATTTCTTATTATGTCCTTCCATTCTGTATTATTTTTCAGTTGGTGTATTCTTCCTGTGACTCTTTCTCCCAATTCACTATCTTACTTTTTTTTTTTTAGTGAAATGAACTCATTAGTTGTGTCATTTCCATTAGATTCAGCCTCCAAACAATAAATTTGGCTGCATCTCACTTCCATTTTTTTTCTTCTCAATAAAGTATTTGAAAACTCAGCACAACAATTCATTTTTCTGTTCCTCAGCTTGAGTACAATATGAAAATCCCTGCTCTCTCCTAAACTTCAAGTTCTCTGTCTGCCTTTTAGATTATGCATAAAGTAACTATGACTTTCCCCCTTCTTATTCCATCATCTGGTTTCCATCTTCTTTTTATAAGAAACCATGCAGATTGACCATGTATGCCTTTGCTGGCCTGTGCTACAAATGCCAGATTTATTTTATGTTTCATTTCATATCTCTGGGCTTCTGAGAACATTTAGATTGGCTGTAACTTTTTTTGTTCTTTATTTAAGGTTAGTAGGTCATAAATAAACCAAAACACTTTCCCTTGCTCTGAGCAATACAGTCATAAGCATACATGAATATCACTTTTAAAAAACAAGAAACCTAACATGACTTGACAGGAGTACACGAGGAAGTAGTTCATTGGGTTGTTTTAAAGGCCATAGGGATTTCAGCAGTGTAAGTTGTCTGTCTTAGGAATAGATTAAATATCTTGTCTGATGACCTGTACTTAATTTAAGTGGCTGCCTTTGCCAGCCCTTCCAGAGGGCGTATATGTGAAATAGAGCATCTCATCTTCCATCTTCTGTCCTTTGCATCGTCTTGATGGCTTGACCTAAATTGAAGATATGGGTACTGTGTTGCACAAAACATTTGTTTTACCGCTGGGTCAAGCAACATCTTTAAGCTTGTTAATTAGAAGAAAACAATGATTTACTTGAATCTGGGAGGTTGGAGGTAAAGATGAATAACTTAAGGCTGTTGAATTACATTTCTGGTTGTTTGTGTTTATTATAATACATAGATTGCGCCCTAATAATTCATAATGTAATGAAATAAAATAGAGCACAGACAGCACCATAATATTCAGATATTAATGCATTACACTGTATAAATACAAACAATAGAGATTTTTCAGGCAAAGCTGGGTCCTTTTTTTACTCCCTTTGGTTTTAATGGAAGTGAGAAACATGTACTCAGTTCTCTCTTATTAAAATCAATGAGATTTGGGTTGGATTGAATTGACTGCTTTGAATATACATATAAAATAGTTAAATAGATCACAGGAATATTTTTCTAAATATAAAAATAATCATAAATGATTTGATCATTCAAGAGATAATTGCTTTGACTGTTACCATTAATTCTATTTTTAGTAAAGCTCTGTCCAAGAAGCCATGACCAACTAGTGCTAGTATCTCAAATGCTATTGTAAGGTTTCTACACACAGATTTTGTTTGGTAATTGAATTTGTAAAGAAAGCAATTTTTCATTATTTTGCTAAGTCTAGGATGTCAGATATCAGTCTTCTTCCTTTCTTTGCTTTCACACCTTCATTCATTCCACTTGAAGAATGATTAATGATGTTAACTGAGAGATGGACCACATATTGCTCTTGCCAGAGGAGTGAAACCAAAAATAGGATAGCAGTGACAAGCTGTGCACTTCCCCACTGTGTTGTTTATAAGCTTTTACTTACTATGATGGTAAAAATCTGTGCAGCATTTCAGCAACATCCTTCTGTTGGCTGCTGGAAGGATGGAGAAATATATTACGCCATGGCTGTACACACAGAAAAAAGTGAAAAACCTAACAGTAAAAAGTACAGAAATCTTCACTGAATATTAATTTGATGACATCTCGGAGACAAAAGTACCATGTGCTCTTCTTCTTAGGAATAAATCATGCAGGCCAAATTGGCTCTGCTTACTCTGCAAATCTTAAGCACGGCACAGCTTCCCATTGGGAGAAGAGGTTCTGGATCCATTTTCTCCTTGCTGATTGAACATGAAGCATTGTAAATACTTCTGTCAGCTAGAACACATGAATGTGCTTTGCTGGATGCAACCATAGATTGCTTCCAGTAATGGCTAGCCTACAGCAGGGCACCTTCATTTATCAATGATCCTGAGGCAAAAAACAAGATGGAGTTTTTGTTCATGCAGCATTTGATGTACAAAAGTTGGTCATGTTGGTTGCTTATTCTTATTTGAAAATTGATGACAGTCCTCTAATGAACTTGAAGATAGGAAAGCACATGAAGGAGCATACAGCAGGTGACTGAGATCCCAATGCTGTCTCCCAAGGTGTTCTCAGCTTTTGATTCACCAGATGTTTTGGATTTAACTCCCAGAATCCTTCACCATGGGCAACACTGACTAGTTTTTCTGAAAACTGAAGTTCAAAGTAGCTAGAGAACCAAAGGTTGTGAACCACTACTCTGAAGATGCCAGCCACAGATGCCGGCAAAATGTCAGAAAGAAACTCTTCTAGAACATGGCCACACAGCCCGAAAAACCCACAAAAAACTAACCACTACTCTGTTAATTCCACTCGGTTTGACATCTTATAGCTAAAAATCACTGATAGATCTGTCATGAATGTGCATACTCACAATAAGGCATATGATTGCTAGAGACCCTATAGCCTGTGTTATAGCAATAGCAATAGCAAGTACATTTGTATACTGCTTATCAGTGCATGTAAGGTTTACAATGTGTAGGCTAATTGTCCCCAACAAGCTGGGTACTCATTTTAGTGACCTTGAAATGATGCAAGCCTCAGTCAAGCTTGAGAGTTATGAATCCTGTATATTAAATTACATATTGAAAAAATAAATACTTGGTTGTTTTTTCTGTATTAAACATACAACCCATCCCTTTTACTAGGTGACACTAACCTCTGGTATTATAATTCTAGTGGGATTTTTTTTATCCTTCAGTTTTGCAAAACTCTATGGCACTCAAGTTGTATATCTCAGATAAGAACCACACAGAAGAAGAGGTGGGTCTGTGCAGGTACAAGCAGGGGTGGTAACTTTCAATTTCTTTAGGTCCCGACAGATATCAAAAACAATGAAGCAGTTTTTTTTTATCCTGTAGCTTTGAGACACTCAGGATCCCACCCTCACAATGATGGGAAACTGTGCAGCTTTGCCACAAAAGGCGTGCAGCTTCCCCAGAAAACTGCAGTTTCTCAAAGTCTTACACAGTTAACAAATACTGTTCAGTTTGTGTTGTGCTGGGAATAACAAATAATAATAATAATAATAATAATAATAATAATAATAATAATAATAATAATAATAATAATAAATAAAAATCCCATAATTTGAGGAAACTTTTGATGTGTTGTTTTATTTTCTGGCTATTTCATTAATAATAATAATAATAATAATAATAATAATAATAATAATTGTATTCTGCCCCTCTGTCAAGCAATTGGGACAGCTTACAACAATTAAAATTCCATACAATATATGGAATCAGAGAGCTATGGTGCTACAAAAAACTACAGTTCCCATGATTCCTTCCCTAGCACTGAGCCAGGGCAGTTAAAGTGGACTCAAGCTGCATTATTTCTGGCAGTTTGTAAAAGCCCATAATCTCCAGAATTATGAAACAATCCTGAATAGTACATATGGAGAGCTCAATATTTCTAGTGTCAGCCATTTTGATGCAAGCAATCATTTTGCACTATGCAAGGATGAAAAAAAAATCCCCTCTATACAGCAAATGCTATTTCTTCTGGTATTTGGTTGAAAAAGTAGGTCAGGACTCTAGATTCTGGTGTTAAATTCCTCACCATTTTATTTTTTTTCTGTCTGTTTTTCCTGGACCGCTGTATACTTGGTAAGGAAAAGAAAATTAGACACATAGCTGTTTATGATGTTGCTATGAAACTCAGTAAAGAGACCAGGTTGCTGCAGCTCTTTCATGAATTCATGGCTTGTGACACTATGTTACCATTCTGCAAGCAGGAAATCACAGCATGCGAGATGTGGTCAGCTACCAAGGTTTCAGGGATTCTTAACTTACTTTCAATATGAAAAGTGAGCGAACGCAAGAAATATTTGAAGGCAATGCTGAATGGTGCAATATATAAAAATATGGTTAGAACAGTGCATACATATTGGTGACCAAAGACAGAGAAGTACAGTTGTTCATAAAGCAAAGGGATTTTGTAGCACCTTTGAGACTAGCTGAAAGAAGTAAGTTGGTAGCATGAGCCTTTGTAGACTTGAGCCTACTTCAGATGCATGAGAAAACTCATCATACCAACTTATTTTTTTTCAGTTAGTTTCAAAGGTGTTACAAAATCCCTTTGCATTCTCATTTTCCAGACTAACATGGCTATGTCTTTGAGTAGACACAGTAGCTGAAATATATCTCAGCCATGACAGAAACCTTGAGACAGTGAATCTTATATAATGTCTACAAGGTAGTTCATATGTAGGCATGAAGAAATAGTTACTTTCACCTCCATCAGAACAGGGTTGTACTTAAAATAATGGGGTGGTATCCAAGTGATTGTTGTGGACTGATTTTTTTTCCATAGAATTACATTGCAAAAAATCTGTCTTCATATACACATCAATGTCCAAATAAAATGATAGTATGCATAGTCAAGCACTCTTCAATATAAATTATCAAAAATATATGTCCTTTTATTCTACTTCCATCTTATCTGATTTGAGATGAGAATTTCATGAAATCTTTCTTGTTAGCATTTTTCTCACTAGCATATCATCCAGGTAGCTATTTTGGTAAATAGTTACCATAACCAAAATCTGGATGTAAGTTTGCCCTAAATACTATTTAAATGAGTTTGAAAAACTCTGTATGCTTCTATCATGATGAGTTTTTCCCTTATAAAATAACATAGGTCCAAAACACACTGCAGAAATGATCTAGTCTGAGACCACTTTAACTGCCCTGGCTTAGTGCTAGGGAATTCTGGGAACTGTAGTTTTGTGAGACATTCAGCCTTCTCTGTCAGAGAGCTCTGGTGCCACAATAAACTACAATTTCCAGTCTCAAACTGGATTATTTCTGTGTTTTTTAAACCATAAAATGATCCTTAGCAACATCACTATTAGAAATGGTTTTAGAAATTTCTTCAAAGTCAGAACACACCAAGCTCTTTGTCTTTTTTAACTTATCAATGTCTTCATTTTGCTCTGCCTATAAGATTAGGTCATCACTGGTTGCTGAGTCCAGTTATTAGAATTGCTAGTGCTTCAGATATTTATACAGTTGTTATGAATATAGGAAAAAAGAACAGGAATAAAATCAAAGAGAGCGAAAATTATTTTGTAGGCTCATTGTTTCAGCCTATATATAATCACTGAGCTTACATCATTCTGTACCAATTTAATGATCTCTATCCTATTTAATTTATATTTACCATTTTTCCTGGTTTTAAGTTCAGGGTGTGTTCAAGAGTCTCAGTTATGCCATCTTCATAGTATTATGGCTTGATCTGCAAATCTGTAAGAACAAAAAAAGTTTTTTAGATGAATCTATATTGTGGATTTTCCCCCCGAAATCTGCAAGCAAATGATTAGAGTTAGACCATTAAATTTGCTGTTGTCAGTCACTCACCTTGTTATTTTGTCTAAAGCATCTTTTTTTTTTGGTTCAAATAAGTATTACATATGACTGCTTTCCCTATGAACTGTCTGACCCTGGCATGCTAAGGGAAACCTATTTATTTCATTTTGTCCAGACTTTGCAATGATAGTGAAAGCAGAATTAATGTTTGTGGGTCATGTAAGGTGCATTCCAGTCATAGTTCAACAAGATGTAGCTAGAAGATCAGGACTATCAAATATGGTTGTCTGTGACTGAAATGGGTAATATAGTATTATAATTATATATGTTCACATGATCAGTAATATAGGATAATTACAAAGTATTTTACAATGGGGAAATATATTTGACTGTCCACATTTCAGGACTGATTCCACAACAAATAGAGACTGTGTAGGACTCTATAAGACCAGCCTGGTCAACAATAATAACAGGGTTACTTCCAGAATAGAACTGAGATAACTGGACAAAGTCCACAAAATCTGGACCTCCCTTTCCAGGGGAGGCCAGAATAGCCTCTTATTGCTGTGCTTCTGTCAACAGGCAAATACCTTTTTATACAAGCAGATTGTAAAAACATAATGTTTTTTTTTTAATTGGGCTTGAAGGAGGTACTACAGTGATATCCACTGGGATTTGGTTTGATGACTCCCTATGGATACCACAATCCATGGATTTTCAAGTCCCATTATATACAGTGGTGTAGTAATATGGTGTCCCTTACATAAAAGGGAAAAATCAATTTTTGCTTTTTGGAATTAAAAATATATATTTTCAAATTGTAAATAGTTGAAGCATGAAGAATTCGTGGATATGGAGCACTGACTATTGTAGGTTGTTTTAAACTGAACTGGCTTTAATTGTTTTTTTAAAATCTTTTTATTGGCTTCTTATTTTTTCAAGTGTATGTTTAATTTTTTTTAATATTGTGAATAGTTTTAATGTTCCATTTTAGTATTCACTTTTGTATATATTTAGCTTTATTATTCTTGTTTTAAAGTGTTAAGTGACTTCAGTCTCCATTTTGGGAGAAAATATGGGATCATGATTATCACGATCATCATCATGCCCAAGCTTTTAAAATTATTATTATACTAAGGTTTTGGAAATACCTCTTTTCATGGCTAATTATGTTAACCAATGTTATAAAATATAGTACTCTCTATGAAAGACCATCCTATAGTTAAGAAAATGGTATTTCCAATTGGAAACATATTTTTTTCCATACTGGATGACATATTTTTTCCATACTGGATGATCATAATAAGAAAGGAATAAATAAAACATGTAGAAAGGTATACTACACTGCTGTTCTACACATCCATAATTCTGAGCTCTTCATGTTCCAAACTGATTCTGAAAGAAACCAGCAGTTGTACACCAGATGTGAAGTGGCTTGACAAGAATCAGGAAGGATCAGCAACTTGACATGCTTGAGTTTTTACATGTCTGGGCATCTATTTTTGACTCAAAAGATAATGTTATGGGACTTGAAATCTGTTTAGACAGTACTTGATATTGGAAAATGGACAGGGCTCTTAACAGTATATACAGTTCATCTAACAGTGCCAATATGCAACACAATCCTTCAGAGGGAGCATGCTGAATATTAATTTCAAAATAAGCACATGCATGCAAGCTCCTGCTATCCTATGTACCTTTGAAAATACATACTTGCTCTTGAAAAGAATGAGTCACAAAGATTTGACTGTTTATGTCTGATCGTCTGACCTTACTATGTGGAGAATTTTTTCCAATGGGCAACTCTAAATGGTCAGAATTTAAACAATGGTGATCTGATTATTATTTTTCCAGCATCACAGTACTGATGTGCACAAAGAGGAAGAATTTCTACAATTAAAATGAACATACTTTCTAAAATATTATTTTTATTTCAAACCTTACCAGTAATTAAAAATGACATACCATTTAAGGAATGGCAAAGGGACATAACTTCTTTTATATGGAATGCCAATAAACCAAGGATAAAATTAAAATATATGCAGGACATGAAAGAAAGGGAGGCCTAGCTTTAGCAAATCTCAAACTGCATTATGAAGCTTGCTGCTTAACATGAATAAAAGATTGGGTGTTATTGAAAAATAATAATAAAAAAATACTTAGAAAAAAAATGAGCCACAAAGATTCCACTGTGTGTATGTGATCATCTGATCTCACTATGTGATCTCATATTGGAGAATTTTCTCCAGTGGGCAACTTCTAAATGAGCAGAATGTAACAATGGTGATCTGATTATCTATTCTAGCACCACAGTACTGATGCATATAAAGAGACTACAGGGGGGACGGGACATTGTCCAAGTGCATTTCAACTGAAGATTTTAATCTGGAATGCAAGTGATCTGAGTATTCACACACATCAAGAAACTAAGATGTGCATTGGACATTTCCAGATTTGGGTGACTGCAGCTGTAACTACTGATGTATGTTGTAAAAGTATAAAATTGGCCATGATATTTACATTGCTGGGTCTAATTAATAATAATGACATCACAAATCCTGAAATACTAATTACTGTTATAATTCTACATCAACAGATAGATGCATATTTGGGTTTACAGTATGTCACCAAATTTAAACTAGAGAGTAATTTCCTTGTCACATCTATATAGTAAGATCTCCACCAGCTTTGCCAATGGAACATACTGCTGTTTGTTGAAGTGAGGCATCTATTTGTATGTTTATAAATCATATATGTACATCTGTTCTCTAAATCAGCTGATGGAGAATGACAACTGCTTTTCTCATTAATATCCTTAAGGCAAATTTTCTCATCCTGACTTTTTGTTTAGGTTGCAGTGGTTTAGCAAATATTTTGGTAATCTCACTTTTTAGACAGTAGGAACTGGAAAAAGATTCTGGCACTGAGCAAATAAGCTAAGACCCAGAAGCAGCCTAGCTGAAATAATACCACAGGAAACATCATGAAAACTTGAGAATCAGCTTGTGATAAAGTAAGACAGCAGACAGAAGAGAGAGAGGCAGAGAGAGGTCTTTGCATAGTTTGCATTGCCTCTCTTTGATTGAAATTTCTTGTTAACATTAGCTGTCCTGATTTATCTTAGGAAGGCACTCTTGGGGTTTTTTTAGAGTGTGTGGGAGAGAATATACAAAGATATACTTTTTGATTTGAGACAAGACTGCTCTACTACAAATTTCCTGGATGGTTACACAAGACTGGTTAATGGATTTCCAAGGCCTGTTTTCTCCATTTGAGTCATCATGGCCAGGGTAAACCTGGCCTTAATTTTGTGTGGTGAGAAATGTATCTCTTAAGGATGGACAAATTTGTCAGTTTCAGTTTTTCTTAGATTTTCTCATTTTTGATAGTTATAAAATTTCATTCATCCCAAATTTCCAGAAACTTCTTCAGTCTTAAATTTGATTTATATCAAATACTAAATTAGAAAAGGTCACATCTAATCTATATACATTTTTGCGGACATTTCTCCCAATACATTCATTTTTGTACAATATTTTGCCCATTGAACATGCAAATAAACCAGGGAAACTTTTATCAGCCCGGTTACAGCAGGAGAAAGCAAAAAAGACTATATATAAATTGATAGAGAATGGCAAAGAGATAACAGAACAAGCAAGTCTAAAACAAACCATTTGGAATTTTTATAGTCAACTGTATAGGAAGGGAGATGTAGATGAAGAGGCTATAAAAGGATACCTTTAAAATTGCACCATTAGAGAATTTACTGAGAAACAGAGAGAACATCTAAATAAAGAGATCACATTGCAGGAAGTCTACGATGTCATCAAGAAAAATAAGCTAGGGAAAGCTGCTGGGCCTGATGGATTCCCAGAAGAATACTATAAGACATTTAAAGATGAATTGGCTCTGTATTTGTTAGAGGTTTTTCGGGGAGTAGAACATCTTGGTGGACCCGAAACCTGGACAGATGCTAATATCACTCTTATTCCTAAAGAAGGCACTGATGGTACAGATGTTAAGAATTATCGTCCGATATCCCTACTTAACGTTGATTATAAGATTTTCGCTATTATAATAGCCAAAAGGCTGAGAGTGATCCTATCAGAATGGATCTCAAATGATCAAAATGGTTTCCTACCTGAAAGAAGCATAAAAGGAAATATCAGACATATATTAAATATTATTGAACATCAGCAACGAGATATTAACCGTAAACTGGCATTGATTTGTATAGACTTCGAGAAAGCCTTTGATAATGTGGATTGGCTTTTTCTGAAGAGTTGCCTAATAAAAATAAATGTAGGGCAGAAATTTATCAAATGGGTGGAGGCAATATATGGTACTCAAATGGCCAAGGTACTTATTAATGGGGGGAAAAAACCAAACCCTTTATGGTACAAAAAGGTACAAGGCAAGGTTGCCCCTTATCCCCTCTTTTATTTTTGATGGTGCTAGAGATTCTAAACCATAACATTAGGGAAAATTCGGCGATTCAAGGCATTAAAATAAAAGGAATGCACATGAAACTTAAGGCATACGCCGACGACTTAGTCTTAACTATAACAAATCCAGAGAAGATCTGTGAAACTATCAAAGAATTGGACTCATTTGCTGAAGTGTCAGGGTTAAGAATAAATAGAAATAAAACAGGTATTATGCCTATAAATCTTTCAGCTAGTGAGAAAAAAGAGATAATGAAGGAGACTGGATTTCAGATCAAGAATGAAGTAAAATATCTAGGTATAATAATAACTCCTAAAAATGTTGACCTCTATAGGAAAAATTACCAGAAGAAGTGGCTAGAGATAAAAAAAAAAAGATCTAAAGAGATGGAACAATTTACATCTATCCTTGTTAGGCAGAATATCGGTTATCAAAATGTCGGTCTTACCCAAGATACTTTTCCTTTTTCAAAACTTGCCGATAATCCATAATGACGCTCCTTTTAGAGAATGGCATCAAGATCTTTCTAAGTTTTTGTGGAGCGGAAAGAGACCGAGGATAAGAATGAAAACAATGCAGGACAGAATAGAGAGAGGTGGTTTGGCTGTGCCTAACCTAAGGATATATTATGAAGCCTGCTGTTTCTTGTGGTTAACGGACTGGTTTCACCTAAATAACAAAGAGGTTCTTGTTTTAGAAGGAGCTGAACTGTGGTATGGATTTCATGCTTATCTTTTTTATGATAAACTTAAGGTTAACAAGGATTTTCAAAACCATTTTGTTCGAAAAGCCCTAATTAGAGTTTGGAATAAATATAGAGGCAGGCTCTGTAGAGGTATTCCCTTATGGGCATCTGCAAATGAGGCTCTCTTTCGTAGAGAAAGATTGTGTGAGAATAGATGGGCTACATATCAGGATATACTTAGACCACGGAAGGGAGCAGATAATGTGGAGTTGATGACAAGAGAAGAATTAATAGAGAGAGGGTATAATTGCAGCTGGTTCTTATATTTACAACTTCAGGCAAGGTTCAGAATAGATAAAAACAACATAGGAATGGGAAGAGTGGAGAAAGCTTTTGAGAACATTGTTGTAGCTGAAGGAAGAGTTAAGATATCTCAGTATTACGACATGCTGTTGAAATTAGAATTAGAAGATGAACCAGTTAAGGACAATATGGTGAAGTGGGCAATAGATTTAAAGCAAACTATTCCGCTCGAACAATGGGAGAAATCCTGGACCAAAAGATTAAAATGTTCTCTTAGTTATGAACTGAAAGAAAACTTCCACAAGATGCAATTGCGTTGGTACTTAACTCCAGCAAAATTGGCTAAGATGCAGAAAGGAGTTAGTAGCCAATGCTGGAAATGTAAAGAGGAAAAAGGTACCTTTATACATGTTTGGTGGAATTGTTCAGCCACCAGGAAATACTGGAAAAATATACATAAGATAACTAAACAAATCATTCCGGTTAAAGGTGAGATGGATCCTAAGTTTTATCTGCTAGGTATGGTCAAAAACGATGCTTTAGAAAGAGAGTATGGTAAGCTTATGTTCTACATAACAACTTTGGCAAGGATGATCTATGCGGCAAAATTGAAATGTGAAGAGATACCGACAATGGAAGAGTGGTTGAGGAAACTAACCGATTTGGTTGCTATGGACAAATTAACTTCTCGTTTAAGAGGAGAATTGTGGACTAGGCAGAAAGAAGCCTGGGAGGCAGTTATGAAATTTTTAGAAAATAGTGAATACTGTGAATTGTTGATTAAAACTTTGTAATTTTTAAAGAAAGAATTAATTATTGAAGGAAGAATAATACAAATTTTCAAAGATATCCCAACTTGCATGTTGAGATCAAGAAAAGAGTACAGTTTTTTGATAGATCAACTCAAATTCCATGGTATTCCTTTCAGATGGGATGAAGTTGAAGGGCTATCATTAACCTGGAAACAAACAAACAAAAAAAAAAGATGTAAGATAGACTCACTGGGCAAAGCAAAAGAATTCCGGAAGAAAAATAAAAAAAAATTGAAGAGTACAGAAATGACAACTATTCAGGACTGAGGTTTGGAGTGAGAACCAGACAGATGACTGCAAAAGAACAAGAACAAAAAGGAAAATAAAATTTAGATAAATTGACAGACAAAGTGACAAATCAGATGGGGAGGTGGAAGGAGAGGGAAAGGGAAGAGAGTGAGGTCTGGGAAAGTAATTTGTAAGTTGGTTTCCTATTAAAGATTGTATTTTCTATATTGGGACAGGATATAGGTAATAATTTGATAGGATTGAGTGTTACTTGCTCCTTTGTATTGTCAAATATTAATTTATTTATAAAGAATATTGTATTATATTAGGTATTTCTTTAGATAGACTAAGAGAAG
>CM034706.1:154597097-154611636 GCA_020142125.1 Phrynosoma platyrhinos
GGTCAACATGGCTGAGGCTTCTGGGAGCTGAAGTTCCTTGGCCCTTAAGGGGAAAGGTTGCCTACCCCTGTTATAGAGAGAGGCACAAGGCAAGGATGCCCATTGTCCCCATTACTTTTCTTATTAATAACAGAAATCTTACCAATTAGAGTGAAAAAGTGTGAATTAATAAAAGGAGTAAAGATCAAACAATTTGAATATAGAATTCATGCTTTTGCGGATGACGTGGCAATAAACCTATAAAATCCACAGAATGATATAAAAATTATAATGGAAATTTTGGGTGAATTTAGTGAATATACAGGATGTCAAATTAATAGAAATAAATGGGCAATATTAACAAAAAAATATGAAAATTGACGAGGAAAATTTGTGCAAGAGAAAACAGGGATTAATTTTTTTTTTAAAAAAAGTATTTGGGTATGTGGCTAATGCGGAAAATGAATTATTTGAGAATACTTATCAAAGATTGTGGAAAGAAATTAAGAAAGATTTATCAAATTGGAAAACCATT
The DNA here is from genome assembly GCA_020142125.1 of Phrynosoma platyrhinos. NCBI lineage: Eukaryota > Metazoa > Chordata > Lepidosauria > Squamata > Phrynosomatidae > Phrynosoma > Phrynosoma platyrhinos. The sequence goes on from CM034706.1 coordinate 154,597,612, forward strand.
CACTTATCACAGGAGTAGGCAACCTTTTTGAGCCGGGGGCCGGGTTGCTGTCCCTCAGACAATTGGGGGGCCGAAGCACCAAAATAAATAAATAAATAAATATTTTTTTAAAAAAATATAAAAAATATAAAAACTATATATGCATGCACACTCTCTCAGCCCCAGAAAAGCCATGGCAAAACCTCTGTGGAGATTTTGCCAAGAAAAACCCCAAGAACAAGTAATAACAACAATAATCAATATCATCATGGTGGGCGGCAGGGGGTGGTGGCAGCAGTGGTGGCAGGACCGGCCTGGGCCGGCCCAAAGGCCTCACAGGGCCGCATCCGGCCCCCGGGCCTTAGGTTGCCTACCCCTGACTTATCATTTTTAGGCAGACTAGCAGCTATTAAGATGTCTATCCTGCCGAAGATGCTTTTTTTAATTTCAAATGATATAAATTATAATGTCAAATAAACCCTATAAAATTTGGGGAAAAGAGTTATCGCATTTCATCTGGCAAAATAAAAGACCAAGAGTTAGATTAAAACTACTTCAAGATGCTCAAGAAAGAGGCGGACTGGCATTCCCAAACCTACAATTGTACTCGGAAGCATGTAACCTTATGTGGATTCGTGACTGGATACAATTAAAAAGAATAAAACTTCTAGAAATAGGAGGGTAGGGGTTAAGTTTTGGTTTTCATGCATATCTGGCATATGGGAAAGACAAAATCAGCCACATGATTAATAATCACTGTGTGAGGAAAAAACTAATGCAAGTGTGGAATATATATATATATATATATATATATATATATATATATATATATGTAATTTCCCTATGTGGGTGTCACCTCAAGAGGCTTGGTATAGGAAAGAAATGATTAGAAAGGATAAGTGGTTTAAATATAGTGAATTGATTAGGAAAATTGAGGGTAAGATTAAACTAAAATTTCAAGAAGAATTGGAACAAATAGGACTTGATTGGGGATGGTTTGCCTACAGACAACTACATGAAAGAATAATGAAGGATTTAAAAGAATTTGGTTCTGAGGAAAGCAAATCAGATTTAGAAAAAATATTGTGTGGTGTGAATGACAAACTCATTGGGAAACTATACAAGAAATTATTAGAATTGGAAATGGAAAATGAAATTGTGAAAGATACAATGGTAAAATGGGCCAAATATCTGCATGATAATATTCAATTAGAAAAGTGGGAATGGGTATGGATGAAGGGATTAAAGTACACTGCCTCCCAAAATATAAAAGAAAATTGGTATAAGATTTTTACCGATGGTATTTAACTCTGGAGAAACTAGCTATAATCTATAAATACAAAAATAATAAATGTTGGAAATGTGGAAATGGGACAGGGACATTTATACACTGCTGGTGGAACTGCAAACAAGTAAAAAAATAGAAACAAATTAAGAAAACAATTTGTAAAATACTCCATATTGATCTGGATTTAAAAGCGGAAAGCTTTTTATTAGGAATTTTTGATAGTGAAATTGAAAAAAATATATATGGAAAGCTCCTGTTTTATATGACAGCAATGGCAAGAATACTATTGGCACAAAAATGGAAAATGAAGGATGTTCCAAGTAAAAATGACTGGATAATGAAATTAGTAGAAATAATAGAGATGGATAAATTAATACAAATCCTAAAAAATAAACTACCAGTTAAAATAAAAGAAGATTGGCATTTGGTATTTGAGTATATAAAGGAGCAAGGGGGGAGAGATACTAATTTAATTTATCTTAGATAGGTACAAATACTTGTGAAATTAGGTAATTGCAAAGGGGGATAATATATGTATAAGTTCAAGTTGAAGGATTTAATTTTAATGTATAGTTTGTAACAAGTTGACAATATAATATAGGAAATTTAAAGGACTTAAATAAGGGACACAGGAAATGGCTAAATAACTTTGAGAGGAAGGAAGTCTTAAGTGTATATGTGGTTTTAAGTGTTGTGCATGTTAAAAAGGTTAGATGATGTCAGGAGTAAAATTGGGGGGATAATGTTGGTTAGTATGTACTCATGTAGAGTGGTAGGGTAAAATAGAATGATTACAGGGGTTATTACTTCTAGGTTTTGAAAGACTATACAAAAAGGGAAGGAGGGAGGACAAATTTAGGATGAGATTGGTAACTAAATATTTTGAAATCACAGATGTTCAGCTGATAACTATTACACAAGTAGGGGTTATTTCCAAGTTGCATTATCATGACATAGAAGTCATGTGCTTTTGTGTGGTCAAAACTATCACTTTGTTCTCACAGTCATCATTATTCTTCTCAATAAACAATAAGTAGCCTCATTAGATCAGTCATCTAGATTGTAGAGCCTGCTGAAAAACGTGGCTGAACAGAACAAAACATGAGATGCAATGGTGCCACTTGAAAAGAACTACTCAATAGCACCAGTGTTCCTCAATCATGCTTGCAAGGGGGAGGAGGACTCACATGGCCTCTGGCTTCTAGTATCATTCTGGTGGTACAGAAAGGAGCTGAGTGTTACTGGTTTTCATGTTGCTAGTGTACTATAAGAAGTGGTGTCACAGATTTAAAAAATCAGATTACGTTGCCACTGTGGCATCATTGGGTCCATGCACACTCATCCAGTGTGTAAATGTATAAGAGCTACAGTCAGTAGAACTGAGTAGTCTCTAGCAGTGGTGTGCCAATTCAGGGTGTCACCTTGTATGGGCAGATGGGGCTTCCAGGAGCAGGGCTAAAAGAACTTCCTCCACTTTGCTGCTGCAGTGCATAGAATGGCTCCATGGCAGAAAGGTGGGAGGTGAACTTGGCCTGCTCAGCAGCTGCCCCCCCCCCCAGAGCCTACTAAGTCCCATTGCTGGGAGGGACCTAGAAGGAAGCCACCTGCTTCCACTGGGGTGTACTACCCGATCGGATGTGACTTGATGTGGTCTGCACCACTGCATTACTTCAATGACTTTTACTACAAGTAGTTATTTATTATGAAATAATACATTTGTAGGATACATTTGTAGGAAAACAATAGAAGGGTATTTGATAACTTCAAAAGAGAAAATGCTGGATTGTGGTTTTTCAAATACTTATATACATACATAAAGAGTGGTCTTGTACTTTAAAAATAATCCAAATCCAAATCCATATTACCCTCCATTGCCTTTCTTAACTTAACAACCCTTTATAGCTAGTCTGGCTTAGTAAGGCTGCATTCAATGGAACATGTACTGTGTATCTGACTGAGGTCATGGTGCCCCTTATTGACCTTTCTGGAGCACTATGAGGTTGAGCAACCACATTCAATGTTTATAGTTTATTGCATCTCCTTTCATGGAAAGAGGGAGGTGAAAGTGGTAACTGGACCATAGAACTCTGCTGAAAACAAAGGGATTTTTTGGGGAGGAGATATCTCAAAAGGAGCAATGGATGTTAATGTCTGATTTTGGGGGGTTGCAGACTGTCAGAAATAGTGCAAATTGAGTCCACTTTTAGGGTTAGGGTTAGGGTTAGTGCTAGGGAATCATGGGAATTGTTTTTTTTCTGAGACATTCAGCCTTCTCTGTCAGAGAGCTCTGGTTCCACAATAAAATACATTTCCCATGATTCCCTAACCCTAACCCTAAAAGTGGACTCAATTTGCACTATTTCTGGCAGTCTGCAACCCCCCTTAGTCTTGTCTTCATCTGAATGTTGCTGCACCATGTAAACTTGTCTCTTATTCCTTGCACTTTGCTACCTTTTCTATCCTTTTTTTCTGCAGTCCTCTTAACACCTCAAGACATTGGTTTTGTTTCCTAGAACATGAGTACATTCACTTGCCAGACATTTCAGAAGGAAAGACTGAATTTCGCTGCTATTTAGGTTGCATTTGTACTGTTTCAGAGTTACTCTAGCATGCTTGCATGCATGCTCAGCCTGTGGTTTCTGACCAACAACTATACCCACTCCTATTTGGGGGAAGCAAAAGTTGGAAAAAAGGTTCTTCTAGTCCCAATAGATCTCTAAACATACACAAAAAGGAAAAGAAAACACTTTCCCTGTGAATGTATGAAGTGATTTCTCCTCCAACTGCTCTGTCTTCCAGAGCAAAATTGACTAATGCTTGGATTTGTTCTCACATGATAAATTTACTACCTTGATGTCCTGCATACAAAACTGAACATTCTTGCTTCTTTTGCATAGAGAGATCAGTCCCTGAGTGCATTCAAGCAGGGAGCAAGCCACCAGGAATCAATGGGTTTCCCCCAGAGCAGTTTATGATCTCTGGAAAACACCCATCACTGGCACTTCTGCTGATGCTGGCCATGCCAAATGACTAGCTGGAATCACTGTAGAAGATAAAGGACTTTCAAAGTCAGTGTTAAGTATAAGGTCCATAAAAAGCAAACTGCTTTCAGGTATTTGGAGTAGGGTCTTGGGCTAGATCTGTAAACTATTCCAATTACCTCCTGAACAAAGAGCTCATATTTGTTTAAAAATATTTGCTTTAGAATACAAATTTACAAACTATTTTTGGAGAATTTAAGAATTCCAGTGTACATCTTTTAGTGTAGGGTAGAACTCTGGTACCATTTTGCTAGGGTGCTGAAGCCCAGGGTGGTGAAGGATTTTGTATTTGAGGCAGATCTGAGTTTTCACTCCCTCTAGTAAAAGCTTGAAGCTTGGGTGGGAGCACTTTGGTTTGCCTTCCAGTAGATGGATGGCTAGTTCTCTGGACTGCCTCAATGTGTCAGGTGTTTTACCCAAGGAAAGGCTGGAGAGGAAGCACCAGCTAAGCCCACAGCAGGTTGCTCTCTTTCTTATGGTCTTCTAGGATTGGAAGTGTTAATAATTAGGTCAAAACAGAACACAGAGAAACAGAATGGTTCCCAATTGGTAAAGGAGTCAGACAAGGCTGCATCCTTTCACCCTATCCATTCAACTTGTATGCAGAGCATATTATAAGAAAATTATAAGAAAAACAAGCTTGGACACAGAAGAAGGAGGAGTGAAAATAGAAGGAAGTAATATCAACCATCTAAGACATGTGGATGACACTGTAATACTAGCAGAAAATCTCACAGACCTGGGACACCTACTAAGGAAGGTCAAAAAAGAAAGTGCAAAGGCAGGCTTAATGCTGAATATAAAGAAATATAAAGAAAACAAAAATAATGTCCATCAAGGACCTTCACAAGTTCAACCTAGACAATGAAGAAATAGATAATTTAAAAATTCCCATACCTGGGATCAAACATTGATAGAAATGAGGACTGCAGTCAGGAAATCAGAAGAAGATTAAGAATAGGGGGGTTGTGGTGAATCCCCTTGCCACCTTTCACCTTAGCACAGTCCTGGGTTGTTGTTGTTTTTTTGTTCCACCCCTGCCACCCAAATATGTGTAAAGGACCCACACTAAAAACTTTAAAAGGTTAGTAGCGCAGTTTGGTTTGAAAACATAGGCCAAATGTTGTTGAAATGAGAATAAAAGTTTATTCTAGAATAGAATGGAATAAATATAAATTGTATCAAAGGTTGTCACAATGTTTGTTTCCAATTCTCTCTTAATATTTCAGCAACACAGGCTACCAATATCCCTCAGGATATAACACAACAGCAATTTCCTTCTTTAGAGTTTTGTATGTGTTCTGAGTCCCTCCCATCTGGACTCCAACTAACAAAATTTACAGTTCCCTCAAGAACTCCCAGAAATGCAACTCTCTCTCTGGCTTAACTTTCCTGAATCCTCAACTGCTTTCCCCCAACTGTCAGCTTGAAAAAAAAATTTCAAATGCTCCCAGCTTGAATTCTATTGGTTGGCCCTCATCTGCCTCCTGATTGGCCAGCTGGACATTCTATTCACCACAATGGTGGCTCTAAAAGAGCTAGAATAGATTCTTTAAAAAAAAATATTATTTTATTGAAAAAAGTTAAAAAGGGGGAAAAAGACACACATATTATGACATAACACATATGACATACAAACGTTGATCATAAAACATAAAACATACAACATTAAAAACATACAAATACATGACAACCACTAATGCACTTACAATATAGACAAAACATACTTCCTAAGCTGTGCGGAGGTGTTATCTATCTAATTAATCAAAATAACTAAATTTTTCTACGATTCTCTTACATCAAGATTATATTCTTACCAGTAAGGCTTAATGCAATAACACTAACTTTCGGGGATACACCAAGAACCTACCAAGAGATTGCTAAATTGAGAGATAAACATAATCCGTATCATTTATTACTATACTATTCATATTATATAAATTCCCAACCTATTACTGTATCTTTATATCTACAGATTATACTCAAATCTAACCAGTCTATATTCAGATTTAGTCTGTTAATGCAATATGTCCAATCTGATTAATGCAAAGATATGCAACTCTGCACAAAAGTTAGAATCATACAAGCCATTGTATTCCCTATTACCATGTATGGATGTGAAAGCTGGAAGAAAGAGGATAGGAAGAAAATCAATTCATTTGAGATAATGTGGTGCTGGAGAAGAATGCTGAGGAGTCCATGGACAGCCAAAAGAACAAACAAATGGGTCCTAGAGCAGATCAAGCCGGAAACCTCCCTGGAAGTCAAGATGACAAAACTGAGTCTATCATACCTCGGACACATCATGAGAAGGAAGGACTCATTGCAAAAGACAATAATGCTGGGAAATGTGAAGAGAAGTAGGAAGAGAAGAAGATCAAATGGAGGGACTCTATTAAGGAGATCATGGGTATGGGGTTTCAGGAATTAAGTAGAGCAGTGGAGGACAGGGGGTCTTGGAGATGTCTCATTCATAGGGTTGCCATGAGTCGATATCAACTCATGGGAAGTTAACAACAACAAAAATAAAGTGGCCCTTGTTTAAGTCAATATCTATGAGCAGTAACAACTTTGAATTTCAAGAATATTAACATTAGATACCCACTTCCAATTTTAAACCACCCTTTTGCTGTTTCCTGGGTGTATGTCCTTGCACAACTGCAGACCTGAGAGCTAGAATCTAAAAAATACTAATTATGAGTCAGACCTGAACTAAACTGAATAAGTGTCACAGAGACTAGAGAGTATCTAGAGGGTCATGAGCAGAAGTACAAGGCAAAACCTGAGTACCTCATACCAATCTTTTGCAATTGATAGTTATAATTTTGTAAACATAAGGTCTAATTTGGAGTTCTCCTCCCTCTATGCTTCTTCCAAAGTGATCCTATGCTCAGTTTTTCAAACATTTATGTTTTTTATTATATATATATTTGACTTATATATATTTTTGAAAGGCCAGCAGGCTAATTCTAAGCAAAAAATGTAGGAAACAAAAGTAGCAACGTTAGCTATATTTCTAATTAGCTCCAAGTGCTTCATGCATTTTTAATACTAAATTGAGCCCAACTGTTCTTTAGAATCTGTGAGCATCAAATAACTTGATCTGTGTCTCCTCTACTATTTCTATGCCTTTCTGTACACTTCCTCCTCCCTCGTTTACTTTTTCCAGCCTGTACAACCTGGAAACTAACAAGCTATCCATTAGCCATTTACTGTAGGTTGGCCAGACACTCCATAATTCTGCCAAGGCGCCAGAAGATTGTCTGAATTGGTAGGCTAAAATTGATGGGCCACAACCTATGCAAAGTACTTCAAACTAGTATATGTAGTAGTATATGCATATGACGATGAACCTCAAATTCTAGGAAGTGAGGTTGAAGCTGCATTATGAGAAATTAGAAAAAATAAATCACTAGGAACAGATGATATTCCAATTGGACTGCTAGAATCAACACATACAGAATCAACTCTAGTGTTAACTAAAATATATCAACAAATATGGAAAACCAAATGCTGACCAGCAAATTGGAAACACTCAATATACACCCCTAGCCACGAAAATGGGGATGCAAGACACTGCAGCAACTAAAGGACATAGCACTAATCTCCCACACAAGTAAAATTATGCTTAAAATACTGCAACACAGAGTCCAACCACTTATGAGAGGTGCAAGCAAGGTTCAGGAAAGGTAAAGGCACTCAGGGCCACATTGCAACCATACAATGACTAATGGAGCACACCAAGTAATTCCAAAAGAAAATCAGCATGTGTTTTATAGACTATAGCAAAGGCTTTGACTGCATCAATCTTGAAAACTATGGAACACTCTCAAAGACATGGGAGTGCCAATACACTTGATAATTCTGTTGAGAAAGTTGTATTCAGGACAAAAGACCACCATCAGAACAGAATATAGGGAAACAGATTTATTTCTTTAAAGTTTAAAGCATTGATTCCTAAACTTCATTTCCCAGAATTCTTGACTGTTGGGCTTCTGGGAGATGAATTTCAAAACACCTAGAGGACAAATGTTTGGGAACCAATGGTTTAAAGCATAAACAAACAAACAAACAAACAAACAAAACTTTGTTATTGCCTTAAGTGGTGGCTGTGTTGTAGATAGCAGCCAGTGCGGGCTGCATTCATGAGTCTGGTGCAGTGCAAACAATACAGCATTACAATGTAGCATTGCTTCTGAAGACACTGCTGGGAGGGGGAGATGGCTGCCCTCAGCTGTCTGAAATAATAATAGACTTCTTCCTACAAATTATATAGAATTCATTCTCAAAGTGCAATCATTATTTGACTGCCTCATTCACTCCTTTGTGCATGAACATGCTGAAAAATATAGGTCATGATTATATTTTGGCATCCCATTAGAAAGAAGTTCAATCACTTTAATAAGTTTTACTTCAGAAATATAAAGACTTAGAACATAGGTCTTTACTATTTCAGTACCTAGTACCATGAGGAAGGAAAAAGAAATGTGTACTGATATCCAACTATTTAAAGCAGGGGTAGGCAACCTTTCCCCTTTAAGGGCCGAGGGACTTCAGCTCCCAGAATCCCAGGAGATATTGGCCAACATGCGACTATTGGCCAACATGGCTGAGGCTTCTGGGAGCTGAAGTCCCTCGGCCCTTAAAGGGGAAAGGTTGCCTACCCCTGATTTAAAGCCAACTGCATGAATATGCTGGATCTTGTTCTTGGCATGCTTATTCAAGTTTCCCTAAAATGTGGTCTGGGTTTAAGACATTAGGATGACACTTTGACATTGTTGTCAGCTGCCCCTAATTACCAGGGAGAAACATGTATGTATGTATGTTGTTAGTACCAATAGTAATGTGGATAATTAGGATTTGTGATTATTATAAATGCATTTTCACAGTCCAGCCTGTGTGATTGGGCATGCATAGTTCCAACCATTTTTTTTTTACAACAGCAGAAGTTCAGCTTTTTAACACAGGAGATAGTGAGTAATTTAGTTTGTTCCCCTCTCTATCACACAACAGATTGGTGGTCATAGTGTTGGGCCTCTAGACGGAACCCTGCCTGGTGTGCACACATATGATATGTGGATCTCAATTAGAGTCTACATAAGTAAAGTATTCCACAGCATGTTGTTTGCCTAAGGAAACGATATATAATACTTAATGAACCAGCAACAGCACTGTCTGGAAAGTATTACAGTAAAAGTGGCAAGATACAGCACATGGATACAGCTAATGATTTTCTGATGAAAATTAGCTCTTTCCATAACCCTGCTGATTTACTGCTTCTCTAGATGATACACTGTAAGGTGAAAAACCCATCTAAGCATTTACCAGCACATTGGAGAATTACTGTATTTTTTTACCTTGCCAAATAATTAGCCCCCAAAGCTGCTTACTGTTGCTTAGGACAAAAGATACTTCCCCACCATTTCCATCTATGTTTTGGAAAATTGCCTAAGGTGCTCAGAGAATTCCTCATAAATGGCATTCCTACCACTATTCTAACAAAATCTTTGGTTTTAATTTAAGAATTCCTTAATTGCCAGCGATAGGGTCTCTACACTCTACCATGAAAAGGCCAACATTTGACATGGTTCTGTTTCTCCAGACAAACCATGGAATAAAACCATGGTTTGGAAGCTTCCAGATTTGGAACAGAGATGGCACTGGGGTGGATCACTGTATATAATTCAATTATGTTCACAGGATAGGATTCCTCATCACAGAAAGGCTGACCAAGTGGATGGATGGGGATAGAGGCTTCTATTATGACTCTGGGCTTTCTAACAGCCCACTAAGATGGTTCAGTCCAAAAATTACTTATTCACTTCACTCTGACACTCATGAAACTATTTTTACTAGGTTGCAATCCTAAAAGGGTCTGTACAAGGATATAAACCACACTGAAAACAGTGGGGCTTCCTTTTGTGTAAAACCTTGGCCTGAATCCACCATGCAGGGTTAACATCAGCACCAGCATGATGGAGTTTCCTTCCTTTCCCTTTTCCTCCTCCTGTCTCCTGCAGCTGTCAGAGCTGTTCAAATGACAACTCCAGAGAGTTTCACATCCCCTGAAACAGCTTTAGGTACACAGTAGATGAGAAGCTTGCTTTCTTTTACTTCTGCTGTTTCTCCAATAGAAGGTCATACACAGGATTGGGTTGCACAACTGACAGTGGATCCAGTTGTAATTACTAATAGAACAGCTGCAAATCAAATACGCTCAGCAATGTGCCACCCCCATCTGGATTGAGAGTTATTAGGGGAAGGGAGAGAAATAGTGCCATGGTATGTATGTATGCTTGTAGGTATTTAATTTAAATCCTGCCTTTCAGTATGTGACTCAAGACCCAAGGATACAAGTTAAAGCCAAATTTGGTTAAAACAGTTGCTGCTGCTGCTATCTCTCCTCAAGGTGTTTCCAACTTATAGTAACCCTATGGAAAAACCTATCATGGTGTTTTCTAGTCAAGATTTGTTCAGAGTGTAGTTTATTTTTGCCTTCTTCTGAAGCTGAGTGAGTGTGACTTCCCCATGGTCACCAAATGGGTTTCTATGGTTAAGCGGGAATTTGAACTCTGATCTCCAGAGTCATGGTCCAATGCTCAAAACCATGAAAAATGGCTCTACTATTTTATAATTGCTTTCATTTGTTTCTTATTTATTTGATAAATGAATTTCATGTAATATTATAGAAGCTGTTTTTTTTTAAAAAAACAAACTTTTGTACAATCTAGTTAAAATGATAGATAATATAAAAGTGAAAAAGCAAGTAAGCAACCATATTAAAACATTAATTTTAAAATAGTATAAAAGACAGTTGCAGCAGAATGATTATATAAAATACAGTATATCTCAATTTTTTTTTTAAAAAAACAGCACTTCTACAATAGCCATTTAATAAAAAGGTATTTGCCTGTCAGTAGAAATAGACCTAACCAAACTAAGGAATTCAGGCACATTCAAATCAAACTGCATATGTACCCAATCATTTAGGATATAATATCTAGATATCTAAAAGAGTGGATGAGCTCTGAACCACTTCCATGAAAGTATGCTAATAATTACAGAAACAGGCAAACATTTAAAAATTTCATCCCAAATTTGTGCCTCCATTTTTTCCCAGATCCATAAGTTGCTTCCATATTTTTTTTTCAGCTCCATCCTCAGGCTATGAATGTGGAGTAGCACTATATTAGAGGATGGGCTGGAGAAGTATGACGTTTTTCTCAGGCTTAACACTTACAGTTTATTTGCAGAGACAGCGGCACAGCCAAGGCTTCCTCTTTTCAACCTCTCTCCTACCTAGGAAAATGTCTGAAGAAAGACCTCAAATAAAACTGTGAGACAAAATGGCAATCACTGGAAAAGTGGGCAATCACTCTCTGGAAAAGTAGAAGAAACTATTGAAATGCAGGATGAGAGAACTTAAAATAAAGCTGCCTCCAACTGCACTACTGGTGTCTAAAAGATTTAAATATAAAGATAAAATAGCATCTAAACATGCATAAGACTGCATGGTTAGACTTGGTGGAGAATAAGAACTGATGACAGGAGAAGCATGAGTTTATGCACACATCACATGCCACATACCTAAGGATACTTCATGTTTGTGAATTCTGCGCTCTCTTTCTCTCTCTTTCCCTCTCTGCATTGGAAATGAAACAGATGACGCTGCCTTCTACAAAGTCAAACCATCTGTCCAATATGTAAAATATCCTTATATGATACTACAGGAAACACTACAGCTCTCCAGGATTTCATAATGGAAAATAGCTCAACTAAAACAAGCTGTTTTCAAAATAATAGAAAATTTAGCCTATTGTGAAGTTTGAGTCCTTGATGTCAGTGGAATCATTAGGCTATTACAGACCCTCCACAACACCCTCAAACCTATCCATTTTTATACAAGTGTGTCTGAAAGAAAGTGAGTAGCAGTAAGAGTGCAAGGAGCCTCTGTCATTAGATGCTGACAAGTGTCAATAGAAACCATATGAAGTGTTGTTCTGATTGTTCTTACTGTCTCCACTAGATAGTCTCTGCACTACAGCATCCACATGCAGATACAATCAACCAATACACATAAACACACACACACTTGATGCACCCATTGTGGGATGGCAGGGACCATGACAGCCACATTTCCCATGGTCCCTAGTGAACCTTAAGAGTCTGAGAAACCCAGTGGAAAGCCCAGACACAAGATGATTCAGGTTAAGTAGGAAGCAGGGAAAGCTAATAGGAGGCACTGGCAATTTTAACTTAAAGAAAAAAATGAACACCAGTTGGGCTGGACCTGGATTTTGGAGAGATCTGGATTTGATCTGATATTCAGACTAGGAGGGGGTGAAATCATAAAATGTATGATTTACCCCTCATTCCAAATCAAGCCTTTCAGGCATCACTCCTCTTTGCAATTGGTAGTCTTCTGTTTCTGTCAATCTCACTGCCCATGTTCTTGTTACCCTCATAACATATGACCATATAGTTTGGCTGTTTTAGAGCAAGTTGAAGACTGATAGGTTGAGTGCAGCCAGTGGTTTAACAAGAACTCTCATGTTTTGTTAGCAACAGACTGAATCCTTTATGGTTCTATGAGATTAACAGAACACTGTCTCTGGAAGCTATATGTATTTTGATATTCTATTTGGCAGAGTCCTGGCTATGAAATAATCTTTCTCTTTACAGAGGAAAACACAGGGGATCTTCTACTTTAGTGCAGCACTTTGCTGAGGGGAAATTATGGACTTTGATTGCCAACAGATGTAATCTTGTCAAACTAGTACAGAAAATAAAGCCTCAAGGTGAAAAACCAGACTGTATGTAGAAAGATGTCAAAGCTGTCTGTCACCTGTCCATCCAAACCTTTCTTAACATCTCTTATCTCTGAGAAATGAAGCAAATGTCTTTGAACTGGGCATGCTGCCATCCTAACAGATGGTTACAAATTTAGGCAGCCAAGAGACTATGCTTGTGTTTGTAGGCAGCCTGAAGAAGAGAACATCTTAATATGACAGAAAGTGAGAAAAAGGAAGTGCAATGGATCAAATGATCTTGAGATGTATTTAATTGGAACCTTTAACTCTGAAAAAGTGATTGTCTTATACTAGATTTGAAGCAAGCTAGGAGATTATTTTACTCCCCAGAAAAGATAGGAGTGACTCTTTACACAAGCCTACCTGAAGTTGAAATCCTGTACCAATTTACCTGGAAGAAACCTCACTTAATATAATTCAACTTACTTCCAAGTAGATCAGGGACTGGGCTATTCATTTTTGGATTTGCCATACATATGCATTCTACAAAAATCAGCATTGTCCAAAGGAAATCAGAAAAAAAAATCTCAAGCATGCCATATAAGCATTGTGGCTTTACACAGGTTTTCCATGATAATGAAAGCAGATTAATATTTTTATTTAAAATAAAGAAATGTTATTTTTAGGATGGGTGAGGATTTCAATTAGAAAATTTAAACTCAGTTTCTAAATGTTGTTTTATCATTGCAATGGAATGAATTTTAATTTTTTTTGGGGGGGAGGGGAATGAAATGTGGGATAATGTGAAACTCACATATTTGGCCATTCATGTGGAGGGCATTAAATGCTGAGTTCTTCAAAGTCTAGATTTGGATTTCTAATTCAGCTAGTGGTGGAGTGTGGGAAGTGTGGACCACACTGAGTGACACTCAAAAGCAGGAGGTGACACCTGGTTGGGCCCTCCTCC
>CM034706.1:154614700-154632125 GCA_020142125.1 Phrynosoma platyrhinos
AATAATAAAAATGATTGAAAATGTATGTTTCTTTGGATAATGGGGTTGGTTTTTGTTTTTTGTTTTACACATAATTGTATTTTATGTGCAGAAGATGCTATTTCCTGTGCTTAAAATACTATTTTCTACACAAACATTCATGTGTAAATTTTGTGTAGAATGTGTTCAGGTAAAGCATTTTTGGAATAGAAAAATATTCCTGTGGAGGAATATAGTTTCTGAACCGAAAATCCTATATTGTGCACAAAAATCCATGTGTGTCTTTAGTGCAATAAGCCCTGAATAGTCTTTGAAAACTGCACAGTTCTTTAAGTCTTTCTTACAGCACGAAGGAAATTGCTCAGAGTACTCCTTGTTTCCTTTCAGAAGAAAATTATAAAGAATTGCACTTCTGTTTCTGAGGCACTGCTATCCCAAGGGGAGAGGAGCTTGCTAGTGATAATGACAATGAACAACTAATAATTTAGAATAGTTACAGAAATTCTTGAAGTATACATACGAGCACAAGCTTTTAAATGGCTAAGTCTAATGATTTTTTTTATTCTCATTTACCAAGTTCTGAAAATATGACCAAGACAGATCTAAGTTTGGGAAACAGGTGTAATTCTTTTGGGATTAAATAGGATCATTATGGGTTCAATTGCCTGTCCCTTGAGATCCATTCCAGATGCTCTTTGCCTTGTTACAGTAAATGGAAAAGTAGTTGGCCATTCAATAAGTAGAAAATATGGCCTCATTCTATAAATAATCATCATAGTTTCTAGCACACAAAAGAACAGCTGCTACAGAAGTCTAGTTATGAACTTTGTTATGCTGTTTGCCATGGGGCACTGTTGTGCCTTCTTCACTTTGAAGTGGCATCTCCCAGGGGACATGGATGAATGCCTATCTGAAAAACTGGCTTTCAAGTATGTGCGTTTTGTTGACCTATCGAGAGAAAGAAGAGTAAAGACACTTGGCTTCAAAAGTAAAAGTTTTGGCTATAGTATGTAACTCTGTGGACTAATGATGAAGAGTTTCCCATTCACAATTTCCCCCCCTTGAGACACATGTGTTCTTTTTAAGACACAAATGAAAATAGGAAAAACAGACACAGTCATCTCACTCATACAGCAATTCTATGAGATACATTATTCTGGGACCTTCTTATTTTAAGCATGTATTTTGGCACTGAGTTACAGAGCTTTTCTAAAGAATTACAGGAAAATGTTTTATACCATATCTGACTATCTGCCCATTCAGCTAGAACTGTTCACACTGCCTGGCAACATCTCTACAGCATAGTGGACATGGAAAATTTCCATCAGTTGTTACCTGATCCTTCTAACTAGAGATATCAGGACCAAAGTAGAAGCAAAGTTGGTTCTTTACCACTGAGCTGTGGTTCATTCTCAAAATTTCACAATGCCAATAGTTTCTGTAACTGCCTAGAGTATGTAAATTTGGTTTTGGCTAGCTTATGGGAAATAAGAATCAAAGGAATACTTTATACTGCATGGTTCTGAAAGTTTGTATATTTTGGAGATGCAAGTTTGTATATTTTGGAGATGGTTGTTTGCTATTTATTTTTATTATGGTGCACATGTGAGCACTTGGTAAACTCATCTTCTCAAACTGTAAAGCAGTAAGAAGTTCACCACACTACCCTACTAGATGATAAATCTGGGAAAGCAGTTTTCATGGGGGGAAAATAAAGGCTTAGATGATGCCAAGGCTGGGTTCAGAGAATAGCAGCCCTCTGAGGTTACCTTGCCCAGGGATCTTCCACAACTTGGAGCAGCATTAGATAATGCCACGTACGCACACATTCTGGTAACTTAGCACTTGATAAATTGTGTATATATTTATTCTGTGCAACTAGTGGAAGGTTAAAATCAAATTTCCACACAGGTTTCAGAATCAGTTACTCTCATAATTCTGAATTGTCTTCAGTTTCATAAAATATTTAATCCCAAGTATATTGGCAGCAAAAAATTGTAATGAAAATAACATTCAACTGTGTGTATCTCTGGGATAATTTCTCTGTTTTCTTTGGGGACCTCTTTATAATATTCCAGCTAGTACCAGTTTATTACCCAGTATGTGTGAGGTACTTTTTTTGTAGGAGCAGGGGGACGGGACATACCCTTCCTACAAATCTGTGTAAACACTGATGACAACTGCCAAAAGTATAGTTCTACAGCACATAATATAGATGATGATGAAAATAGTTTATATTTCACTGTGACCAGCTAGTTTTTAGTTTTATATTGTTATGTCTTTCATGGTTATTTATTAATTTTATTCAGTTATATCCTGCCTTTCTCCCAATAATGGGACTCAAGGCAGTTAACAACGTATTTTAAAACAATACAGATTAAACCTATGTTTTTGTTGTCATTAGGTTGTTTCTGACTTACGACAACCCTAAGTAGTACATATCATGGAGTTTCCTTGAGAGGATTTGTTTAGAGGGGATTTATCTTTGCCCTTTTTGAAGCTAAGAGAGTGTGACTTGCCCAAAGCCAATAGTGGGTGGTCAAGTGGGGATTTGAACTCTGGTCACTAGAGGTCTAGTCCAATACTCAAACCACTACACCATGTTGGCACCCATTAAAAGATATTAATAAAAGTATAAATATAAGAAGGCAAAATTCAGAGACATAGCTGTGTGAGTCTGGAATATCAGTACACAAATTTTGATTTTGCAGAATCATTGTACACACAATGATTTTGCAGAATCATTGATATAAACTTTGCAAAATAAGTTATCCCTGAACAACACATCTCAATGTTCTTTTCACTGGAAAAATAGTTCCCCAGAGGGACAAGAATGACCCTGAAGCCTCCAAGAGCATGGCTGGCTCAAGTGTGGGTTGTTGTTTTTTGGATGTTTTTTTGGGGGGGGGGGTAGCTGGGACTTTTTTGCTAAAAAAATTTGGACCAAATTTGCTTTTTGCACAAAGTACAAATGTTTTTGTGCAGAGATGTGTATTTTGTTCAAAACAGACTATCTTGTAGCAATTTTTTTTATTTCAAACAAAGTTTTTAGTGAAAACATTTCCCCAAAAAAGCCTCAAAGTGTAAAAAAAAACAAAAGACCCAACCCCAACCCCCAACATGCCCAAATATACAAACTCTAATATGCTGACCATGGGGATGGGGGGGGGGGCTTCTGAAATTATTCACTGTTTCATAGAAGAAAAAATAAGCCAAGATTTTCCACTCCACACCATGGAAAATAAGTGAGTTTTGCCACCAAGTACAGAAAAGAACATGGCTCTCTCCAGTCCTGATCCAAGAACTTAACCTCTGCATCAAGTAGCTCTCAAGCACACCACTGAATCCATAAATGGTAGGATGCTTTGTTTTCCCAGATGAAAACTGTCTTTCTTATTGCACAGGAGGCAATAACTCTGAGTTTCAGAATTAAAACTATTCTTTTTTTTTAAAGAAATATCAGACAGCATTACATTGGATGTAATCATTTTTTAAATAAAAACAACTTTTTAAAATAGTTAAGAGTAAAAGAAATATCAGATTTTACATAAATTATAGGTTGATCTATTGCAGGGGAGTTAGTGAGATTTAGTCTTCATGAACATTTTTAAATAGTGGAAAATACAGTCTCAATGAGAAGTTCAATATCAGTTTACAACTAAACTCTGCTTAGAAACTGAGGTATTTAAAAAATGGTAAGCAATGGTGGAAGAACAAAGGAGACATTTATAACCATCTTTTGTAGCATCATCATATTTAGTCACGGAAGAACAGCTTAGCCATGATCAGATTATTTTCATTTATAAAATGACTCTTCATGGGCATATGGAAGCAATAGTCTGTTGCTTTAATATTGATCAGTGGGTATAAATAAAAGGAGTTACCAATAAAGTTTGTGGTTTTAAATGTATATAAATCAAATGCCTTCACTTTTGCTTTTGACACTGATCTCCATGAACATTTTGGCCTTGATTTTCAATAATGGGATTAGGCAATGTTCTACCAAAGCCATGAGATGAACAAGCACAGCTATCCCCTTTGAACTGGATGGTGCTAATCATGTTCTCAATGAGCTGAGGGTAGGCATTAAGAATTACTAATACAAATGGAAGACAAAGGACTTTGAGGGGAAAAGATTATTGTGGAGGAGTGACGCAGTGGTTTTGTGTATAAAACTGAAAAATTATATCTATTTCGTATTTACAAATATTGTGCATGGTGGGACTGTGTTACCAAGCATATATTAGAGTGGTGTTTCCCAACCTGTGCTCCATGGAACCCTTAGGGCTCTGCAAGTCAAAAAGGTTGGGAACCTATGTATTAGAAAATTGCATAGGAAACTGTCCACCTCTGATATCTGCAGATGTTAGATGAGCAAGTTTTTGTTTTGTTGTCAGGGAGAAATATGTTCCTCAAACTGTACTGCCTTTGCTCCTGGAGTGGTCTTCTCCAGTACCCTCCAGATGTTTTGGACCACCATTCCTAGCATTTCTAGCCTAGAGGAGGAATCTTCATGAAACTGTAACATATAACATGCTGCTGCAGATCAAAGTCCCATCTATTCCAACATTCATTGCCACTTGAAGCCAGACATAATTGTGGGTATCTCCAGAGCTATATCTCTGTTCTATATAGTACTTCATTTCCCTTTCATTATAAGTTCAGTTACTTATCTTCACTGAATCAGTCTAATCATTTTTGAAACCCACAAACTTAGTAAACAAACTTATATCTTTTGATACTGAATTA
The DNA here is from genome assembly GCA_020142125.1 of Phrynosoma platyrhinos. Taxonomy (NCBI): domain Eukaryota; kingdom Metazoa; phylum Chordata; class Lepidosauria; order Squamata; family Phrynosomatidae; genus Phrynosoma; species Phrynosoma platyrhinos. The sequence continues at coordinate 154,619,429 of CM034706.1, forward strand.
CAAATATTAGTCATATATAGGGATACAAAGAATACTTGAACATTTTCTAATCATTGACAAAAAGGGGGTGTTTTAATATAGCCAGATATCCTTTTGAAAAAATAGTCAGCTAGAATGTGATTTTTGTAATTTTGAGAGGTTTTTTGTCCAAATTACAAGAAAAATCACAAAATGAAAACAATAATTAAAATATGTGGCATTCAATCAAGAGAAATTTTTTAACATTCATTCTTGTATGCAAGAACAAAATAGGTGAACCTATCCCTTTTATGATTATTCTGAATATATTGCCAGTTTGTCCTCTTTCAATGCATAGTTTATAGTCTTCTGTCTCTCTGCGATGCTTCCCTATGAGTTAACATTTACCTCTCTGAACTGTAAAGCACCAAACATTTTAGCCTTCTTCTGAGAAGGGAGGCCTGCTAATGCCTTTGAAAAGAAAAGAGAATCTACAGATGTTTGTTTTAATTCTTTTCTCCCCAACTGCAAGTTTATTTTGATGTACAAACATTCATACCCAAATAAGTTTTCCTACAACTTTGCTATGACTGCTCTAGTACCCTTTTCCACATTCATCATATTTGTTTTAAGATTGACTATGCAGAACTTGACACAAAATTCTAAATGTGCTAGCACCATAAATTTATACAGTAGCACTATGATACTGCCTATCTATTTTTTTCCATAGTAAAACTTCCAGAACCATATTTGCCTTTGTTTTACTGTTATAGCACACTGAGTTGTTGATGGTAGAATATGGAATTAGAATATTAAATCATGGCTGGATTTCAAAAAACTTGGTCTTAGGCAGTGAAAATGTTGTCCTTTTGGCCATGTTGTGAAATGCTTCTGAACTCAACTTCAAACCTGGTTTCTATATGGCCCAAGAGCTTGCTGCCTGCAAACAACAAGTCTAAAGGTCCCTTGGAGATTTTAAAGTGCTCCTATTTTGGGGTATGGTAGAGAGTTCCACTTTAAATGTGTAACTTTTTCTAGTCAGCGATGTGAGCAAAGCAAGCAGCTGTCAACAAACAAGAGTCCCATACCAATCTGTACAAACAAACAAACATTTCATTTAAACTCCGGAAAAGTTTGAAAAAATAGTTTGGTTTGGTTTCCTGACCTTCACAAGGCTAGTAGGAAAAAGTAAAACACATTGTGGGCAAAACAATGCAAATTTTTTTTTTTTGACAAGCCGGAGCATGTCTAGAGGAAGGTGACCAAAATGGTGAAGAGTCTGGAAACAATGTCTTATGAGGAGAGACTTAGGGAGCTGGGTATGTTCATGAGAAGAGATGGTTAAGAGGTGATCGGATAAGTATAAGTACTTGAAGGGATGTCATATTGAGGATGGAGCAAGCTTGTTTTCTGCTGCTCCAGATAACAGAAGACAGAACAATGGATGCAAGCTATAGGAAAAGAGGTTCCAGATCAACATTAGGAAGCGTTTCCTAACAGTAAAAGATGTTCAACAGTGGCACACACTCCCTTGGAAAGTGGTGGAGTCTCTTTCTTTGGAGGTCTTTAAATAGAGGCTGGATGAGTCATCTGTCAGGGATGCTTTGATTTTGAGTTCCTGCATGGCAAGGGGCTTGAACTGGATGGCCGTTGTGGTCTTTCCCAGCTCTGTGATTCTATTATTCTATGATTTCAGTGGCTCCCAGTGGCTTGTGATTTCATTTTGGCATATGGCATAAGGAAATATATGTTTCAATTTAAAGATGTTTTTATTGTGTCATACATAGACATGGGCAAAAATAACATGGAGGGAATAAAGTGTCTTTTGACTTAGAAATGGGAGAGTTTTAGAAAGTTGAGTATAAAAGATAAAAGATAAGAGCAACATATTCTAGAGGTAGGGATGGCATATGTGAATCTATCAATGGACTGGCTTTAGTCACTAGACAGCACATGTCCATATATAGAGACACTAAGGATAAGCTGAAAAATAAGGAATGTATTTCACTGTTTAGTAAACTGTGTTGTTGTTGTTGTGTGCCTTCAAGTAATTTCTGACTTATAACAACCCTAAGGTGAACCTATCACTGGGCTTTCTGTGGGTAGGTGTGATTCACCCAAGGTTCCACAGTGGGTTTCTATGGCTGAGTGGGGAATTGAACTCTGGTCTCCAGAGTCAGCATCCAATGCTCAAACCACTACACCACACTGGCCTTCAACCAGAGTGTAGCCCCATTTTCTGTATTGAATCAACAAGCAAAGAGGAGAATGTGTTAGTGCTGCCCCTCAGTTGTCATTTTCACTACCTACATTTGGAGGGGAACAATCAATTAGTAACTAAAATTATAACAGTATTTGAAAAAGTACACCAGTCCTCCAACTGACATGGAGAATGCCCACTGACAACAGAAGATTTCCAGGTTGTCTTGCTCTACAAAAGAACTGTTGACACGAGGGGTATTCTTATGTATTGACGAGTAAATGCTTACAACTAGCAAACAAATAGTTCTAGTAATTTTTTTTAATACTATGAAATGGCCAAAGTGTTACAAAGTACACACCTTGCATCATAAAGTACTAACTCCAAAAAGAAATGGACTGCAATTATTGGTAGACATGTGGAACTGGCATTCAAAATGTACTGGATTATACTCAGGGAAAAGCACTGCATTCAGCTAATGAGTAAAATGTTGAAGCATGAGGGAGCTTCCACAAAATACAAAAGGACAAAAGGAACACTGTTCAGATCTCAAAATTAAAATAGGTAAGTACAACAATGAAAACCACTATAGGTTTGGGTGGCCCTAAATTAGTCTGATTTAGAGCTAAGATGTTAGGCTGTAGCCTTTAAACAGTAGGTACATCAGTAAACACATTACTTGATTCATCTGTGTCCATTTTAATCTCTAATATATATATTTTAAAATCTTCCCTTTAGCAAAGCTAGAGTTGTAACTAAAGTGTACAAGCCCCTTACATATATAATGTCTTCTCCCCTGAGTTATCCTTGCTTTTTAATAATGAGTAGTAACTTATGATGCAATACTTAAAAGCTGTGTTACACTTCCATAAGTATCTCCAAAAATAGCAGACTGAAATTCTAGTGATATGAAAATTTGTTTAAATTAAAAATATTTGAATTTAAATAGATTTATTTAAATCAATTGGTTGAAATGCTAACCACAATATGTAATCGGTGCAGCTGTGAAACAGAGATGAAATTGAATCTTCTTAAAAACAAAGAAACTGTCAGCTATTCTAATCCAGAACTTGCTTTTTTCAAAACTGAAATATTGGGGTGATCTGCTCATATGAGCAATGTGACACCAAAGGTACTCCTATAGAATCATGCTGATCTCTAGAATAAGTAGAATGAGTTAAAAAGCCATTTCTATGAAAGATGCTGTGATCTTCTATGAATATACTCTCTGATGTCATCTGCCAATGTGAAGATACCACTAGAGTAAGCACATATCTGAATGAACAGCCTGGCTCTGAGAGCATATGAACTCAATTTGTGTGGTTGAATAATGATCCAAAATGCATAATTAATTTATGGAATTCATTTATACTAGATGGCTTTGATGGATTTAAAAGAGAATCAGTCAAATTTCATAGAGGTTAGGTATATCACTGGACATTAGTCATGATTAGCAATGGATAGATCAGTCAATTTCCATCCAGCATCAGCTTTACAAGTCTACTCCTTTCCACTTCTCTGTAAATATGGTGATTTTTTTTAAAGCACAAAAATTATATTATTTCTGAATATATTCTCCACCCCCACTGAATAACATTTATGGCACATATTTTATCCTTAAATATACCTTATAGAATTATATTCAATTTGGTATATTTTTTAGCCCCAAATTATACTGCAAAGTGTGAAAACTGGGAAGAAAAAAAACCCCAGATCTATTCTAACACAATGTTGTTTTCCTTTAAAATGTGGACTGAACGTAGTTCCTGAACATAGCTACCTATGATAGCTATATGACTCTTTCATAGGCAGAAAAGGAGAGGGCTATTGTCTTAATTTGCTATTTTCCCAGAGGCACCAGGCAGATCATTTTAGAAAGCAGGATATCAGACCAGGTACATCTTTGGTCTCAATCATTCATCTGTTCTTACATTCATAACTCAAATGATTGTAATTGTATGGATTCTTATCTCTGGGCAGACTTGTATTCACAGAAATGATAGAATTTCCATGGTGGTGATAGATTGAAAAACAATTTTAGGGCATCTGAACTATGGCTGGTACACACTGGTTTCTGAACCAACTAAATGCTATTGCATGGGGGGGGGGACACATCTTATTACATAGAGGCTGCTTTACGTTTTTCCTAAGGGTTCTTAAGTTTGTGGTGGTGTGTGGAGAATTTTCCCCAATTTGGCACAGCAATCCACAGCACACAAACAGCTTGCTGCATGGAGACAGTCGCTACAGGGAGCAATTTAAAGTGGCCTCCAGGTGGAGGCTGCTTTCATGAGCTCTGGTCCTAAACCATACAATTCAGCAAAGAATGAAAGATCACAACAGGGGAGCTGGGTTGGTGTGTAAATCAAGAGAAAGACTTGGACTATGCTTTAGAGAGCAAATGAATCTTGTACTTGAAATCCACATAACTTGATATCCTGAAATGAGACATTTTGAGGACACATTCCCACAGAAAAATCAATCCATTCATTTCAGGATTACTCCATATTGAAACTTAAATCTGATTTTATTTGTCTCCTCCCTCCCTCCTTTCCTTCCATTTTTGTAGGAACATATGAATCATTTAGAAATTGGAGCAATATGGAACTTTTCCTGTAGCTCTGATATTACACTACATCATTGTATTGGCATGAATTATGGTTTCATGTTTAAAATAATAAACATGTAGATAGTGATAATAATTATGGAAGTGATGATGATGGTGATGACGACAATGGTGATGATGTGTATTATGATGCATTATTATAGTGGCTCCATCTATACGTGGCATGTTCTAACAATATAATTTTTCAATGTACTTCATGACTACAATCTTAATTACACTTACAGTCATGTAAGCTTCAATAGGGCTCAGTTTTTCCAAGTAAACATACTTTGTATAGCAGTGTAAAGATCTTCTTTTGGCTATACAACAATTAACACTGAATTGGAAGATAACATTGCTCTGATTTAAATCTATATCCTTACAAAATCAGGGTTCCTTGCTATCTTCCTTTCTTCCCACCTTTTACTTATTCATTGTATTATTCTGAGCATCAAAATATGGCAATTTTTTTTTAAAAACCCCTCTATCTTTCTTGAACATTTGCCCCATCAATTATTTTTTTTCATTGATGAAAATAGCAATAGTTGTTCCTCTTAAGTCATACAAATAGTTTGTAACAAAACCAGGGTGGGGTGGGTGTTTAGTGTCTTTCTGATTTAGCCCAGGAATCACAGCTGCTACTTATACAGTAGGCTTTCCAGGAGTTGTATAATTTCAGATAGTTGCATAATTTCAGGAAAGAAGGGATACAATTATATTATCAGAAAATATTGTCAAACTCTCCACATTTCATTGCACTTATGCAGAAGTGGTCTGCATTAAATGGCAGTACACATGCCTTCCACACCTTGTACCCTTCAGATATGTAGGCCTAGAACTGGCTGAAGGCTTCTGGGAATTGTATTTTCAACATATCATAAAGGCACTTGGTTGAGGAAAGCTGCTATAGATAATGAATTTTACATTTGGTCAAATTCTTTTTGCTTTCATTAACACTGTGTAGCTAGCTTTAAAAACAAGTGTACATTCTCTCCAATCATTCCCATATCTGAAAAATATGCAAAGAATGATAACCATCTGTCTTGGAGTTTCCTCTCAGTATGAATGAGAGCAGAGTAGATGTGATTCTAAATACACTGCTGTCACTGAAGAGTGAGCCGATGTCAAATTATATCTCCTTTTTCCTATTCAGGATGATTTATTTAAGCTGTTTCTCTGCTCTTGCTAATGTTGTGGTATGGATATATCGAAATGCATTCAGTAATGCACACGGAATGGACACATATATTGGTTTTTGAAGGCTTCTCTATGATAGAGATCAAAATATATTTCAGTGTAGGTAATTAGATGATTTTGTGTAAGAATTCATAATGACTGGTGTATACAAGTATCCCTTGATATGAAAATGTTGCAATTTGGGTACATTTGCCTAAACTTTGAGGGAGAAACTATTACTCTAAGGTAAACTACATGCTCTTCATGTAGAGGTTCCCGGGTTCAATCTTTGGTAACTACAATTATTTTAAGGTAGAAGGTCAGGGATGTGTCCTTCCAGATATGGCTGGATTACAACTCTGATGATCCCTCACTATTGGCTATGCTGGTAAGGGATGAGAGGAGCTGCAGTCCAACAAACAAACAAACAAACAAACATTTTGAGAGCCAGATAGTCCCCATTCCTGTGGTAGGGACTAGCAAAGACTAGTACTTGAGATCTTAAATAGACATTATAAGGCTAGATGAGCAAATAGTTTGATTAGTATAAGGCAACTTAATACAGAACATTAGGATGATAATATAACATGGAGTTTCATTTTGATGGGAATCCCATGTTGATTATCTAGGCCTTTCCAAGTCATGTTTGTTGCCAAGTTAGTTTCCTGGATTTCTGTTCTCATAATAAGCTTTAATCACTTTCAGATCCATGAGACTCTGAGGAGTATCTGTATCTCTCTGCAGAGCAATGTGAGAAAGCAATCTTCATGCAATAAAGATGGCTTCTTGATTTTTGTTTTAAGAGTCAAGTCCCATATTTGAAAATATGTGCAGTTAATCTTCCATAGAGCAGCTGTTTCCATAGGATAAGGCAACAATGCATGGCATGTAGCACAAGTTCCCTTCTCCCATCCATCTCCCAAGAAAATGCTTAAGGTCAAACCTTTAAAGTTGATGAAAACCAACAAAACAAGGTCAAGAAACTGCCTTTCAGAACCTAATTGCTACAGAGTACAGGAGCATATAGGAAAAAGATTACACAACAGGCAAAAGTTTCAGCTCTGCTGAAATTCAACAGAGTGAACATAGATTGCACTGGCAGTTCTAGCACTGGATGTTCTTTCTGTTGTCAGACTTTATATTATTTTAGTAAAGAAATAGGTCATGGTTCAATGGTTTGATTAAATCTTACTCAGATTCCTCACATACAGAACTCCACTATTATAATGAGGGCTTCTTTTTGGATGTCAAATACACCCAAATCATTCTAGTGATTGTAACAATAATGCAGAGTGGTGTTGTGTTTGTGTGAATTTTTTTTTAAAAGTCACTGTGGTAGAAGAACAGTGGCTGCACTTCTGAAAATATTTTCAGGCCCCTGATCTGCTTTGAATCCCACCTTGCCATACTTTTTAGTTTTAACCTAATTATTTCAACTGGTTAGTGATGCTGATATGGACAAACTGCTGGGGCAAGTAAGGAAGACAACTTTTCTTGATGCCCTGTCTCACTTGGCTTGCCATTTAGGGATGAGATGCAATTAGATCTCAAATACAACATATTATTAACCCATCTCTCAGGGAAGGGATTTTTCTATCCTGTTGAAAAGAAGCAGTGGTTGGACCACTTCTGAAAAAGCCCTCCCTGGATCCCCTGCAGCTTAATAATTTTAGACCAATTTCTAATCTTCCTTTCTTGGGCCAGGTGATCGAGAGGGCAATTGCCTTCTAATTTCAGGCAGTTTTGGATGACACACACTTGCTTGACCCATTTCAAAGCAGCTTCAGAGAATGATATAGAGTTGAGATTGCTATGGTTGCCTAAGGTCCAAGGGCCCTGGCAGACGACTAATAGGGTCATCTTCGAGGCCTGGAAGAGGAGGGGCAGCCGCACGAGCGGCACCCCTTCCTCCTCCCAAGGTTGCCCTCGGAGCTGCCGTCCGTCCGCACGGCCGGCGCTCCCAGGGCAACCTCCCGCCGCAGCGACCGCACGTGCTGTGGCAGAAAAGTCAGGGAAAGTGCACCCTACGCGTTTAGGGCCCACTTTCCCTGTCTTCCGAAAGGAGCACTATTTTTGTGCTCCTTTCAGGGACGCTGTCGGTGCACCGCGGTGCGGCTGCCATGACCCCGTGGCGCACCGGCCCAAGGCGTCTTGGACGCCCTGGTGTGCTTCCCCCCCAAAACACAGAGAATTATTCAGTTTGAGACTGCTTTAACTGTCCTGGATCACTGCTAGGGAATCCTGGGGATTGCAGTTTATTGTAGCACTGTAGCTCTCTGACAGAGAAGGCTACATGTCTCATAAGACTACAGTTCCCAGAATTCCCTAACACTGAGCCAGGGCAGTTAAAGCACTCTAAAACTAGATTATTTCTGCAGTGTGTTTTGGGCCTTAGTGGATGATCTTCATCTTAGAATTGACAGGGGGAGTGTGTCTGTGTTGGTGCTCTCAGCAGTGTTCAGTACCATCCATCATAGTATCCTTATGGAACAGCTGGCAGGGGGTGGGAATCAGGGCATCACATTGCAGTGGTTCCAGTCTTACCTGTCAGGCAAGTTTCAGATGGCGGTGCTTGGGGATAGCTGCTCCTCAAAAAAGGAGCTGTTGTATAGTATAACACAAGGTACCATTCTATCCCCAATACTTTTTAATCTTCATGCTGGGAGAGATAATCCAGAAGCATGAGATGGTGTGCTATAAGTATGGTAAGGACACCCAAATATGTTTCTCCATATCTTCAAAAACAACTGAGGATAGTGTGTATCCTCTGAATGAATACCTGGATGAGGTAATGGGCTGAATGAAGAGAAACAAGATTTAACTTAATCCAGACTAGACAGAGGTGCTTACTATTAAGGGGGCTAATCTGGGTTGGAGGTGTGCCAACCAGTTCTAGATCGGGTTATGCCTTCTCTGAAAGACTGTGATTGCAGCTTGGGAGTATTCCTGGATATATCTCTTCAAATGTCAGTCCAGATATATGTGATGCCCAAGAGTGCTTATTATCAGCTTCAGCTGATATGCCAGTTGTGCCCCTTCCTAGAATTGGAAGACTTAACAATAGTAGTGCACATGCTGGTAACCTCAAGGTTAGACTTTGCAATATGCTCTACATTGGACTACTTTTTTTAAACCAAATTTGGAAACTTCAATTGGTTCTGAACACAGCAGCCAGACTGAAAGCTGGTACATCTAGGAATGAGTACATCATGCCAATATTAAAATGAGTCCACTGGCTGCCAGTTAGTTTCTGGGAAAAATACAAAGTATTAGTTATTACCTTTAAAGTTCTACATGGTTTGGGTCAAGGTTACTTATGGGATTGTCTCCTCCTGTATAATACACCTCATACATTCAGGTCTTCTGGAGGACACTTAATTCAACTAGCTGGACTAGATTGGCAACTGTCACCCAGAGGATTTTTTCATCAGCTGCCCCTAGACTGTGGAATGATCTGCTGGGAGAGATTGAACAGCTAAATTGGCTGTTTGAATTTAAAAGCATATTAAAGACCTATCTCTTCTGGCAGGTCTATCCAGTTGGTTTTAAACTATGATTTTTAAAAAAAAAAATATTTTAATCATGCTGGATGCTTTTAATGTGTCCCAGCTTTGTGAATTTCAACAGTGTTTTAAGAATGTTTAAAAGTATTTTAATCTATGTTGTATCTCACCTCAAGCCTTCTGAAGAGATTATCATTGTTATCATTATTATATAATAGACTGGTTTCACCCATCAGTGACAGTAAAGTTGCAGTATGGTTAAGTTCTGTGGAGAATAAAAGGTCCCAAGCCCTTTTAAGCCCATGCAACTGATGCCTGGTTCATATGTTTGTTCTCCAATGGGAATGTTTTATCCTGAAATTCAATCTGCTCAGTCAATCATTTAAATAAAATGGTCTCCATGCAGTTGCAAATTCCTTTAAAACTAGACTTTGACAAATTGCAGTTATTACATATATTGCTTCCCACATGAATTTGTACAGACATTGTTCTTTCTGTTTTACTTTTTTGTGCCTTCAAATCATTTTTGACTTATGAAAACCAACAAAACAAGGTCAAGAAACTGCCTAAAAGGAACCTTAAAATTGTAACTTAGGGAGACTGCAGATGGGCGGCCCTGGGCTGCCCCAGGGAGTGGCGGATCGGGGCCACGGCAATGCCAAGCCTCAGCCCCAATCCTCCCTTTTGCCATCCCAAAAAGAATACTGAGCCGGAAGGGCGTCCTGATGCCATGCGCCATGCGTAACAGCGTGTGGCATCAGGACAGCGTCAGCGTGGAGTTGGGGTGGCTGATATGTGGCTGCCCTGCCCCAACTCTGCCTCCAGGCCGGCCCTTTGGGCTGGACTGCAAAGGCGCCTACTTAAAGTAACCCAAGTAACTTAAGTAAGTAAGGGGCTGAACAGAATGCCCATAAGAGGCAATGGGACGCCATCCCTTTCCTTGCTGGATTGGGGCTGTGGCAACCGCTTGCCACAGCCCCAATCTGGTGCTTTGCCACTCTAAAAAGAGCCAGCAAAATGCCTTTTAGAGTGGCAAAAAGTCACCCTTGCTGCCATGGCGGCGGCTTTTTGGCATTTCTTAGGTGCAATGCATCAAAATAGTGTGTCAAAGACATGCCCTTTCACCGCTTGCCTGCTGGTCAGGTGGGCTGCTTGACAGCAGCATCAGGACAGAGTTGGGGCAGCTGGCATGTGGTCACAACAACCCCACTACACTTCCAGGCTGGCCTAAAGTGCCGGTCTGTTCAGGCCCTAACTTACTTAAGGTAACAAGGAGTCCTTGTTGAGATGCAAATGGACTTTAAATTTCCTGGACTTTGAAACTCTCCCAGTTGCCACATGGCCAAAAGGAGGAGGAGCTAGCCTGCAAGAGATGCCCTCCCCATACCATCTTAACTAAGGAGAGAAACAACAAAATTCAAGCATCTTACTTGCATCTTTGATTTTTTCCCTCCTGTTTGGTTTGTAACATTTTGCATGATGAAGAAGCCAGTGGAGCTGTGAAAGCTTGCAACAAGTATATTGTGAACCTCTGTTGCCCAATAAAGGCATCACTATTTGGTGATTTTTTTTTGTTTTAATTAAGGTAACCCAGTGGGTCATTGTGGCTGAGTGAAGATGTGAAACTTGCTGGTCTCCAGAGACCTAGTCCAACACCCAAAACACTATGTCATACTAACTCTCTGCACTCATATTGCTACATATTTAACAGTAACCAGCCTGCAGAACATATGAACAGGGACTACTTAGATTGTGCTGTTAAAATCTACAGTAGGATTGGCAACTGTGGAACTCTAGGTATTAGACTACAAATGCCAGCAATCCTGACTATCACAGGCAGTGGTGAAGTATCATGAGAACTGCAGCTCAACACAACTGAAAAAAACAAGCTGCCCATATAATATATATGCACAATATTATGTGTCTAAATCTATAATATGACAGAGGCATTCTATTATAATTCTTTTCTTGGTTCTTGAGTTGAAATGGGGTTTATGTTGTGCAGTAACATTTTTGTAAGTTTTAATGTATTGATCTTACTTGCTTTATGTACTTGACTATTACATTCAATGAGTCATATCAACTGGGGTAATTTTTTCCATTTATGAAGCAAGTTTTCCACATATGATTTTGTGGCACCTGTTAATAATTTCATTTCTTTCAGTCTGGATAGAGCTTTTAAATTTGCTATATTATGTGCCTGGGGATGAATGCTATAGTGTTGACTGTTCAATTGTTATACCAGAATACTAATCCTGTGGACTTTTCATGAGGATTAATTTTCACCTACAGAAAAATTTCTGATTCAACAAAGCCTCCAGCCAACCTGTTCTGAGGCAGCCAGAACTATTTCCTCCTTTTCTGAGGAACTAAACAGAAGCCCTCCAGAGGAAAGATACATTGATGTGGAACACCATCATTTGCTGCCATAACTATTGCCTTACAAAAGCATAACCACATTTCCTTTCATTTTTAATATTGGTTAGACTGTCCCAAACATTGAAAGATCCATGGGAATACTTCTTTAGGACAAGGCATCACGTTTCAAATTCACTGCATTACCACAGTGTAATATATTAGTGAATTTTCTCTCACAGAAATTGGTGAAGAATACCTTTTGCTTAAGTGCAACGGCATGGGACCATTGTTTAGTTATGAAGCATAGGCTTTATATGTATGAGGTTACATGTTCAATCCATAGTACAGTCAGCTGTTTTTGTTTCCTTGCTTTGCTAACAGCTGAGCTGAGATGGGGTGGAGACATTTATAAATCTAGGAAATTTAGTAAAACAAAAAACTGATCCAAAAAGCTGGGTCAACTTATCCACAGGTCAATGTAAGTACTGAACACTAACTCTTATCAAAAAAGGAATCATCCCCTTCTCTGAGTAGAGTGGTGAAAGGCAAGAGTCTACCCCTTCTCAGGAACACTTTAAAAAAGCACAGAACACCTCTTTTCTCTTTGCTGCCATTTTTGAATATCTGGGTGGAAAATGTCATTAGTGGTAGCTGTTTGGTGCTTCCCCTCAAAGAAGCACCAAGAGGAATCAGTCTTTGAAGAATATGAATATACATTTGTCAGCTTTTCTGGGTTAAAATCAGGCAAAGCTATATTAAAGTTAAAGACAATAACCACTACTAATATAGGGGCAAAATAGAAAGCCCAAAATGGCTGCCCTGGGACTGCATGAGGCTGTTTGCATTGGGGCTACAGCAGCTGCATTCACCCAGCCCCAATTTGGGCTGCCACTGAGG
>CM034706.1:154634898-154648773 GCA_020142125.1 Phrynosoma platyrhinos
ACTTTATTAGTCGTCTGCCGAGGCTGTTAATCACTTGAGGCACTACATCCCATTGATGACTACATCCCATTATTCCCTATTAATTTCTCTCACCCCTTTCAAAGCTGTCTAAGCTTGTGGCCATCCTGTAGGAGTTGATGGATATCCTGTGATGGTAAATTTAATAGTTTAAATATGTATGTAGTAGACAAGCACTGACTTTTATCTGTCTGCAGTCTACCAAAATGCAATCTCGTTGAATGATCCTGGGTATTACGAGGTAGAAAACATCTCCCTGTTCACTTTTTCCACAATATGCATAGTCTATTGCATGTCGCTTTCTCTTTTTTTAACTTATTTTTTAAGCAAAAGCATGAAAATAAAGAATTCTAAATATAAGCAAACTTCAAAAATAATTTCTAATGTCTATCACCTGTTTCTTAACCTAAACAGTTGCAAGTGTTGTAATGTTTTCAAGTTGAGGAATTGCTCTAGCTCTTCAACCATTTTGGTTGCCCTTTCTGGCATATTCTTCTAGCTGTATATTCTTTATGAGTTGCAGAGACCTTAAATTTACGTAGTATTCCAAGTATGATCACACCATTAAAAGCATTAAGAACAACTTTATTTTTTATTTCTTTCATAAGGCTACCCAAGCAACAAATCTGCCCTCTTAATGGTAGACACAAATGGAACCTATTTTCTTCCCCAAGCTATCTATTTCAATTCCAAGAACTCAGACCTTATCAACATATGTATGGCATTGGGATTGTTCCTTCCAACATTTAACAATGAATCTCACTCACTGTTTTAATGTCCACCTCCCTTCTTGTGATCCCTTTTTGCTTTAACCATTCTGAAACATTTGGTGTCATCAGCAAACATGATTGCCTTGCCACACATTCCAAGTCATTTATGAACAAGTTAAAAAGCACTGGTTCCAAGTCACTCATAATTCCTCTGCTGACCTTTCATTGGTTACAGTGTAGTGTATTCAGAAGATATTGTCAGTGTTGCAGTGATAGACACACAGCAGAGTCTACAGGACAAGCGGACTGCTGTGATCCACAGCCACTTTGTATCTAGTACCATCAACGAGCTCAGCTTCTTTTCTTCAGCATCCTGTCTTCCTCAGTCAAGAAGACACATTATAAAGTCCAAAAGTATAATTTTATTAATGCATATAAAAGAAAATAAGATAACTAAGCAAGATATAATAGAGTTGGTCCTGAGATTGCAAAAGGCAATGTCCCAGAGTCTTTGGAGGGATGCAGATGGCGCAAAGTGCCGTCTTGAAGGCAGGGAAGGGGAGGGGCAGCTGCATGGTGGCTGCCTCAACCCCTTCCTGAGGACGTCATCAGAGCATGCACCGTTACACACGGCGAGCACCCTGATAGCATCCTCCCGGCATAGCCTCTGCATGCGCTGCACCGGAAGAGACATGGAAAAACCGTGCGATGGCTCTTCTAGCACCCTTTTCGCTGCTTGAGGAAGGAGCACTATTTTGGTGCTCCTTTCCCAGTCGCCAAAACGGTGGATTGGGGCCGAGGCATGAGGCAGCCTTGGCCCCAATCCTCCGCTTCCCAGGGTGGCCCACAGTTGCCTGTCTGCAAAGCTCCTTTGTCTCAGTGATTTTAATGCCACCCCATGGTCCAGATTTAAAAGTAGGGATGCAGAAAGGCCAATGATGGCCACTTTATGAATATAATTATATTATACTAGTATAATTATCTGTGGCAAGGAGACCTACCAAGTCCATGCCTAGTTTGAAAAAGAATACTCTAAGCCACAGTTTGAATGCATATAACCAGGCCTTAGTGGAAAGGGGGCATTCACCTGTTGCTAATAAAACAATTCAGTTGGGAACACATTTGGGAACATACAGAAGAGCCTAAATAATTTTTAGTTGAAAACTATCAAGTTCAAAATTAGCAGCTTCGATCTAAATAGCTATTGCATATAACAGATTAATTGTGAACCTTGCATTAAAAACTTTAAGGGCTACTGGAATGAACTGATTCCCTTTGGTATGAAAGAATCTTAGGAGTGAAACAGATTGGCATAATAAGCCCACATCCTGGCTGCTTGGAGGTGTGGTGATCACAAGATACACTCCCCGAAGATGCACAGAAGCAGGCCAAAACCAAAAAGTCACTCTGAAAAGGAACAGTAAAAAACCACTTCATTTTAGAGCACCATCTGGGGCCATGGTAGCAAGGCGGATTGGGGCCATGTGCATTTGTTTGCTAAAGCTCCAGAGCAGCCTAAATCTTCCCTTTTGGGGTGATCTGTTGTCACCCCTTAGTATACCTGATTTAGGGGGGAAGCAGACAAGGGCGTCCCTGGAAGGAGTGCTAAATCAGCGCTCCTTCCTCAAGACAGCGAAAGTGCACCCTAAACGCGTAGGGCGCACTTTCGCTGTCTTTTCCGCCGCAGCGCATGCGGTCGCTGCGGCGGGAAGTTGCCCTGGGAGCGCCGGCCGTGCGGAGGGCCAGCAGCTCCGAGGGCAACCTGAGGAAGAGGAAGGAGCGCCGCGCGTGCGGCTGCTCCTCCTCTTCCTGGGCTCGGAGATGACTCTATTAGTCGTCTGCCGAGGCCCTTACTTCCCTGGGATCTTTTCAGCACTAAAGATCTATGATGGCTACACAGGACCTTATGGTGAAATGTTAGCTCCAGGTACTTAAAGCTTTTAACTTGCTCCAAAGGGCAGTCTTCCATATTCCATCTGCAATGGTAGTAGTTATGCTTAAAGACCTAGATTTTAGACTTGGCAGCATTTATTTTGGGATTATTTTTAGAACAGTAGATGGAGTATTTACCAAGAAGGTTTTAAGTCCTAGTCTTGTTCCGGGGAGGATCACAGCATCATTAGCATACAGCTGAACTAGGACTTTTCTATCACCTAGTCTTGGCAGATGGGCATTATTATCCATGAGCTTGGTTTCAAGATCATTTAGGTAAAGGTTAAACTGGGTTGATGCAAGGATACAATCTTGTTTCAGCCTTCTGGACATGGCAATGCTTTCAGAGAATGGCCCCAGAGCACCTCCTTTTACTATTAGTTGATTGTTGTTATAAGAGAGCTTTGATTAGGGCAAGGAGTCTAAAATAGATAATTATAGACTCTAATTTGACCCACAACTTATGCCTAGGGATAAAGTGGAAAGTGACCTTTAAATATATAAATGCTGCATAAATTTTACCATGTGATGGCCTTGAATACTTCTCCACAAGGTGAGTTAATACTAAATTGTGGTCACTCATGAAATGATTATCTCTAAAGTCTGTTTGAGCCTCAGAAATAAAGTTATTTTGTTTCAGAAAAAAGGGGTTAATCTAGAGGAATGGTATCTACCATACTGTTTTTCCATTATGAACAGCAAACTTATTGGTTCTTGGGATCATTAACTTGACCTTTTTACATATAGAAACTATAGTACTTGATTCTAGCCTTTTGGGATTAGTCCAGGCTTGTCAGTTTGTGAGAATAAAGGTACTAATAGGGGCCCCACTAATGGTAATTGTTTTTAATCAGCTCAGTAGGAATGTTGTCATTTTCAGGAGCCTGCCATTTTTTTGAGATGGGAAATAAGTTCAATGATATTTTTGATGGTCACTGGTTCCCAGGGTAACTGAACCTCAATAGATTTGTCATGAGTGCTAAATATAACATTGCCCGCAGCAAAAATTTCCCTGAAATGATTTTCCCATAACTCAGAAGGGGTCTCACAACTGGAGGCAGTGAACTGGGGAACATAAAATATCAGATACGAACAACCAGAATTGTTTAGTGCTCTTGTTGAGAGATGAATGTAACAACAGGGACCAGAACTTGAAATTTTGTTGTCTTTTTAAAAGTGCTATGATGGACTTGTAATTTTTTTATGATGTAAGACAACAAGGCAGTGCCTTGTACTTAATCAGGGATGATCTGAGAAGCTTTTTCTTATGCCAACAATCTTTGTCAAACCAAGATTTTGATGAAGTAGTATAAAACTGTACCGGACCCTCCCTGGGGTTCGGTTTATAAATTAAATCAACTTGCAGGGCATGAATCAGCTTATTATAGGTTTCAATCAAAGAAGCTGGAGAATCTTCAGTCAGTGTTTTAAATCTCCATGTAAGTATTGAGGTAGATGATAGTTTTTCCTTCACTGTGTGGTTCAGATCCAGTGATCATTTAATGCAATTTATCTGTATCTTTATGCAATTTCTTTATTTTATACAAGGTTTTAAATTACAGTGAGTCTTGTTGGGTCTATTGACTTTAAATATTGATTGAAGCAGATTTAGAATGCACCAGAATGGGGGGTGGTGCTGCAGATAGCCACTATAACTGTATGGTCAGGTTTGATAGAATCTGTAATGAGAAAACTGAAAATCAAAATCACTAGTGATATAGCAAGACTGAAGAAGCACCAAAGCTCTTTCCTTTCAAAAACAGAGAAATTTGGAGGGGACGGGACTATTACTTAGTGAAGCAATTCAGTGATCACCAGTTTTAAAATAACTATAGGAGCCATGTCTTAGCACATTATATGTTTAATGTATGAAACTTGTTTCCCCAGGATACTGTGAAGCAACAGACGTTCAGACTGCAATTCTATCCACAGTTATAAGGGATTAAATTGGTGTCTTCTTTCCAAATAACAGTGTGCATCATTAGCTGTACAATTTATATTTTTCATATTAGTATTGAATGAATATTTAGGGTGTTGCATTTAATAAAAAATTAGTGTTCAGTTTTAGAGGTACAATATACTCTGCTTATCTAGTTGATTTGTCCTCCCTATATGTTCTCCACCTTACAAGGAGGCCAACACTGAGCGACATGAAGTATTCACACTTTTGACAGTGAAATGTGGCTGAACTTTGATATCATGCTTTTGTTTGTTTGCCTGTCTGTATGTTGCTGACAAGTACCTTGTGTGTGCACGTGTGAGTTTCACAGGAGGAAAAAGAGGTTTTGAGAATGTCAGGATAGCCATTAATACATCCTTTGAAAAAGACATTTCATGAAGGCTGAAATGCAGGAGAGAGAGCAGAGGCATTAAATGTGACCCAAGTATTCAAATGTGTTTTCTAACTGCTAGATCCCTGAACTAAATACTACAAACCCATCTTCTTAAATCCTTCATCTGTCTCCAGCCTCTTCATGAAGCTTATAAATGTAAGCTTATTTCAAATAAGATTTCCCTATAAAATATTTGTTTAAGCCAGAACTTGCACAACACGAAGTTCCCAGATTATAGGGGCAATGAAATATTTGCAGTTGAACAGTTTTCACAGCCCCCAAATTTCTGGGTTTGCTCTGGCATCACCACCACCATATGCATCACTTTTGCTCACATAAATCACTTTTGCTCAGTTTAGCCCTTCTCAGATGGGTATAACTCTGAGCCTATCTTTAGGGAAATGAGTTTGCTTCATGAAAAGTTTTCAGGTGATATCTGAGAATTTTGGCAGAGAGAAATAATTGTGCAGAGAAGCAATACTGTGAAAGATAGCAATAAATAAATACATAAATTTAAAAATTGAGAAGCAATTTTGTAATCGTTGCTCCTAGGCAACCCATCACTAACAAATCTAGGATGACGGATTTGTTTTGACTGCAGAACTGAACAGACAAATGGAACAGACAGATGGTATGATGAGTATTTATGATGCTTGCCTTATATTAATGTCTAGTGCATAGTGGAATACATAGCAATTTGTCTGTATCTATATCTATATTTGGGGGCAGAGCTTAAATTCCAGCAGTGTGAAGAGGCATAAAAACTTTCCTAATCATGGTGGAATTTTCTATTTAGTTTTCAGTAATTCACAGAGGGTAGTATGGTGATGATATGTCCCCCCCCACCCCCCGTGTGTATCATTTAGCACAGGGGTAGGCAATCTAAGGCCCGGGGGCTGGATGCGGCCCCCTGAGACCTTTGGACTGGCCCTGGGCCAGTCCTGCCGCCGCTGCCACTGCTGCCTGCCATAATGATATTGATTATTGTTATTATTACTTGTTCTTGGGGTTTTCTTGGCAAAATCTCCACAGGGGTTTTGCCATGGCTTTTTTGGGGCTGAGAGAGTGTGCATGCATATTTTTTTAAAAAAATGTTAATTTATGTTTATTTTTATTTTTATTTATTTAATTATTTATTTTTGGTGCTTCGGCCCCTCAATTGTCTGAGGGACAGCAACCCGGCCCCTGGCTCAAAAAGGTTGCCTACCCCTGATTTAGCATTTTTTCCTTTCTAATAATGGATCATATAGCCTTCAACAAATTCACCTCTGAGAACTTATTTGATATACAAAGAAGGATAACATTAGCACTTCCCTTGTCAATCTAGGATTAAGTTATGGACATGAGCAAAGTGGTGGGCATGAACTGTTTAAAACATTTATTTGCAATATTTAACTCAGTTGTTGCTTAACCAAAGGACAACATACAAATACTGTGGTTGTTTGACCCTTTTCACTGCACAGAGAAACTCTCCCACCCATCTTCTCTTCTTTCCAAACTCCTTTTATCTGGAAGTTTGGTTGACTAAACAGAGAGAAAACAACTGCTTGTCAGCAAATGTGGTAAGCATTGTTCCACATAAAAGCAGCTATTTATCACCCAGTGTAGAATCAGCCAGCATATGAAGGGGAAATACAAACCACCAGCTCCCCCCTCTGCTTAATGGAATATGCTTTTCTTTTCCGTTCAGTTTTCCTACTTTGGCAAACATTCCTCATAATCTGCTTACAGGCCTCAGAACAGAAACACAGGGAAACATAACAGGACCCATAACCAAGCTGAATATCAATTCCTTCTGAAGACAGAAAGTATGGCACATTGATCAAGTGATTAAGCTATAAATCAGGGAAATCCCATGTTCAAATCTCACCCTGGTCATAAACTTACTAGGCAGACTTTGCCACATTTTAGTCCAAGGGTACAGGAACTTAGGGCCTTTACAGACTGCCACAAATAATGCAACTTGAGTCCACTTTAACTATCCTGGCTCAGTGCTAGAGAATCATGGGAACTGTAGTTTATTGTGGCACCAGAGCTCACTGACAGAGAAGGCTCAATATTTCAGAAAAACTACAATTCCCATGATTCCCTAGCACTAAGCCAGGACAGTTAAAGTGGACTCAAGTTGCACTATTTCTGGCAGTCTGTAAAGGCCCTTAATTTCACAGACATCTCAGGAGAACATTCCAGTGGTGGTTAGAGACAAACAAATTACCAGCATATTTTAGTTTAAAGACCTCAGTGCCTTGGGAGAAGCACTTCTCTTTGAACTGGGAAAAGCCTTACAAAATCTGTGAAAGCACAAATGGTGTGAAGGGGGCATAGCCAATTGGAGAAACCCAGGGGGTAGATTGGCGGCCCAGGAGAGTTCCCTTCAAGTTTGGGAATAATAATGCTGATTTTACTTACAGGAATGTCCCAAGCATTGGGCTAGATATTACATTGACTACAGGGTAGGAACCTCCACAATTATTTCTCCTGTAACCCCAGTACTACTTAGTACAATTCATTCTCTGAACTGGGTTTACAAACTAATGAGAATGCCTGAGGTAGAGATGAAAAGCAAAGAATTAAACAGGTTCATACCTCTGTATGAAAATACAGTGGGCCCTTGGAATCTGATGGGCTTTGGTTCCAGGACCACCACTCCTCTCAGAGATACCAAAATCTATGGGTACTCATCTCCTATTATATACAATGGCATAGTGAAATGGTGTCCCTTATATAAAATGGCAAAATCAAAGTTTGCTTTTTACAGTTTTTTAAAATAATTATTTTCAAGTCATGGATGGTTGAATCCATAGATGCAGAATCCATGGATATGGCAAACCAACTGTACAAATTTACACTTCCTATTACTGGCAATAGAACAAAGAGCATCTTGATTAGACATCTGTGCATTTCTGAGACAAAAAAACCCCCAAACCCTAACATTTTCACACACACACACACACACACACACCCATTTTGTATTATGTAACCCCCTGTTATTATGTAATACATGTGGGTTTCTTTGTGATGAACTGGCTTTATATACTCCCCTCAGCACTTGTACATCATACACATACAACCAAGAACCTATGGGGGGATGCAGACCAGGGCGTCGGGGACGCCCTGGGATGGTGCGCCGCGGGGCCATGGCAGCCACACCGCGGTGCACCGACAGCGTCCCTGAAAGGAGCACAAAAATAGCACTCCTTTCGGAAGATAGGGAAAGTGCGCCCTAAATGCGTAGGGCGCACTTTCCCTGGCTTTTCCGCCGCAGCGTGTGAGGACACTGCGGCGGGAGGTTGCCCTGGGAGTGCCGGCCGTGTGGACGGCCAGCAGCTCCGAGGGCAACCTCGAGAAGAGGAAGGAGCGCCACTCGTGCGGCTGCCCCTCCTCTTCCAGGCCTCGAAGACGACCCTATTAGTCGTCTGCCAAGGCCCTAAGTCTGTGGAAACAGGGCTTGTGCAAAAGCTCATTTTTGATGCAAAAATCACCAATATTAAACACAACTCCCTCCCCTAATATGTGTTTCTGGAAATAGTGAGTTTGGGGAAAACATGTGTTGAAGGACACACATGCTTGTTATTAAAACCTGCATCAGTGTATTGTCCTTATGTGGGTCCACAACACTTCCTTCATATAACACTAAATTAAAATAAATTGCAGTAGGAGATATTATACTGAGGTAGATTTAAATACTTGTTGGACCCCTGAAAGGATCAGAGTAAATTTCAGGGATTAGAGTTGGGACTAAGGATATGATACAAAATCTTTGGTACATCTTAACTGATCCTTCTCCTTGATAAACACATGGAGAATATATAATCCTGTTACTGAGAATTATACAGCTCTTTAAGATCTGGAAAGCACAGCAAATAAATAAATAGACAGACAGACAGACAGACAGACAGACAGACAGATAGATAAATCATATGCTTACCATGTCACCTCTCATCCCTTTTCTTAATCACCATTTTTGGTAACGGAGATAAGTAGTCACAGTTCTGACTTTGGAAACACTGGGTTTATTTTGATTTCAGCATCTATATGTTGGCCTCAGCCAAAATCTGCAGAACAAGTTTGGATGCAATCTAGTGCCACCCCTTATATCAGGTTTCAAATCTTTCAAGCCATATATTTATCATCACAAAAACAGATATTGGATTGGGGGACCAAGTAGCTTAATCCTTTTGTGGAATTGTTTAAAATGTTTATAATATCTTGATGGAGCCAGTTTTCTCTTGTTAAAAAGAGGTATGGGGTCCTGATCAGTTTTTGTTATATAGCACAAAGGTTGATTATTGCACAAAACTGGAGAAGTCAAAATGTTTTGTGAATTTTACAATGGAGGGACAAATCACAGTCAATTGCACTTAAGGAAAAACATTGTATGTACATTCTTCTAGGAAAGTATGGCAAATTATTATTTTGTTTTACAAAATCTGGCATCTTGCTGGTAAAAACAGATGAATTTAGTATACCAACTTTTCTTACAAATTTATGGGGAAATCTGATATATTAACTACTAACATTTATATGTAACTTTTTAAATAGAATGATGTGAAGAACATTAAGAATATGTGTGTGTGTGTGTGTGTGTGTAAGGGGGGGGAGGTTCTTCCTATAGATAGATTGGATTGACAGATTGAGAACCAATGTGGTATAATGATTTGGGCATTGGACTGGGACTCTGGAGATCAGGGTTTGAATCCCTGCTCAGCCATGGAAACCCACTAGATAACTGTGGGTAAGTCACATTATTTTAGCCTCAGAGGAAGACAAAGGAAAACCCTCTATGAACAAATCTTGCCAAGAACACCCATGAGAGGTTTGCCTTAGAGTCAGTATCAGTCCAAAATGAAGGCACACAACAATAAAATGGGTTGGTCTTTTTATTTATAATATTTTTTTTTGCTATGTAGTTGTAGCAGCAGTAGATGGTGATGATGATGAAGATGATATACAAACCACAGTTCAAAAACAACTGGAAGGCCAAAACAAAACAAAACAAAACAACACCCCACTCCAATTCTTCTTTAACAAGTGAGGTCTCTTCTGTGATCTAACTGGCTATCTGCTTGCTCCCACTGGGTATAATTCCTCAGATTTCCAATCCTTTCAGTGCTTTTAATATAATGATTATCACTACACCAAGGAGCCACATGAGTTTTAATCAATGTAGAACCTGCCTACATTTGTCCATGAATAAAATAATACTTCCTCATTAAAAAAAAAATTATTCCAAAAGATGCTTCTCTTCTTGTAGACTTGTGTCTTTAAAGAGTTTGATCTGCCAGTTGTCTGTTTGTCAAATTTATATCACCCACCTGTGCTGACACTCTTTCAATTTAAATCTAGGCTTCCTACAGTGCATGTTAAGATGCCTAATACAGCAGGGGGACTAAAATAATACTTTGGATTGAATAAAACTTCTCATATGGAATAAATTGTTTTGGATGCTACAAAAGCTATTATCAACATGTTACAAAAATGTAACACAACATAAATGTAAATTGGCATGTATGAAGGATCTGCAAAGTGATATAGAAAAATTAGCAGAAAATTGCTAAATGGTATCTTTAAAAATGTATAAATAAAGTGTCATGACCTTGATAATTTACAGACTGGCAAAACTGCATCTGCACTGCATAAATAATCCTGTTTGAAACCACTTTAACTGTCATGGCTCAGTGCTATGGAATTCTGGGAATTGTAGTTTTGAGAGACATTTAGCCTTCTCTGTCAGAGAGCTCTGGTGCCACAATGAATTACAATTCCCAGAATTCCAAAGCATTGAGCCACAGCAGTTAAAGTGGTGTCAACCTGGATTATTTCTGCAGTGTGAATGCACCCTTAAAGCACCTTTATATATGAATCAAAAGTAATATGAACATAAAAACCACTTAGGATATACACATTGGTGTTTGTAAGGCTTATGATCATTTTGAGCAACCCTTTCAAAGTTTTTCAGAAATACAATATAGGTGATTTTTTTAAAAAAGACAATCTAAATATGGTATGTCTCTGATCTAATTAGAACCTCTTGTCCTAGCATTTAAAAAAGGTAAAAGTATTCCTCATTGACAAGATTGTCAAGTTGTGTCCAGCCATAGGGGGCAGTGCTCATCTCAGTTACTAAGCCGAAGAGCCAGCACTGTCAGAAACTACTCTGTGATCATGTGGCCAGCCTGGTTGCACAGAACGCTGTTACCTTCCCACTGAAGTGGTACCTATTTACCTACTTGTATTTGCATGCTTTCAAACTGCTGTGTTGGCAGAAGCTGGGACTAGTAACAGGAGTTCACCCCATCATGCAGCACCCGGGCCTCAAACTGCCAAACTGCCGATCTTGTTGATCTTGCAATCAACAAAGTCAGCGTCTTAACCACTTGAGCCACTGCATCCCTCAAGTTCTAGCATTAAGGTTAGCATATTGAATTTAAGACAATGGACAACTTACTAGTTTGTATTAAGAAGATAAGACACTATTTTTAGTAACTCCTAGTGAAAATCATTTAAAGATGGTTATATATGGATGACTGCAAGGCATACTAATTTGCAACTTGGAAGCTGGAATGTTTTTAATTTGCAGGTCAAATATGATGCCTCCCAACTGAAGCATTTTTTGGTGCTCATGTTGGGAGATGACAGAAAACTATGGGTTCAGCTGAAAGTTCCTTATGATAGAAAACTGAATTGATAGAACTGAACTTCTCTAGAATGTCAGAAAAACATCTCTGGAATTTATATTGCATTATTTTCCCATACCTACCCTGGATACCTAGAACAGTCAGCGATTCAAAGTATCCTTAGCTATAGCTCTACAAATACAATGTGATTTCCTTTCTGCACTCATGAGTAGGCATCAAGACTTTTGTTGAGGAGACAGACTTAGGGCCTCGGCAGACGACTAATAGAGTTGTCTCCGAGGTAGGGAAGAGGAGGGGCAGCTGCACGATCGACGCCCCTTCCTCCTCCAGAGGTTGCTCTCAGAGCTGCCAGCCCTCCGTACGGCCAGCGCTCCGAAGGCAACCTCCCGCCACAGGGTCCGCACACGCTGCAGTGGAAAAGTCAGGGAAAGTGCGCCCTATGCTTTTAGGGTGCACTTTCACTGACTTCTGAAAGGAGTGCTGATTTAGTGCTCCTTTCAGAGGCGCCGACGGTGCGCCGTGGTGCGGATGCCGTGGTCCCGCAGCGCACCGTCCCGCGGCGTCTCGGACACCCTCGTGTGCTTACCCCCTAAGGGCCTTTGCAGATTGCCAGAAATAGTGCAGATTGAGTTCACTTTAAGGGTTAGGGTTAGGGTCAGGGAATCATGGGAACTGTACTTTATTGTGGCACCAGAGCTCTCTGACAGAGAAGGCTCAATGTCTCAGGGAAAAAAAATAATTCCCATGATTCCCTAGCACTAACCCTAACCCTTAAAGTGGAATCAATTTGCACTATTTCTGGCAGTCTGCAAAGGCCGTAAATAGTCAAGCAGCTACCTGGTAAGAGCAATAATGATGACACTATAGGAGGACTTTTCAGGAACAATGGCAGTGACACTATAGCTAGAACAAGAAATGAAATGTACAGATATTGCAATACTTGGAGTGAATGAAATAAAGTGGACAGGAATGGGACATTGAGTCAGATAACTACACAGCAGTTTTATTAAAAAATTAAAGATTAAAAATAAATGGAGTAGCATTTGTAGTGAGGGGAGTATAGCAAATGCAGTCAAAGCAAAGCCTAATTGCATCATGTCAACAAGACCTCTTGAAAAACCCAGTAATATGACCATAATCCAGGTTTATGCTCCAAAAAAAAAAAAAAAAGAGGCAAAAGAAGAATAAATTGAAAGATTCTGTGCAAGAGTTCAAGAGGAAATTGAACATGCCCTCCCCAAAAAAAAATTGTCTTAGGGAAAGCAACCCAGCCCCCGGCTCAAAAAGGTTGCCTACCCCTGGTCCATGCCATCATATTTCTCATTTCTATGTATGGCTGTGAAAGCTGGAGTATTAAAAATGCTGATAGGAAGAAAATCAACTCATTTGAGGTATGGTGCTGAAGAAGAGTTCTGAGGATGCCATGGAGCACTAAAAAGAAAAATGAATGGGTCATCGAGCAAAGCAAGCCTGAAATCTCCCTGAAAGGCAAGTGAGACTGTTGTACTTTGGATAAATCATGAGAAGATATGACTCACTAGAAAATCTGATAATGCTTTGTATGATGAAGGGCAGTAGGAAAGCAAAAGAACACATTCCAGATCGATAGACACAATCAAGGAAGCCACGGCCCTTGGCTCTCATTCACAGATACACTATAAGTCAAAACCAACTTGAAGGCAGTTGACAAAAACAAAATAACTCATGCTAGTAAGCTAGCTTCCATCATCTATTGAATTGTCTGGTTTAGCTGATTGGACAGTATGGAGAAAATGTATACAGTTTTAGGGAATTTTACCAGAAGATGAAACAATTATCTTTGAGGAGTTGGAACAACCTTTCCACCTATATAGGATTAAGTAGCTTAATTTTCCTCCAAATCAAAAGTTTCCTAGAACAGGGACAAATAAAACAGACAATCTTCAAAAATGACCAATTTTGGTCAAATGGCTGTAGATTTGACTGCTAATTACAATGGAATACCATCTAGATGGCACAACCTTCTTAATAAAACAACTACACCCGTCACTTCATATTTGCTGGGGTTAGGGGCACAGGACCCCTGTGAATGTAGAAAAACCACAAATAACAAAGACACTATGTTTTTACC
Source organism: Phrynosoma platyrhinos (assembly GCA_020142125.1). NCBI lineage: Eukaryota > Metazoa > Chordata > Lepidosauria > Squamata > Phrynosomatidae > Phrynosoma > Phrynosoma platyrhinos. Next base: position 154,648,640 of record CM034706.1, read on the forward strand.
TGAGAGAACATCTCTCTAGGAATCTCTAGGTCCTCCACTTCAACTCTGTGGCCAACATCTGCGAGACATTGACCACAGAATTGCGATGGAGGAGCTACAAATGCCTAATGGGGTGTTCTCTCTAGGAATCTCTA
>CM034706.1:154655738-154666344 GCA_020142125.1 Phrynosoma platyrhinos
TAGAATCATAGAGTTGGAAGAGAACACAAGGGCCATCCAGTCCAAACCTCTATGATACAGGAACACACAATCAAAGCACTCCTGACAAATGGCTATCTCACCTCTGCTTAAAAACCTCCAAAGAAGGAGACCCCAACACACTCTGTGGCAGCAGCATCTTCCACTGTCAAACAACTGTTATTATATTTCTAAAGTTCAGGTGGAATCTCTTTTCTGTAGTTTGAATCCATGTCCGAATCTTTGAAGTAGCAGAAAAATAAGCTTGCTCCTTCCATATGACAGATATTTAAACATGGGTACCATGTCACCTGTTTACCTTCTTTTCCACAGGCTAAACATACCAGCTCCCTAAGCTGCTCCTCATAGGGCATTATTTCCAGACCTTTCATCATTTTGTCGTCATCCTCTGAGCACCTCCAGTTTGTCCACATCCTTCTTGAACTGTGGTGTGCAGAATTTGACACAATATTCCAGATCAGGCCAGACCAAAGCAGAACAGATTGGTACTATTACCTCCCTCAATCTAGACATTGTATTCCTGTTGATGCATCCTACAATTGCATTGGCTTTTCTAGCTGCCGCATCACATTGTTGACTCATGTTCAGCTAATGAAGACTCCTAGATCCTTTTCTCATACAATGCTGTCATGCTAGGTGTCACCCACCCTTTTTCATTTTTCATTTTTACTGTGCATTTCATTTTTACTGTCCATGTGCAGTACTTTTCATTTTTCTCTGTTGAAAGTCATTTTGTAAGTTTTGGCCCAACTTTCTATTCTGCTAAGGTCATTTTGAATTCTAATCCTGTTCTCTGGGGCATTGGGTACTCCTCCTCCTGGTGTCATCTGCAAATTTGATAAGCATGCCTTCTATTCCAACCCCCAAGTCACGTATAAAGATTTTCAATAGCACTGGGCCCAGGACAGAATGCAGTGGCACTCAGATAGTCATTTCTCTCCAAGACGAAGAGTATCCCTCTGGGTTCGGTTGGTGAATTACAAATCCAACTAACAATCACATTGTATTGCCCTGATTTTACTAGCTTTTTTGCAAGGATATAATGGGGGACTTTGTCAAAGGCCTTATTGAAATCAAGATATGCTACACCCAAAGCATTCTCTTCATCTACCAAGATTGTAATTCCATTTAAGAGATAAGATTGGGCTGGCATGACTTGTTTTTGAGAAACCTATGCTGACTTTTTGTGATCATGGCATTCCTTTCTAAATTGATAGATAACACATCTTTGTATCATAACAATATATTTTTAAAATAACCATGAACTAAATAAGGGGTAGGAATCATGCAGCCCTCGAAATTTTGATCACCTGTAATTCCCAGCAACTGTAGACAGCACAAGCAATGGACAAGAATCCTGTGAGCTGCAGTCCCAAAACATCTGGAAGGCTGCACAATTCCCACCACTATTTTAAGCATTTTCTCCCTTACTCAGTATTGATATATCAATATTTCACACCAGATGCTTTACTGAATGGTGGCATTTCTAATAACTAAACTTCATTCAAAGAATCAGACAAATCTGCCACACTTTATAATCACAGTTAAAGTGATTCCTCTCAGAACCACTTCTGCTACACATACTTATACTACTGGCTTTGACAATTTAGGACAATTGAAGTTCTCTGAGTTATTAACAAACAAATGTATAAAAGTAAAATCTAAAAAAGAAAAACAAAGAAATAAATTGGTAAAAGGCAGCATACAACTATTAAAACATTGAGGAAAATAGAGAGAAGGGAAAACTCTCTAAAATAGCTTCTCCGTGGTAGTTACACATTACTTCTCCCACCTATTTCTGAAGGGTAGTTCCCCACTCATGTCAATACTTGTGCCACAAATTATTACTATACTCCTCTCTCCCTTCCTTGTTATGCTAGAATGGCCCTATCCTTGCAATTTTTGTCAGCAGATAAATACTTTTTATTCAAATGGGCTTTTGAGAACTGATTCTTTTAAAAGTAAGAACTTTGATAGGGTCCTATATTGTTTTTAATTGTACATTTTAAAATTGCTTTTTATTTTATTTTTATTTTTTGGGAACTGAAGATCCTGGATGCAGCCACTGAGAAGGCCCTCTCTCACAAATCTCAGGGCACAGGCTGGCTCATATGGGAATGCAGGAGATAACAGTTTGTCGGACAACCTGGCCCAAGCTATATAGGACTTTCTAAGACACAACATATAGTGAAGCTTGACATCTACTTGGTGAGCCATGATAGTTCATACAATACTCCATTGTAGCTTCATACTTATGCTGGGTGTAAGGCCTTAGCTGTAAGGCCAATCCCTGAGTCACTCCATCTGAGTGACTCTCCTGCTGTCCTTTTAAACCCAAGGCAACATTCTGAACATCTTTCCACTATCACAATATTGGTGTCATTTCCGACAACTATACAAAAATGTACTTGAACTCCTGAAGTCAGGTCACAGCAGACAGATGTTTTACTCTGGAGTAAAAGCAGGGCTAAATCCAGATCTGCACCCTAGCATAGGGGATAGGGGCATTTTACCTTTCTTCCACTCTAGTCCTAATCCATAATAGGCCCACTGTCTCTGAAGCTTACACAGTAAAATTGCGATTCCTTGCACTATTTTTCTATACAGACTGTAGGCATAGTGGCCCCAGTCCAGACTGGGACCCTTGTAGGGTGTCCCTTCCTTCCTTCTCTTAATCTAGATACATATCAATCCAGAACATGTTTAGCATCAAGCAACAAAATGGGGGAAAAGACGTTTTGTCTAGTTTCGTGTTTACAGTGATGTGTGCTTTGATCTTAAAGGGTCCAACGTGAATCATTCTAACAGCAGATTATGCAGCTCAGATTTGGGGTACAACAGGGATATGCAGGCACTGATAGTGATAAGTCATAATTTCTTGATAATTTGCCTTACAATTTCTGGCAGATTGGAATGTTCAGAGCATCCATTTGGAGGCAGGCTGGCAAAACGGTGGGGGCCTTCCTAGGATATGAGAGGAGGAGGAGCCATTAAGAGTGTGTCAAGAATGTGTCAAGTGAGTGTGTCAAGAATGGCTGAGAGCAGTTAGAACTGCCAGAGATGCAGATAAAAGTTTTGCCTCAATAGGATTCAGATTCCTATGTAAGGGAGGAAAGATTTGAAAAGGACAAAGGAGGTCCATTAGAGGAGTGTGTTTTGGGAGAAACAAGTCAATGAGGGAAGTCGAGCAAAGTAAATTTGTAACAATTGAAGTGAAACATATATTGTAACAACAAGCTTGAGAATCATATACCAAGAAAGATACTATCATAAGTTCTGCATGTAAATAAAAGTTATTTTCTACTTGTTCACAAAGGAGTGGCCTGAAGTGATTTATGTATGAGATCAAAACATGTTACTCAGACTAATAAAAACATTTAATAGCAGAGACACTTAAGTCAGTGAGAGGGCCAAGGGTTAGAAAGATAGTTCTGAGGGAAAAGAAGCCTCAAACTATTTAGGATAAGTCAGGAGAAGAAACTAGTGTAACCTGGTGGTGTGCAGGGACCTGAAGGACCCAGTATGAGGGGATCTGAAGGATCTAGTGTGATAAATCTGAGAGATCCAGTTGTCACAGAGACTAATTTCATCCTCCCCTTTTGTTTGTCATAGGAGCTTGTCACACAACACTGTTATACTGTAATTGCACTGCATTAGTTTCATGTGCTAAGTATATATGATAAGTATATGTGATGATTCCAGTATGTTGTGATATTGGGAGCATAGTGGGTGTGGTTTCACTACTCCTCTCTTAGGGACTCCAGCAGTGAAATCCCAGGTTACTGGGATTTCCCTTCTGGAGGTTACTGCACATTCTTGAGTTGGGAAGACATTGGGATTCCCATGAGTTCTCAAGGGAACTACTCTATGGACGTTTTCACACGGGGCAAAAGGAGGACGCTAGCCGGCCTCCCGCCGGCCTCACTCCGGCTCCATTTCCCGTGTGTTCACACATGCGTGGCGGCAAACCCCACCCCTTCCGGTGTCATCCCTGCGTCCAGCCGGCTTTTCGCTCCGTGTGTTCAAACACACGGAGCCCTAAGTCCGGCCTCACTCCGGCAGTGGCAGGCTAATTCCTGGCTAACTCTGGCTTCAGGTAATTCCGGGTGGCAAAAGGAATTAGCCTGCCGCCGCCGGAGTCATTCCGGTGTCAGCGGCACGGGGTCCAGCCGGCTTTAGGGGAAGGGCTCCAGCCGGCTTTAGGGAGCCCCGTGTGAAAACGTCCTATGTTTGCTCTCTGTACTCCTACATGTTCTCTTACATTATTTCAACATTTTTTGTAAATAAGGGGAGTAGTACAATAGCACAATGTAACACTACTAAGAATTAAGCCCCGTAGAAACTACAGGGTTCAGGAACATTTTAAAGAGTATATATATATATTATACAGATATATTATATATATATATATTGGACAGAGATTGAGAGAGAGAGAAGTTTAAAGAGTAATATGTAAAAGCAGAACCAGACATGGAAAAAAGAAAAAGAAAAAAATTGATGGAATGCATTGTGGTGTTTGTTCATCTTCCTAGTAGAGTGGGGGTAGTTCCATAATAGTGTCATTATATAATTGCACAATAACAGCTTTTCCCCGCGTCTCTCTCTCTCCCCCCCATATATATACATATACATGTAAACAATAATGGAGGAGGAGGCAGAGCAAACAGGATGAGGTAAATAGTATTTCATATTTCAAGCACGAGAAAGCAAACATAGAAACAAACACCACTGAATCACAAATGCAATGATGAGGGTAAAAGAGCCCATTACAATTCTACTACAAAATACAGGAGAAGTGGTTTTCAAGTGGAACAACCTAAAAAAAATGACTAGCACAACAAAGCAAAGCAGCTAAAGCAAAGCAGCTTATTTATATACCGCTTCATATCACACTATGGGATGTCTAAGCGGTTTACAACTGTGAGCTGATTGCCCCCCAACAAGCTGGGTACTCATTTTAGCGACCTCGGAAGGATGCAGGCCTGAGTCAAGCCTCAGCCCTGGCTGGTATTGAACTCACAACCTTGTGGTCTATGAGTGAGTGGCTGCAGTACAGGCATTTAACCACTGCGCCACCCAGGTGAAACTAATTTTGATTTCCTGGATGGTTTGCCTGTCCAGGATCTGCTAAATTTGGTACAGTAACAATCTGGAAACTATTATATTCTATACAATCACATCAAACTTACATCTGATAATTCAGACATTACACACACACACACACACACACACACTATATGTCTGGTTGGTGGGTATTTTTTATTCTTTTTTACCTGGAAGAGATGTCCCAATACAGGTTTAATCTCCCTTACCTGAAATTCTAAAATCTGAAATATTCCAAATCTGTAACTTTTTTTAACTCCAACATGACAAGGCAGCAGTAGAGGCAGGGAGGGAGACAACACGGCCGACTTTGCAGGCAAACATTGTACAACAGCAGCCACAGTGGTTGCTGCTGTTCCTCCAGTGCTACCCACCAGCTAGAGTGAGGTCTAGAGCAGGATGAGGTAGCAGCAGGTCCTGGCAATTGTCTCCAGCCTTGACCTAGAAGAAAACCCTACACCAAAAAACAAACAACCAAACAAAAACACTTTTTAAAAAGTCCTTCTCTCCTCTCCCATTGCTTCCAAGATATCATTTAGCAAACGATGACAGCAGTGACTGGTTTGTTGTACCACTTGTGGACTAGGAAAAAATTCTGATGCCAAACAATCACAGATTGTCCTCATGGGTGGCTGAGATAATGAGATGCTTTATTAATAATGCTTCATTTCATTGTTTACTGTGGGCATGATGCTAAACATTTGCCTTTCTCCTGCCCTCCTTCACCATCCTCCCAATTCCAATATTGTAAAATAGTTCCATCTTAGAAAGATAAGAAAAGCAGGAGCTGAACTGGACTCCCACAAAAAGACTTTGACAGAGGCTTTGTTATGTGAAGTATGCCTATAATTAAACGGGCATCAGGACCAGTAGATAAGCATCCCAGTGAAATACAGATTTACAAACTACTGTATATACTCATGTATAAGTCTATACATTTTAGTCAAAAATTGGCCCAAATTTAAGTATTGTACTTTAACTCTTGTTAAAAAAGAGAACAATTCTCTGGTGAAAGTCAAGAGTGTAATCTGTCCTGGAAGCACTGACCCTCTTCCCTCATCCATCCAGCCTTCAGGGTGAGCAAAAACAGTTATGCCTGCTGTAATTTTGTAAGTTCTTTGCATCATTTTACTTTTCTTCATCATTTACATCTTTTGTTTCATGCCCCTAAGTTTTACCCTTGACTTATTCATGGGTCATATCAAAACCCGTAATATTGGCTCCCAAACCTGTCCTTGACGTATACATGAGACTGACTTAAAGTCAAGTATATATGGTACATATATCTTGAAATATGTGTCACAATTGTCCTGCAAGTTTGCCTGGTTAGAAAAATAATGTGCTTTTATTTTTTTAATTTTGCACATGTGATCATCTTCCATAATACACAAAAATAAAATACATTTGCCCCTCTGTTCTCATGGACTTCAAGGCTGTGGTTTTACATAATTCATGGACGGGCGGCCTTTGTTTAAATCAATGGGGTGCACTCCATTCAAGCCTATGGGACTTTATTATTCATTAATTTCTGTTTTTGCAGAGGGGTCTGGAATGGATCCCCCATGAAAACAGAGGGCCAACTGTAGTAATATAATGCAAGGAGAAATTTAAAAGAAGATCCAAGGCTTAAAGAAAGAACAGTGAACAGATACCCAGATAAATATGTCTCCCAAAAGAAACAGGCTAGTTCACAGACTTGCAAATTTCCAATAATCCAGTAATCTATTCCAAATTCCCAAATCTATTTAAGGTGGAAATAGTTTTTGATCCTACACATTTCCTATATTCTAATGTGATTATAACTTCTTTTCATAGTTCCAAATGAATAGCAAATTTCCTTTTAGCGATAATGGAAGCAAAGTGACTGATCCTTCAATATTTCCCTATAGAATTCTTTCTTAAAAGGTTACACAGGATACGATAATCTTACAGTAATTATATAGTTCTCAGCTATATAGTCAATTATACAGCTATCAGTTACATAAAAATAAGTCAACAAAGTCAAAACTCATGTTGTGAAATTAGATCTTGTCTCTGCCTCAAATGAAAATAGCTAAAATCAGTTAGGTCACTCAAATAACTAGGAAGTAATTTCTGGTAAATACCTTGCTTACATAACCATGCACCTGATAGTGTGTTGCTTTCTCTAGACAGCTATACAGTCAGCCCTCCATATCTGTAAATTCTGTATCACTGCCATTGTATATAATGGAACTTCAGCATCAGTGGATTTTGGAATCCACTGGTAGTTCTGGAACCAAATTCTAGAGAATACTAAGGGCCCACTGTACTAAGAAATGTAAAGTCCATAGCAATGTAATAACTTTGTGACTGAGTTTCCAGATTTTCAGACAATAACAGGAATTTCTTTTAATTTTAATTTTATTTTACACCCTCCTTCTCCATTAATGATGTAAGATCTGTTCAGTTCTACTGTCTGTCTTTTATGATTGGAAAACTAGGGCTGAGCTAGACTGGACAAATGGTCTGCCTTTGGGCTGTGTTGGGGTGTGTGACATTTAGATGAAACATGCTCTGAACACAACCCGAAGCTGCCCCAACACTGTCCCAACCAGGAAGAGCCAGCTTGAAAAGGAGCAGAGAAAAACCACTCCTTTTCAGAAGCTGGTTTAAAACACCAGCAATGGGCCGGATTGGGGGTCACAGGTGTGTGGTTGCCGCAGCTCCCAATCCACCCTTTTTGGGCAGTCTGTTTCACCCCTATGCTTCTGTCTAGCAAAGGTACATTTCATGCAGAGATCAGAAACCAGCATATGTTTTGTATGTGCGTGTGTGCCTTCCAGTAGTTTCTGATTTACAGCAACCCTAATGTGAACCTATTATGGGGTTTAGAAATATTCAAGTAGCATAATATCTGCATTCAGCATACTGGTTGTCCTGCAAGCCATATTATTATTTGATGGTACCATAGGGAAACAGAAAAGTGCCACCTTATATTTAACAAATGGATTTTGTCATAAGATTGTATTCTTGCTACTACCATTTTAAATGGACTTCCTGCTCAACAAAATGATTTATTGTAGAGAATGCTCATGATTTTCATAGTTTTTATTCTCTTCTAAACCTAGAACCACTCTTTTTGTAGCTCAAAGATAAACTAGACTCAGATGGGTAGCAAGTATCAGCCAAGGTAAATTTAACAAGCCAAACAGCAATCAGCATATCACCCTGCTGTATATGAAAAGATGATGCACCAAGAATTTTAAACTTTACTACAGCTCTTGTACAGATGTTCTTTGAAAAGATTCCCTGCATAGCAAATAGGCTCACAAAGGATGGATGATTCTTGCCAGATTTTGAGCTAAGTAATATTCTTAAAATTTGCTTTGTTATACTTGCTTAAATCTTGCATTACTACCCCTCACTCTCTGTGTGTGTTGCATTTGTGAAAATGACAGGATAAACAGTATGGGCAGGATTTATCATCTGGAAATAACTAAGGCTTTGTCTTCATGGGCCAACAGGCCCATTCCCTGCCTCATTCTGGCCCAAACCCTGGTTTTGGTGTGGATTGTCTGGACCATATCTGTCATACCAGAACTGGAGAATAACACATGTACACTGGAATAAAACAAAACATAACAGTTGCTCTAGATCTTTCAGTAAGATCTGGTGCTTCCCCATTCCTCACTGGGCCATCTCACATATCTACTACTGCCACAAGTTAGTCATGAGGTCAAAATGAGGTGCCCAGCATGTGACCATTTCTGGGCACCTTGGTCTGACCTCAGAAGCAAGTGATCCACGTCAGTGGCAGACATGCCAGGAAGCCCATCAGGACTCTGTATAGACAGCCACTGTGGTACAGAGTCAAAGGGCAGTACAACATGGGGGAAATGGGACAGTTGTAGGGCCAAGATACTCAAGGCTGCCTCTAGAGTATCCTGGCCAGTCCAAACAAGGCCTAAAACTTGGACTACACATTATATTGACCATTTCCCCAAGTATATAAATTCCAGGAGCCCTGTTCAGTCATTAAATGGTTCATGCAATGAAGGAAGAAAGTATATGTAATATTACCCAGACCATTCACTAGAAAAGGCTTGTGATTATTATTATTATTATTATTATTATTATTATTATTATTATTAATAATAATAATAATAGAGGGTTATAGTTCAGTAGTGTAGCCAACTCATTATCTACCACAAATCGTTTTGAACCTAATAAATATGGAGTCATACAAAGGCCTGGGGAAACATGACAGACTGACAAAACTGGTCAGATTTATAGCTGAGGTACCTTGGACCCAAAAGGCAAAAGGCCCTGGAAAAGTCAAAGTTAACTCAGGAAGTGAAGGAGCCAAGGCAGTCAAATAGTTTATAGGCTGCAAGTACTAAGCCAAAAGGTCTTGGCAGAACTGTTGAATTTGCAGGTATCTATCTCTTTCTAACCAATATCTTAGATTAGTTGTTCCCAACTTTGCCCCCCCCCAGGTGTTTTGGACTTCTGTTAATTCCTGACTCTTGCTAAAGTTGACTGGAACTTCTGTGATCTGAAGTGCAAAACAAATGGACCAAAGGTTGGGAACCATTGTCTTAGGTAGTATGAATCACAGAAGAAACCCTCATGTGTTAAATCACTACACCTGCTTAATTATGACTAAATCGTGACTATGGTTTTGACAGTCAGACAAGTATATGGTTAACTCTAGGTGAATATAGGTGACTGCAAGCTAGTTGATCTTCCATAATAATCTTCTAAGTGGTGAGGTATAATTAGCATTTCCTCTACTTCCTAGGATTACTCACTGAAGGAAGAAATTACAGTTCTCCTCATCACTTGACAGGACGATGCAAAAAGTGATTTCAGGAACTTCACTGTGTTGAGTGAGAATTTTATAATAATAATAAAATAATAATAAAATTTATTTATATCCCACCCCTTTGAGATCAATCGGGGTGGCTAACAACAATAAAATATTACATAATACAAACAGTCAGCTTCCCTCCCCCCTTAAAACATTATTAAATCAATCCAAGTTAAAATTACAACATACAATCACAACAATAATTTAAAAAGAAACCAATTTCCAGCAAACGACAGCAGTACTTAATTAACAGATGAAGCCCCAGAACCATCTTAAGAGAGGATTTCCTGAGGCCGGGGTTATCTATCCCAGGAAGGCCTGCCAGAAGAGATCCGTCTTGATAGCCTTTTTAAAGCTGTCCAAAGATGTCATTTGACGGATCTCATCCGGCAGGCCATTCCATAGTTTGGGGGCGACAACCGAGAAAGCCCTCTGGGAGGTAGCCGCAAGACTAGCTTTTTGTGGCTGCAGCAATTTCCTCCCAGAGGACCGGAGTGTGCGGGGATGATTATAAGGGAGGAGGCGGTCCCTGAGATAGTTTGGACCCAAGCCGCTTAGGGCTTTAAAGTTGACAACCAACACCTTGTACTGGGTCTGGAAACTTATGGGCAACCAGTGGAGGGACCTTAAAACAGGAGTAATATGGTCCCTCCT
>CM034706.1:154666444-154678390 GCA_020142125.1 Phrynosoma platyrhinos
ATCTGGGTGTCATCAGCATACTGATAGCACCCAGCGCCACAACCCCGTACAATCTCACCCAGGGGCTTCATATAGATGTTGAATAACATTGGGGACAGAATAGCACCCTGTGGGACCCCACAGCTGAGCTCCCTTTTACTGGAGCTACTGTCCCCAAGCAGCACCCTCTGAGACCTACCCGAGAGGAAGGACCGGAACCACTGCAAAGTTTATTACTGAAAAGATTACACAAAAAGTCACATATCTTGTCATATTTGGGATGAAAAAATGTGATGTTTAAAACAATTTGAATGTGTCAGAAAGCAAAATGGATTTGTTCATCTAGGCCCAAGGCTTGAATGCTTAATTCATCTGATTATGAATTTCCCTATTCAACCATGTTGGTAATGAATTAGCATCTGTGCATATTCTGTTCCAGACTCCCATGCAAATACCAAAGACCATGGGACCTGATGTCCCATTGGTTTTAATGGCAATGCACTGTGCATAGGCTGCCTTTGGGGTTAATGAGACAGAGCTATTCGCAGATGCTCAAATCTGTGGAGGGCAAGCCCATGGCTGGGGCGGGCTGACTGCATTTACCAAAATTCATGAACTTAATCACATTCAGGATAGAAAAAAATTGGTTTAAAAAATGAATGCAATAGAAAGTCACATAGGAAGCTTTTCCCATGAAAGTATCATGTATGTATCTTGAGTCTCTAGGAAGGATGAGTTCTGGAATGGATGTCTTTGATTGGATAAAGCATACGGTAATTACTGAAATGCTGAATAGGATTTTAGAAGCATTTCACTTCTATGGAGGATATTCATGTACTTTTTGTTCTAGACATAGGGTTTTCATGGAAATGTTTGATGGAGCTGTGGACAATGAATCTACTGCTCATTTATTTGGAAATTTTAGGATTTACATTGTTATTTGGCTTAAGAATGGTCAGCCCTTTTCCTTTCATAGTAATTTTGGGTGCTTTGTAGCATTGGTTTGAAAGTGCTAGTGGTTTAATACCCCTTTCTTGGGCTTCTATTGCCTCATCTCTATTTTCCATGGTTCTTTTCCCTTCTTGTTGACTGACTTGTGGAAAACATTCTGAATACTGAAAGCATGAATCTCAGTTTGAGAATAAATTATTCACATTCAGCAAATATATGCAGTTTTACTTTTATCTATACAATTTATTGACAGCACACATTTGAGTTTCTTTGTTGCAGTACTTAAAAACAATCTTGACAAAAAGCATAAACAGCCTGTAGTAGAAGATTTGCTTCTATTCTTTGGAGATGGAAAATTACAGTTCCCATTTTGTTCATATAAACGATCAAATTCCTAAAGCAGCCTCCCTTGACATGGTTGCCCCCAGACGTAGATGTTTAGGGGTGGTGGAAGTTGTAGTTACACATACCTGAAGGGTATGGGGTGGGGTGGCTGCACTAAAGTGTCTCCTTGCAGTTATTTTTTTTCCCTGAGCTTGACACACTCAATCCTTGCCTAAGAATATTCTTCCCTGTGTTTTTCATTTGAAGGTTTAGACACCTTGCCAACTTTTCTATTCTTCTCACTAGTGTTTTACACATAAAGTCTGTTTTCCTTGAGCAAATGGGATCTTTGTGTCTTTGTCTCCTTCGCTAGCTTTCAGGCATGTTTTGGCAGAAGCTCTGACTGTCAAGGTACTGGCAAGCAGGAGGGGGAGGGACCATGCAGTCATTTGTCAGCTTTTCTCCACATCGTAATTTTTTGTCCACTCAGCACTATTAGAGGGGCTTAGGAAAGGGGGAACTCTCATAGCTGGAGAGATTCAAAAGCTCTTAAAACAACTGCCAGACAGTAAGAGTCAAAGCAGGGAGGGGTGTGGGCTGGCTTTAAGAGAAAATCTATTAAATGAACTATAAGCCATAGGATAAGACTTCACACAGTTCCCTCCTTTCAAGCACACACCACATCTGCAGATTTCAGTGGATAAGAATTTTGTTGGCACATGCTCTTCCCCTTCATTTGTAAGTTAAGGCAATCTTTACAAACAATAAAGAAGCATGAGGAGGAGGAGGAGGAGGAGGAGGAGGAGGAGGAGGAGAAACAGAAACCTTTCATAGGTATTGTTTGGACTCTTAGGTTCCCATATGGTGTCCACAACAACAACAACAACAACAACAACAAAAATTTCCACTCTGTGAAAATTATTGTAAAGCTGTCTTTCTCCTGTCTCACTCCAGTCACCTTTTCTGCTCTCCACAACATCTTTAGGAAAGTATATGTGACTTTATTATGTCTCCTGAAGCCAAAGAGAAATCAGAAATCTGGTCCTACATAAAGGCCCTTTCTTTCCTGTTACATAGAGATCTACAGTACTTGTATTTTATAGAACAGTAATGCAGAATAAAATGCTTTTACAATTTCTGTAGGCTGTTACAATCTGAGCTCCTACTGTGAGCTGTTAATTAATCAGACTGGAAAACCAAGGAAGAATCCAAGTTTGCAAGAAATTATTACTCCAGTGACTAATAGGAAGGGTAGGAGTTGCAGTGAAATTCTTTGGCATGAAATAATGAGAGTTTACACTATTTGTACTAAAACACATTGTTATCTCAATCTCTGGTTTAGTAGAAACATGAAAGGTTTTGTTAATACTTTCTCTGAAAAGTCTAGACAGGATTTAAAAAAGCCTCCTCTCTGCCCTGAAAAGATCCTGTTTCCCGTAATTAATAACAGGAAGCAGGTAAACAAGGTTTTAGTAAAAAATAAAATAACAGATACATGGATCAAATAATATTAGATACTAGCTGAGCAATATCCCTTATCATTAAGTGTTCAGGAACAGATTGTTCTGAGGGAAACTGAGAGACTACCCAAGTCTAATGAAGGCATGTGATAGCAGAAGCCTTAGGAACTAATTACAATATAATTTATTTTCATTACAGCCTAAGATATAACTGAGCTGTTGTAATCTACTTCCACTCCTTTGTAATTATTTGAAAAACACTTGCAACAGAAACTTTCATGATTATTTAAAGGTAACCATTCTAGACATTTCCTGGAACAAAAATGTATATGTTGGAAGATAAGGAACAACAGGAACAGCTAAAAAAAACAACCCTATGCCAATTCCCTTTTAAAACAGTATAGTAGGTAAGCATATTGTTAAAATCAAAGTACACTTTTGTGCTTCTCCAGGGAGATGGTAAATTTTGCAGCGCTTTATTGGTATGGCATAATGTGGACTGCACATAATATTGTAGTGACGTTTACTTGATTAACTATGCATCTGTGTCGCTAGTTATCCAAGGAAATACTGGGTGCATTTTCAGTCCGTTATTATGGATTTTCTACCAATCTCACCATTTAGACCCCATGTTACACATAAAATTAAACATCAGAATCCATGGTAAATATGTTTCTGGACTTTACCACTGCTGATTGCAAATGAGGATGACATATTCAAAACCACCATCACATTAAAACCGACTAGTAAACAAATCTTTCATCTTAAAAATGAGCATCCATAGAAGAAGAAAAAAATAGTCTGGAACACTTTTCCCTGACATGCTCCTATTCTTTACATGAAAACTTTTTTATTATGTGGGAGACACTCAATAATATAATTTTGCCTCACCTACAGTCTGAAGTGGTACAATCCAGAAAACTTTCTGTTGTTTATTTTCTTTCCCTCATTCTACCTGAATTTTTGGGGGTTGGGGGCAGACACTATTGTTTTCGAATTACAAACTCTTTTGTTTGTTTTCTTACTGTTACTTCCATTCTTTTTTTCTTACAACAGAAAAGCTAGTGAGGAAGGAAAGACAGGCCAGGCGTACTATCTTTTGGGTGGTAGTGCTAAGAGATACCAGTAAAAAAAAATCTTCCCAGCAATCCTCAGTTTCTGTAGATTACCTTGATTTAGCGACCAGGAAGATATTTCACTATAGTTTCCTAAGTTATTATGTATGGGAAAAATTATTTATATTTCAACTTGACCAAAAAATAGAGGTGGACAGGTCCAACTGATATATTGATCCAATTGACAATAATGTAAATATTTAACAACAATATTGATTTTCTTGCTGTACTGTCTTCAGTAATGTCACTGTGGTTTGAGAGAAATGAAATCAGAAATGAGGTCAAACAATTATCTCCCCTGCTTGCAGAAAGACAGATATTTCTGGAAAACGAAATCAGATATATATTAATATTAGTTGGTTGTATATGGCTTGACTTACTGAATTATAGTTTCATCTATTCCCCGTGTCTTCTATACAAATCATACTGTATGCTACACAGTGTCTATTGACTTGGCAGTGACTCCGAAAACAGAGCAGCTTGGATGATGTTTCTGCTGAATCTTAAGAGTAAAAAATTGTAAATTCTCAGATCTGTACAAGTCTGATTATTTAAATTGTGGCTACAGCTAAATCTCTCACTCTCCTTTACAGGAGGCAAATAAAGTTTTTTTGTGACAATTTATTGTGCAAAATGCATTGTCTGAATTAAATGTAATTCAAATTTTCTGTGCACTCAAGAGTCAAAAATCTCACAACAGTTGTTTCTTTTTTCCCCCCTTCTTTCCTTTCCTTTCCTTTCCTTTCCTTTTTTTCCTTTCTATTTTTTTTGGAGGGGGGAACTTGCTGTCTCAACATATGACACTCTTTCTCATCAAAGACAAGAAAATCTGTAAATATTTTAAAAATGAATTCTTGTTAAGTGCTTTACTTCACTTCAGCTAATTATCTAATACATCTAACGTATTTGAAATACTTATCTACCTTTAGCTGTCACTGGAAAACACTTAGTTGTCCTACTAGTCTATAGTTAGAAAACTACATTGAAATACCATTCCCTCATTCCATGGTCATATGTAGCATTAGCAGGGCCATCTCTCGGTTTGAGGGAGCCTGAGCAGAGTTCTCTGGTGGGGCACCTCCTGTCAGCTGAATCTGTTGAAATTCCCTGGTTCCAGTGGCAGAACTCTGAGCAGTGTTGTAGCAACCCTTTTGATTTTAAGGTTGAAGCCATTGTGGTCAATTAAAGTGGGATTCCTTGCCAAAGAAAGTTTGGTTGATTCTCCTATCTGCATGTCTCACTGCCAACTAAACATTCTTATTCTCTCTTGCAGTGACTAGTGATCATTAACTGGTCCCTTTAAAAAAACTGTCTGCGTGACAGGGATTGGTTTCCACTGTTTTCTGCTGACTGTGCCTTTCACATTCCTCTAAACTGGCTTTACTGATTGTTTTTATAATGTTTATATATGCCATTATGAGTGCTTGTACAATCCAGCCATGAAGTTGTGTGTTCTTGGATGGTGTGTTAAGCATTTGTTAGTACTATTTACTGGGTTTGCGGGAGCAGCCACTGTGCATTCCGCACTGCACAATGGGACATTTAAAGAGGCACACTGACAGATACATGATTGATTGCACAATACTGGCATTCAGCAGAAGTGTGGCATAGCACAATCACAATGCAACTATGCAAAAGTAAATTTAGACTATACAGAATCACCATCTAGGATGTTGGCCTTGGGTTTTCTTCATGAAGAAGGTTATATTACACAGAAGTAACTTTCTTTTTGAGGAAACCCAGAGGGTAACAACCTGATGCAATTGCTACCAGGAAAACCTCTGATTAATTTGTAAGTGATCTCCAAAGTAACAGGTTGTAGGGTGACATGTAAAACAAATATAGTTAGTTACTGTAGCATTAAAAAGAAAAAAATCATCAAAAGACTGGGTTGTGGCAGTAGTCATTCACAGAATAATGAAACAAGCAGCCAGGATGTACAGAAGATGATGAGAAGTTTAAATGCATGACATTTGCAAACAAAATGAAGGCAACATTTTCACTTTACTTCAGAGGTTTCTGCAAAGAGGTGTGTACTCAGCTTAGAGTTCTCTTTCCAAATTCCACTGCAATCTTGTATTATTTAAAATATTCAAGTGGTCATAAGAATAAAATAGTTACACTGATGATAGTTGCTGATGATCACCACCCTGAATTCACTAAATGAAAAGAACAACCTTCATATTATTCTGCAATCGTATGGATTTGCACAGCTACTTAGCCATAAACTGATAATGTATTCACTTTTGGCCTCTTACCCTGCCTCTTATTTTACTATTCTTGTCAATGAAGATTGAGGTTTTTTCTCTTATGTGAAAATACTGTTGTAATGGTCTCATGCATGTTAGCACTCCTCTTCTATTGTCTCAATGCATGAGAAGAAGAAGAGGGCTCAGACACTCACTCTTAGGCAACAAATCTTACTAGTAAACTGGGGAAGATTATTTATTCCGTTTTCTCTTAATTTCATGATTTTATTAGTAATGGGGAAAGGCAAGAATCTACAGAGCAATAAACCCCCTACTTGATAAACATTAGAAACTGTTCACTTGACTATGTGTTTGCATATGACAGCTACCACATGCCAGTCCCTTTAAATTATGCCACTTTTAGCTCATGGAAAACCATTTGTGTGCAATGTGCAGAGACTGAGTGATTTTCACTCAGAAAATATTGCTTTTTCCATAGATACATTCAAGCGCTCCCCCATCATTAGTCTTAGAGATTTGCCTAAAACTAAGACTGCGTGTGAATAGCCACTGCATGTAAATGCTCTTACATGGTGAGAAAAGCCAGTTTGCATAGTATTTAACAGATTATATAAATAAAACCCAAACAAACCAAACATTGAGTGTAAGATGACATAACAGGTACCTAAATTAGGGAAAGACTTAAAAATATGTGGAGAAGGAACCTATCAATTATAAATAGCAATAGTAAGTACATTTCTATACTGCTTATCAGCAAACTAACACTCTCTAAATGGTTTACAATGTGTAAGCCAATTGCCCTCAACAAGCTGGTTATCATTTTACCAACCTATGAAAGGATGGAAGGCTGAGTGGACCCTGAAGCCCTGCCTGGGATCAGAATCACAACCTTGTGGCTGCAGTGCTGGCATTTAACCACTGCCCCCCAGCAGTGGTCTGGCTGGGCAGCAGGTAGATGGGTGAGTGGGTAGGAGGTAAGTGAGCAAGGCAGTGGGAGGAAGGGGCAGGCTGCTCCCTGACACCAACCACTGTGACGCCGCTGATTCTGGCTATCAGGAAATCAAGACAAAATAGACAACACATTATTCTTTAATTTATCATAGCAATCTTCTTCCTGTACTTTCTCACCCTTAAACTACAAGATATATACATACACAGTGCACATTTTGAGATAATATTCCTACACTTTCTTGGGGTCATCTCCCCCCCCCCCATCCCTAGTTTTCAAGTGTCCTAAATGAATCTTCTACCTCATCTCAGCTGGTCTCAAAATATCATTATCCAAACCCACATCAAGAAAGAAATCCAAGAATATGGAAGTTATATAAATCTCCATATGCAATCAAAACTATGTCTTTGTCCCCTCCCCCTCCCCTAAGAATCAACCTGTAATCAAATTCCAAATATATCTATGCCAGGGTGATAAATGTGCAGCCCCTCATACAAATTGCTGACTCCCAAATTCTTCACTACTAGCTATGCTGGTTAAGGTTTCTGGGACTTACAATCCAATAATGTCTAAAGGGCCACACATCTCCCATTCCTGATGTATTATCTTTATCTATGTTATATATATTTCTGTGTGTGCAGACAACTTTTGTGGACCTTCACTAATATCCAGCAATTCCCTGTTTTGAATGTTTACTTCACTGTGCAGCTACTCAGAAAATGTATGGAATGGCAAGTTGCCATATGGCTTCTCTTTTTCCCTTCTTGATAGGACATCTGCAATAGGGCCTAAGGAATAATGGGTTATTCTTTCATCCTCACTGAGAAAGGACATCTTAATGTCTTGACATATCATCCCTCCCTGAAGTCAACCCTGATATTTTTCATCCTTCCATGAAATCAAAGACCAGCACTTATTTACTTTTGGCAGAAGCAATAACAAAAAACATTTGAAACAAAATATTTTCCATAGGCATTTATTTGCACCAAAAAAAAAAAAAACACTTAGGGAAATTTTCACTACCATTCCCACTCATCTCACATGTTAAAATTAATGGGGACATGCACCACAACTGTCATAATTTTGTAACTTCTTTTTTTGCATGTGAGAATGATGTAAGGGAAGATGTGCATCTCTAACCTACAATAACAATCCTCCTGTCTGCAGTATATTAATCATATTAGTCTCTATAACTTCTGCAAGTATCATTCTGGCATTCATTACCAAATCCATGAAGGGGCTAATGAAATCCATGAAGAGGCTACCACACTCTTGATAAAGCACATACACTGGAGACAGCCCCAGTTAATGCCTTTTTAGTCCTATTTGAAGAGATCTGCTTAACAGACACAGGGGTTTCCCAACAAAGACCAAAATTAAAAGAGAGTGAGAGAGAAAAGAAAAGAGCTTGACAGCTACCTGCTGAGGATGTTCTAGCTCAGGGATAGGCAACCTTTTTGAGGCAGGGGCCGGTTTGCTGTCCCTCAGACAATTGGGGGGCCGAAGCACCAAAAATAAATTAATAAATAAAAATTAAAATAAAAATTAAAAAAATGCATGCACACACTCTCAGCACCAGAAAAGCCATGGCAAAACCCCTGTGGAGATTTTGCTAAGAAAACCCCAAGAACAAGTAATAAAAACAATAATCAATATCATCATGGCGGGCAGTGGCGGTGGGGGGCGGAGGTGGCAGGACCTGCCTGGGGCTGGTCCAAAGGCCTCCAGGGGCCGCATCCAGCCCCCCGGCCTTAGGTTGCCTACCCCTGTTCTAGCTGGACTTCCTGCATTGAGTGACAGCCTATGGGGCCACAGCCAACTCTATGATTCCATGAAATCTGGTTGATCAGATTCCTATCTCCATGGAGTTCTATTTCATTTTTATTATAGTCATAGACCAGCACAGGTAAAAAGGGGATACAGGATAAAAGAAGGTAAAAGCAAGGTAAAAATAAGGTAAAAACACAGGTTAAAAACAATATTTAAAATATCCTTTTAAAATCCAGTGTGGCAAGGCAAGATTGGTACTAGTCTACTGCGGAGATCATTGCCTGATGGATTTTAACCACAGCTGCACATAATCTGGCAACATTATATGTTATATCAGAGTTGGTGACCGAAAGAAACAAAGAAGTGTTAAATTGACTAATGTGTCCTTGATGTTTATACAATAGAGGTAAAATAAGGCTGAGGTGGATGTCCTTGTAATATGGGCACTGGAGTAATACATGCTTTGTTGTCTCTTTTTGGCCAGAGTCACTGCCCGAGAAGGGGGTCTTCTTGTATTGGTCTTCAAGGACAGCTGAGGGAAGGGCATGGCATCATGCCAAAGTAAAGCCTCTCCAGTATTTCAACACTTTGAGTTTTGCTAAATATGCCATAGGTGATGCCAAGTATCTGTTGGGGTCACTAACAATAAAAGTTGAAGCTCTAGCTAGGTCTAGCTGTCATTTTCTATCTATCACCCAGTGTTTGGTGGATGCTTTAGCCTTTTCATACCCCATGCTGAGCAAAAAATCTGGAGAGAAGCCCAGTGAAGAAATTTTAGTCATCACCATCTGTTTCAATGTAGACTATAACTCATCAGGGTAAGTGAAGCAAGCCAGTGGAGGAAAAAGATAGTCTGAGCCAGTAACTGGGTATGGTCACCCATGGAGGAAATCACATAGAAGTGTTTGGTTTCAGACTAGGCCAAACCTGTGTCAGATCAAAACACTGATAATATATATGTTACTGAAGTAGTGTCTGTTCCTAAGTCCAGTACCAGAGCTATCATATGCCTGAATACCTCTTCTACATTTTTGTACTCGTACTCTGTATAGTATAGAGTACAAGTATATTAGATCATAAACATTAAGATTACAGCAAAATACGCAAACCTTGATGTTACCATTTTATATAAGAGACATCATTTAACTATGCAATTGTATTCAATGGGACTAGAACACCCACAGATTATGGTATCCACATAAAATCCTGAAACCAAACCCCAGCAGATACTAAGGGCCCACTGAAATGGGACTTGAGCATCAAATGATTTTGGTATCCATAGGAAATCTAGCAAATACCAAGTGCCCACTGTACTTGCTTTTTGGAACAGTGTTTAAAGTTGATACACAAACCCTTGCCTTATTTCTGTAACTGGGTCCTTCAATTAAAAATGAGCATGCTGCCACTGAAAAAGTTTCACCAGCACTGCCATCACATGTGACACCTCATGACCTCACCCTGTGGGAGTAGAGAAATCTATTGCTGGTGTCACCAACCTGCTGCCACTACTTGAGGTGAAACTATTCATTCATTCATTCATTTTTATTTAATTTATATGCCACCTTTCTCTGTGAAAGGCCCCAAGGTGGCTCAAAAATAAAATTCTAAAAAACAACTATGAAATCTTAGGGGTAATAGCATGGGGATGGTCAGCCACACTTCATGAGCAACTATGTTTTTCTTTTTAAAAAAATAAATAAATAGCCCTAGCCATGTTTGAAAAAAGAAATGTAACTAAAAAGCCCAGCAACAACTTTATGTTTTTATTCTTTAAGTTGGCCAAGCCAAGCAGGTAATTAAAATAACAACAACAAAAACAACAAAAAACCCAAAACAGACAAAACACTGACTTCTATGTCTGTGTGGTAGCAACTTTTCTTGACCCTCCCCCCAGATTGTATACTTATGTAGTTTACCCCAAATTTCCCCTGGGCTTGCTGCATCCAGCTTACATGACACAGCGCCAAATTACATGACACAGGTCCAGATTGTCTTCATAATGCCCACACCTGATTTGGGGGTAAAGGTAAAGGTAGTCCCTTGACGTGAATGTCTAGTCATAACGAACTGTAGGGAGTGGTGCTCATCTCCGTTACTAAGTCAAAGAGCCAGCATTGAATGAGGACTACTCTGGTGGTCATGTAGCCAGCATGACTGCACCAAATGTTCTTACCTTCCCACTGAAGTGGTACCTATTTATCTACTTGCATTTGCATGCTTTCAAACTGCTAGGTTGGCAGAAGTTGGGACTAGTGACAGGAGGTCACTCCATCATGCAGCACTCGGGTCTTGATCTGCCAACCTTCTAATCTTCTGATTGTCAGAATTGGTGTCTTAATAATAATAATAATAATAATAATAATAATAATAATAATTTTTATCCTGCCCCTCTGCAGCGCAATCAGGGCAGTGCACAACACATTAAAAACATCTCAACAAGTTAAAACAAGATCCAACAATCCATTCCCTAACCCTCCCACCCCTTAAAAATATATTAAACTAATGCAGAATTAAGATACCGAATAAGTAAAAACATACAATTCTATAAAGTAGCAGCTTGACTAAACAATGACGGTTGGAGGAGCAAATAGCCAGAGTCTCTGTCTTTGTCTTCTTGGCCGGGACATTATTCAGGGAAGGCCTGCCGGAAAAGATCCATCTTTACTGCTTTTTTAAAGCAGACAAGAGTGGAGATAAGATGGATCTCATCTGGCAGGCCATTCCATAATTTGGGAGCGGAGGCAGACAAAGTCCTCTGGGAAGTCACTGACAACCTGGTTATTATAGGCTGTAACAGGTACTTCCCAGAGGACCAAAGTGCATGGGGGGGGATCATATGGGGAGAGGCGGTCCCTAAGATAAGATGGACCCAAGCCATGTAGGTCTTTAAAGTTCATAACCAACACCTTGTACTGTGCCCGGAAACTAATAGGCAGCCAGTGGAGAGATTTCAGCACTGGTGTAATGTGCTCTCTCCTAGATGTACCAGTAACTAACCTGGCTGCCATATTTTGAACTAATTGAAGTTTCCGAGTTAAGTGCAAGGGTAGCCCCATGTAGAGCGCACTACAAAAATTGAGATGGGAGGTTACCAGGGCATGTACCACAGTGTCAAGATCCCTAGTCTCCAGGAAAGGGCGAAGCTGGCATATCAGCCAAAGCTGATAACAGGCACTCCTGACCATCAC
>CM034706.1:154681248-154713037 GCA_020142125.1 Phrynosoma platyrhinos
GGCGGGCCAAAGAGCTCACCACCGGGCTCCTGAGTCTGCTCCAAAGCTGCTGCTATAGCTGATGGTTGGGCAGACAGGGCAGCTTTAAAGGCTCTTCTCAGAGCCAGGTGTTCCGAGGGAGGAGGGTGCGAGCCAAAGCGCTCACCGCTGGGCTCCTCCTGAGTCTGCTCCAAAGCCGCTGCTATAGCCGATGGTCAGGCAGGCAGGGCAGCTTTAATAATAATAATAATAGATTTTATTTTTATACCGCCCATTGGTAGTCCAATCCGGGCTGTTTACAGCATAAAAATTAGCATATAACATAAAACAACATTTTCCCTCCCACTTAGGCTAGGCCCAATGGAGATGGGCCTGCATCTCTCCCCCAGATGTCAGATGGAGTGGAAGGAGGGCTCTTCTTCTTAAGCTAGGCCGTATGGAGATGGGCCTGCATCTCTCTCCCAGATGTCAGATGGAGTGGAGGGAGGGCTCTTCAACTTAGGCTAGGCCCGATGGAGATGGGCCTACATCTCTCCCCCAGATGACGTCGGAAGGAGTGGAGGGAGGGCTCCTCTTCTTACGCTAGGCCTGATGGAGATGGGCCTGCATCTCTCCCCCAGGCTCTTCTCAGAGCCAGGTGTTCTGAGGGAGGAGGAGGCAGGCCAAAGCGCTCACAGCCGGGCTCCTAAGTCTGCTCCAAAGCCACTGCTATAGCCACGAAGCCACTCCCCCAACCCACATTTAAACAACTCGCATGTTCAGCTGTCTTTTCTCTTGCAGTCCCTGCAAGCTGCCTGACACTGCTGCTGCAGATGTGAGTGGGTCAGTGTCAATAATGTGGATGGGCACTTTGTTCTGATCTCAGCAGTGGTGGTCTATGATGAACAAGGTCTGAGTGAGAAGGCATTCACTCATTGTTCACTCTCTCAAAAGAGAGCAGTTAAGGAGTCAATTTGGAGTGAATTCTGAGCCAAAATACTTCAGGGGCATCCTAGAGTATTCTGATAATTGTAGACCCACCCTTAGAAAGCAAGATAGACAGGCACTACATACTATTCTTCAGGGGAAAAGATGAGCTGTGATGGGGCCATATTAAGTAGCTGTAGCCTGATGTTGTGGATATCACATAAACCACCCCCATGATGTGAAGGATCAGCAGAAAGTGGGCCTGCATGTGAATAGCTCTACACAAGGAGATCTGTATGGGATACAGAACTGCAATATCACAAAGTATTGGGGCAAATGGGCATGGACATCCTCTCAAGGAAATTAAGCTCCCAAATGCTGAAGTTGGAAGAATGCAGGACATAGACTTGGGATTCAACTGAGTACTTAACAATAGATTGCACTAGTATTACCAGAGTTTGCAATAGTCCCAATCCATTCCCCACAGCTTGACATGAACCCTAAAAACCTATTCTGGACGCACATGGTGGAAGCAGTTTAATCCAGCTCATTACTGAACAGGATACTGGCCATTAGATGTAACTCTTAATTCTTTCAAAAAGGATTTCAGTCAGGGATATTAATCACATGTTAAAGTCATTTTGTTGCGAACAAGGAAGACTATGTGATAAAGCTGGGAAACACATATTGCCCCAGTTTTTACAAAAATTCTGACCATTCCTGCTGGCTGGGGTTTATGGGACTTCAATTATGGTCTAAAACAGGAGAAGGCAACCTTTCCCCTTTAAGGGCCGAGGGACTTCAGCTCCCAGAATCCCAGGAGCTATTGGCCAACATGGGACTATTAGCCAACATGGCTGAGGCTTCGGGGAGCTGAAATCCCTCAGCCCTTAAAGGGGAAAGGTTGGCTACCCCTGGTCTAAAACATCTGGAGAGCACTAGGTTGAGGAAGGCTGGGCTAGAATAACAGAAGAAAAGCATGAGTCTGCACTGGGAATAAAAAGCTCTTTTGAACTCTAGCAAGCTCTATCTCCTCTCTAAAGCACTTGAATCCCCAATTACAATTTTCATCTGTTTTAGTATAGAAAGTAGAGAGACTTGTGCTGTGGCACAAGGTGAATATATACCCACACACACACTGCACACTAAAGAAAAATTGCATGCTGCTTTCTCCATAGAATGTCAATTATTCTCATGAACAACTGGGTATTAATTAAACAAATTAAACTGTGTTTGTGTTAAATGAGTTTAATGGATGATGACACTTAAACTGCAATAAATGAACATGTTAAAAAGATTTTCATTGTTAATCAATTTTTGATGAGTTTTGAAAAAGAGCATTTCATAAATGGACCATCTCATACACTTTTCTTATATAGTGAGCATAAAGGTATTTTATGAATTAATAAACTGTGCCAATAACTTATCATGAAAAAAAATCTTCTGACATTGCGGCTCACTAGTAATTCTTTGAAATATTGAGTTCTTGTGTATGCTTGGTGCTTAACATTATTTTACTTCTAAAATAATTTTCTACATATTTTGATCGCTAAGATCTAAATAATTTCTAAAACTGAAGGTCCAATATTTGCATCTGAGGATCCCTCAGGGATCCTTGAGAGAAATGTTTTTTGTGAATTCTATACAAAATTATTTGAACCACACTTCTAAGATTAAGGCACATATTGGAATTGTATCATCCACTAGTTTTGCACTTCTCCAAATGTTGTGACACTGTTCTTGGCAGCTTAAGCACACTAATACATGTTTAAATATGTATTTTGGCTTAAATACATTCTTATAGACATATTTCAATATCCATTTCAGCAATGATTTTGTAAATGTGGAAATGTAAGAGAACAAAATTACAGGTAAAAGGATCTAGAAAAGAAACAGACCAAAAATAGTCTGATTTACTTATTCCTGTTTTTTAAACCATATTTTTAAAGCTCCATTTTGTATAGGTTTCTGGCATAAAAATGAGAAAATAAACTCTTCTGTCTCTTGCCATAAATATGAGAAAAGAGCATGCTAGTGTAATTAAGTTGAAATGTTTTCCATGTTTTTTTAACATATCATCATAAATGTAATCCACATCTTCTAGTGTATTCAATAAGTTGATTTCAAGGCATAAAACACCACTTTCTAAAAGACATTGAGAATCTATAGTCCTGCCTCTTAACGGTGAAGATTGAATATTATCATAATACTAAATAGTACAGAATCTTCTCTTTCTTCATTTTGTACTAAAGTTGCTGGAAACAGATGCATTATTCAAGTATTCTATTTAGTTTCTTCCAGATGATATGCTTTGAGAAATGAGGAGGGCGGGAAATTTTGTTTTCATTCTCTTACTTCTAAAGAAATGCTAAAATATCTTAGTGCTATCCAATTTGAGTAACAAAGATGTGCACAACATATTCCAGTCACTTATCTTCATTTGGTTCAGCTCAATGTAATTGCAGCTGTGAAGATAAATCATAAACACCTCATGCAAAATTGCAATAAATGCATCCTTCTGAGTTCACTGTCCCTCTCTGATTATTATGATCTAATTGCATGGGCACATAAAACATAAATCAGATGAAAGTTAAGTGATTATTCTACCAGGCATACGTTGAGAAGGCAGAAACAAAGAAAATGCTATGGTTATACCTGTGGGGCCAAAACCAGAACCAAGGAATGATTGAATTAAATAATTGGGGAATAAATGAAAGAAAATTAAGTTTTGGAAATTTTGCATTTTTTTCTCATTTTAGTTTTTTCTAACAGTGGAAGATGTTCATAATTTTCAACAAAACATGATGCAGTGAGCATATATCTATAACAATTCAGACCAAACATTCTGGGGAAAGAGGCGGATTCAAAAGAACAATGCCTTATCTCCATGGATATTGAACAGGTGTCAGAATTCTTATGATATCTTTCTTGAAATATATGGAAGAAAACACATAAATAGTGACAACTACCGGCAGCAGCTCTGCATATATTAGATGGCTGTATCTAAATAAATGAGACAGTGGAGGTGTTTTCAGACATGGAAATATTTTAGCCCTATATAAGAAAGACCAACACAAATTATGTTACATTTTCTATTCTTTCTGGAAAGCTGTAATTTCAATAAGTAGTATAGTTCATTGTTGTGTTGTCGAAATAAAAAAGAATGCCTACAAATGTAAAAAGAAATTAGTAAAATGGTAAGATATATGCCAAAGAGAAAGGGTGACACAAAGTTCAATCCATGTTTACATTCCAATAATCCTATAAATGTCTACTTTTCAGTAACTCCCACTGAAACCATGTAGACTTAATTCTAAATATATATATTGAACCATGCTTTAAGAAGAACTTGTAGACACAAATATAATGATATATGATAGACTTTATAAATATTGTGTTCATAAAAATAAAATACTAGTATTTAATGTATAAAGTATATGGTGCAATGGGTGATAAACCAGCATCCCATTGCAGAATAATTTGAAATTCATTTTATTGAAATTCTCACATAGTTTTGTAAAAACCAGTCAAGGTTTACAAGTAAACAGCACATTATATAGCACAGAGACCTATTTCTGCACAATAGTACATTATTTATTCTTACGCTTATATTCTTTAATCATTTTATTTGCAAAGTATTCCACTTGTAATATCTTTCTGCCTATAAAATGCACCCACCAGTGATCAATTAACTCTTTTTAAAGTATCAAAATAGTTAATAGGGATGGAGGGGTGTTTTGGATACTTTTGGTCAAAAAAGTGTAATACATGTAAAGAAGAGATTTTTACTGCAGTCAAAAGCAGCAAAAGAATGTGAAGAGATATGATCTTTTTCTTTTTTGTATTCAAGAAATCCTGCAGTTAGGCTAACTTTTGACCTGAAAGTGAAGCTCCAATTCAGCAGCATTGGGAGTGAGCGGAGAGTGACTGAAAAATATGTTTGGACAGCTGGGGCTGTCCAAGTCAGGGGCTTTCTTGAAGTAACAGAATTCAGTCCAGAAGGTCTTTGTTCAGAAATGTGTTCATGTAATGGGGCAGCATTGGGGGAAGCTCTATTGTCTTCATAATGCACGATGACATTCTTCAGTGGTGATGTGGCATGAAATAAAATATAGAACAGCTTGTGCTTCTTTTTAACCCTTAAGATATAAAGAGCTGTCAGTCTAGTCTTTGCCTAGTGTTGTCAATCCTGGCTATAGGTGCATAGTGTGGATGCTTAACGCATCAGTTCCCCAACAAACTTCTTACCTAATTTATATGCCAGACTTTGTGCCTGCCATCATTTTCCAGTTGTGGAATTTAGGGCTCAAGTTTGGCATCCTGTAAATCCCAGCTTTCCTCATCTCATTTTCCCCCTTCCATTTATTTCTGTTTCAAGCAATTTTCTAGCCCATATGTCTTTGAAGATCGGTTTATTTGAAAATGTGTGTGTAATGACTTATGAAATTGCAGAAGTCAAATTAAGAAGAATTGATTATAGTCAGGGTTGGGTTGCAAAAGTCCTCACCTTTTCCCATAGCTTGGAGCATGGAGTGGTTTTAACATTAGATTCTGACTCTGGAGGAAACAGTTTGAATCCTGGCTTGACCATGTAAACCAACAGGGTGACCTTGAGCAAGCTACCCTCTCTCAGCCTCAGGGGCTGGCAATGACAACCCCCCTATGAATAAGCTTGCCAAGAAAACCCCATGATAGGTTCACCATTGGGTCACCATAAGTCAGAAAGGACCTGAAGGTACAGAACAGCAATGGAGTTAGAATAGCTGTCTGGAGTGAGATCAGCCAGTTTTATCCTTTTGCAAAAGGATTCATCCATTTGCTTTATTATATGCAAAAGGATGAAGCAGTCCACCTCAAGCAGAATACTTAAGAATGTCATTAAATTATTTCAAGAAGGCAATTGTGTGCTAAACATTCTTGCAGATTTGTTCGCTTATTTATAATTAGAAATGCCACAAGAAAAAAAGACAGGGCTCATGTAACTTGTATTGTGGAGTAACTGTGTTCAATTTCAGCAGGTGTAGCCATGAAACCTACTGGGTGACTTTGGGTAAGTGAAATGCTCTCAGCCTCAGAGAAAAGGGAATGGCAAACCTCCTCTGAACAAATCTTGCCATCAAAATCCCATGTAAGGTTCGCCTTAGAGTCACCATAAGTCGGAAATTATTTGAAAGTATGCAACACCTTCAGTTTCAGCTTCAGCACTGCGTACTATGCAAGTTTTTCAACTGCTGACATTTCCTCTTCTACACAAGCAGTAAAAATACATGAACCCTATCCTAATTGTTCATGTTACCACTCTTCTGTAATGCATTCTCTACTTAATACTTTGTTACCCAAATGAGCCTTAGAACCCAAGTTCAGGATACAGTGCTACATTACTTTCAAATACTAGTGTAACTCCTTTCCCCACATCTGAGTGTACAGAAAGAATGATGGTGATGATGATGATGTAGTATCTCCTTCCTTGAAGGCTAAGGACAAAACTACACATGATATTAAACACATTTCACATGCAGACCTTTTATTTTTATTTTAAAAAATGCAAATGTCATTCTGGAGAAGCTAATAATTATGGTATTGTGTTACTAAGGAGGGGAAATTTAGCTTCCAGTCTCCCCACCGTGGACCTGAAAAGCATTTGCTTTGGATCAGGAAATCTCTTGCTGACACTGTGGATTAAAGAAGATGAAAAAAGTGGTAAATTTTAATTTTCATGCTTGTTCCAATTGTAAGTCTTCCCTATTCCATACTCACTGGTAGTACCTGATTTTTAAAAGATCTATAATTTACGTGCAAAGATAAATTTTAATGGCATGCACTGTTTGTCCCTAAAAAGCAATAGTGAAAACTGCTATGCACAATCATAGCCTATTTTCTGGTCTTTTACAAGCACCAGCTCAAGCACTTCAACCCAATTTTAGCACTACACTCCTATTTCAAGTAAACCATGAAAAGTATACAAGTCAAATCAATGAAATATGTCATTAGAAGGCTATATTTTACTTACTATGTGTATTAATAAGAATTTAAGACAATTCCAGACGTTTCTGAACTGCAACTCCAAGCAGCCCTACCCAACATAGCCAATGGTGAGAAATGGCTGAGAGATGCAGTCCAATAAATCTGGAGAGTCACACAATTTGCATCCCTGGTTTATGATCTAGCTTTTCTTTTGAAGTATGAAAACCTGCTCAACTTTGATATCTTTTTTTTTTTTTTAAGGAGGGGAAAGTACACCATATATTATGATTCAGCAGATTTGGGAGACTGATGGATCACATTGAGAATTGGCATGCAAATTCAAAATTGGACTGTCAGCAAGCAAGTCCTCTCATCCACTGGATCTAGTTGCCTAAATCTCATTGTTAAGTCCAACTGGAACACATCCAATGAATGAATAGGAATTGTCAAAACAACAATTATTTAAGTTCCACTGAATCAGTGAGTCTATTTTAACTGGGACCAAGGAAAAAAATTAATGCTGTAGACCTAGTATAACTTAGTTCTTATCATGCGCAAGCAGGAGCAATAGCTACTTGTGTTTCCAACCTCCAGGACAGGGAATCTCTTCTGGATATTCATCCAAACATTACAGAAGCTGTCCAAGGTGCTAAAATCTATTCCCCAAACAGATTCAGCATCTTGGATAGGTCCTTCAAATTTTAGACTGAAAAAACAAATGGATTCACCACCTCACTGATAAGGGAGCCACCAGCCACTGAATGGGTAAGGGTATGTTTGGATCTGCTGCTTTAAGCACTGCACCAAATCTTAATAATTCAGTGATTTGTCTTGGAGTCATTAAAAAAGTTGTCTTGCCAGCAATGTTCTAGAGATCTACCCTGAGCTTTATCTTTCTTCAGCCACCTTGCCTGCATCAAATCTGTAGGCAAGACCATCCTACCAGAGTCATCTACTAGAAGGCAGTCCTCTGTTTATAGGTATTCAATCCAATGTTATATCTAAGAGGAGAAAACAAGACAGGGAGAGCAGGGGCCCTGCCAATTAATATAATTAGTATGGCAGACTTAGCAGGCACATGAATTAATCACAATTTTTCTCACTGTGGTAAAACACACTGCATTACTATTTAAATTGTAATGATTATTGCTATACAAATGGCCCTCAACTTTCATGAGGGTTAGAGATGCAGCTTCCACCCCATGAAAAATGTGAATATACAGGGTTACAGAATCAAGACCCACACAAATATGGAAAAACCGTGAATAACCCTCCCCCCATGTGGCAGCCATTTCCAGGGTGGGAGGGGCAGGGAAACAGGAGGGCTCCTTTCCCTCACCCCTCCTACCCTGTAAAGTGTCCCTCAAACCTTTCAGGGGGGCAGGGACTTGGGGGAACAGAGCGCTCCATTCCCCAACCCTTCCCATCCCTGAGAGGCTTGGAAGACACTTCGCCCAAGGTTTTCAGGGATGGGAGGGGTCCAGGGGAAAGAGTGTTCACCTTCCTCCAACCCATCCCATCCCTAAGAGGCTTCAGAAAGGCTGCTGCAGGGCCTTTCAGGGATGGAAGGGGTCCAGGGAAAAGGAGTACCCGCTTCATCTGGCCCTGCCTGCCCTTGAAAGGCTTCAGAGATGCTTCTCTGAAGCCTTTCAGGGGAGGGAGGGGCAGAGGTAAGGGAACTGGGGAGGTGGAGGCCTTGAGATTGCAAGTAATTGAAACCGTGAATCTCAAGGACATGAATTTGGAGAGAGAGATGTAAGTCCACTATTTTTTTGTTGCCCAAGAGAACATTTTTCTAGGCATCTGTAGGTCCTCCAATGGGACTCTATTGCCAACTTCTGCTAGAAGCTCACCACAGAATCATATTGGAGGGCCTACAAATGCCTAGGCATATGTACGTCTTCCAGCATAATGTATGGTCAACTATCCATGGAATCATTGAATCTGGAGGATCTACAAGTGCCGAGAGAGAACATAGCTTTTGATGGCAGGGGAAAATACACTAATCCATGAATAATCAAATTAGTAAATACAAATGTGGCATGACAATTGTATTTGTATCTATCTGTCCATCCATCCATCCAAATTTTTATGCAAATCTGTGACTTCTTTATTAACAATGCATTTCCAATTTTTTGCCAATGCGTATATGATCATCCTAGAATTCCTACATAGTATCATTATGTATTTGTACATCCTCTTCTCTTCCATGTTGAAGCTCAAACCAATTGCAAGTTAGCTAATGCTTGACCATTGCTGAGATGAAGATTCTTTTTCAAGCTGCCTTGAGTTCATTGGAAGAAAGGTGGGATAAAAATTTAACCAATAAATAAATAAATGAGTTTTAGTATTTCTCCTCATTGGAAGGGGGAAACCATAAGTAAGTGCTCATGCAGAGATGTGAGCTCAGCCTTTTTGGAAGGCAGAGAATTATGCTGTTTGTCTGTTATGGAGTTTGAATGGATAACTAATCACTCAGTTCAGAAATGTGGCAGAAATGCTTGGAGCATGATTAGTTATATAATGTAAAAATATGGAAGTGTGTCACCAAAGATGGGGTCAGAGAGAGATACAAATCTGCATTAGATTTGCATTTGCAAATTTGTACATATAAACACACATTTAGACATTATTACTATAATTGAAGGACAACTATGATGAACCTCACCATAGTGGGGAAGACGGTGACAGGGTAGGCCTCTATTTCCCTTCTTCTCATTAATCATATTTAAACCAGAGTGTCAGTCTTTCTAAGGACTGTTTTCTGTAAAGTAAGACACATGGCGAGCCTACTCTGAACTCATTATGTTGTTAATTGTTGTCAAGGTGACTACAACTTATGAATGGGAGATCTCCAAGGTACCCTATCATCAACCACCCTGCTCAGGTCTTTCAGACTCAGGACTGTGGTTTATTAGACTGTGTCTATCCATTTGGGATACAGTTTTTCTCTTTTCTTACTGCCTTCCACATTGCCAAGCACTATTATCTTTTATAGACAGTCTTGTTTTCTCATGATATGGCCAAAATATAATAGTCTCATGTTAGTCATCTTGGCTCTAGGGATAGTTCAGGCTTTATTTGCTCCAGAACTGATTTATCTTTTTTATCAGTACATGGTATCCATAGAACTCTTCTCCAGCATATTTCAAATTAGTTCAAATGAACTCACTAGGGGCTGTCATAATTTAATTTATTTGATATTGAAAATGTCACCTGACCATCCTTTTTAACATATATTTAATGGGTTATGAGCACAATGGCAAACTTTCTTCAGTGCAAATCCCATGTTCCCAAATATGACCTATTCACTAACAATGATTCAGTGTGTTTGAAACTCTAGCGTTGTTCATACTTAAAGCAGATAGCAATTGTTACAACAGAGTTACTGGTTAATCAACAGTAACAGATTGGGTGAGATCACATCTTTTTAATTTCTCAGCTGAATGAATAGTTATTTCTTGCTTATGGGAGTTATAGATTTTTTTAGATAAAAATTCTTTAACTCTCTAAGTCATCTGAATTTGAGAAGTTTCAGCCGTGAATTCCAGGGTGCCCCATCAAATAAAAAAGATCCACCTTCTGAACAGAAACTACAATAAGGCTTTCCTTCTAGTATCTGTATAGTATTTAGTATTCTTCATTCAATTTGACCATTGCAAATGGCTATTAATTCTTTTTCAGTTACGGTAGTTTTTGAAGAATTTAGATTTATATGGGAGCCGTGGTAGCGCAGCAGTTAAATGCCAGTACTACAGCCACAAGGTTATGAGTTTGATCCTGAGGGGTCCAAGGTTGGCTCAAGCCTTTTGTAGCTCAGTAAAATAAGTACCCAGCTTGTTGGAGACAATTGGCTTACACGTTGCAAACTGCTTAGAGACTGCTTAGTTCAATATGAAGTTGTATGGAAATGTAAAAGCAAACCTTGATTTTTTTCATTTCATATAAGGTACACCATTTTAAAGTGCCACTGTATATAATAGGACTTGACATCCACAGATTTTGGTATCCATGGTGGGGTTCCTAAAACCAAACCACAGAGGGTACCAAGAGCAGTTATAGGTAGCACTTTTTAGTTTGCACTTACGAAGTACAGATCTGCTTTGTGACAGCAATAAAAAAATCAGATTGCTTTGTGAATAGTACTCAGGCTTATCAGTATAAACACGCTAAGCAGAAGGAACTGAGTAGAATGGCAGACTTGACTACAAAGTCAGAATTCTTGGCTATATTCCATGGGAGGCATTCTGAATCAGTTAGTTGAGTAGAATAGCTACTATCTTAATTCTGGCTGTCACTGTGTGGTTCAAAGTTTGAATGGTCCCCCTATGAACAACCTACAACTCATAGAAAAGGAGCATCCCAAAAAGAAGGTTTCTTCAGACTTGATCTGTTTGTTTGATATAACACTGAAATGTGTGCATGCATTCATGCGTGCATGCACACACACACACACACACACTACAAGCTAACGCAATACAGTCAGAATAATGTCTACCATTTGAATTGCAAATGTATATTGTTGTTCTGTGTCTTCAGGTAGTTTCTCACTTAAGGCAACCCTAAGGGGACCCTATAACAGAGTTTTCTGAGGCTGAGTATGTGAGAGTTGCCCAAGGTCACCCAGGGGTTTCCATAGCTAGGTAGCTATTCAAACCCTGGTCTCCAGAGTCATTATCCATGGAACAGAGAATAATGAAATCTTTGGTATGATATATAAACACTGCAATACAGAGTTGGTGAGAATCTAATGTGAAGTTATTTTGGTCTCTGTTAATGCAATTCTTTGACAAGGCCAGAAACAGTAAGCAAACAAGTTTGGACATGCACTGGAGGTCATGTCTGTGGGACAGGGTTTGCATTGCTTTAAATACCCCTGTTACAGAAAGTATGTGTAACAGGCACAAACTAATTTGTAATGCAGGGAGGGGGGATCTTGCACCTGGAGCATGGTGGCATGACAAGGGGGAAAGGTCAGTGTTAGGCATGAAGGCACTGACAAAACAGACTTAACACTCAGTTAAAAGTCCAGACAACCCCTGCAGTGTCATTTCATAGCTCTGAGGTTGTTTTCTTTTCAAAGCATAAGTAATCCATAAACACAACTGACAGTGACAGCAGTTAGCAAGACTAAATACAAAAACCCTGATTCCTCTGTGTTTACTCCGCAGGGAGCAGAGCATTCAATACAGACATATACTGCCTTACTAGCCCTTCAGCTTTCTTTCTAATATATAGCTAAGGTCAGATTTTGGGTTAGTCAGCACATTTAGAGGGATGGCAGGAATTGAATAATTTTATTCAAGAGCAATAAATTTTGCTTTTAATCTTTTATTTGGAAAATTTATTTTCTCAGAGAAAATGACTTTTAAAGGGCTGCTACCCTCCCCCTGGCAAGCCTCCTGTACCTGAATCTGCTGTACAACAAGAACAAATGTAACATATTGTTTTTTGTCTTCTATAGTTAAGGAAAGACAAAAAGGCCCATCTATGAATCATTCTTTCACATGCTTGTTAAAGGCACAAGAGACCTCTAAGGAGGAAAAAAAAAGGTGACATCTCTGCTGCAGATAAAAGTCACCCTCTCTGCCTAGGATCAGTAAAAAGACATCTTAGGGTAAAAGTAGTGAGACTTTCAGGACTAGGCAGCAGAACTTCTTGGGAAGAGCAGAATCAACTGTCATCACTCAGCAGCTGGCCTTGCTGAGGTATGACTGCTAGGCCTAGCTGCTCCTTCTCTGTGTTTGAACAGTCTTTTCAGGGAAGGATGCTATGCCAACCACATCAATGTCACTGTATTCTGTTATTTCCTATAAACATTCATAGAGACCCCCCTACATTTTAAAAAGGGCATAATAAATTAAACAAATAAATATTTGTTTAAAGAAACATCTAATACTATTTTTTTCAAACCATAGTATTATGTAAGAAGGAATGAGTATAAAATATAACTGTGACTTCACTATACATTTGCCTCAGTACTGGATATTCTATGGCCATAATAAGGTCTATGCAACGTCCCAGCACTGGCTAAGGCAGGTGTGCCACCCTACTCTCCTGAGTAACTCCAGAGAAGTTTTTGTGGTCTTTTTGTATGTCTTGAGCCATATTACAAGACTGTTCTCAAATCACTTCCCAGCTGACTTAATGAGACAAAACATACTTTATTATTATTTATTTGATTTCATTAAGTACATCCTGGAGGACTGGTTCAAATAATACAGTTTAATGCCTTGCCATTAAAAGCAAACTAGCAAAAGACAATCTCTTCCTTCTCATCTTATTTATCTTGTTCATTGCTTGTGAGCAAAGTTCTGTGTATCTCATTAAAATAATGTTTTTTCATGCCTCACCCACATTAGAAAGGGAAAAGAACAACAGGCTAATTTTCATTTTCATAATACAGATTTCTATAACCCAGAAGCCAAGCCAAAAAAGTGTGCAAACAGTGTTTACCATTAAGTGCAAGTGGACAAAATGTAATTTTTCTTACCTTACATAGGACACAATTATGGTTGTTCAAAAGTGGGGAAAGATAGCAAGAAACTAAAAGAATTTCTTTCCTATTGTTTTTACTCTAGTCAGAAAGTCAGAAAGTAACTTTCTGCTATCACACAATGGTAGGAAGACAAGATGTTATTTAACAGACTTTGGTCAGATGATTCAGACTTTAATCATTAGACATCTTCAACAATCTAGATGTTTGTCCCTTCCAGATACACTTGTACAATTTAAATACAATAAAATCCACCAAACGGTGCTACCTTTTTGAAGGACCAAAAAGAACAAAATACACCATGCAAGCATGCAATCTTTTGAAGCCCAAATTCCTCCAAATTGTATGTAGCAGGATTGCAATCTATTTGATTAAAATGAGGAATATTTTAATTGTGGAAAAAAATCTTTGAAATTTGTATCTCAAAGATAAAACTTTTTTTCTATTTGGACTATGACTGCTACTGGGGCATTCAAAAGGGGGTGCTTGGCCTTCTCCTTTGTCACAGTGGCAGAGGTCTCCTTGTGAGGAGATCTTCACTGCTATGGAAAGCCAGGAGGGCCCAACTGGGTATCACCCCACTTCTGTAGTGTCACCTGGGTGCAAGCCACATCCCCATATCCCTCTAGTGACGCCACTGCCAATACAAAACCTAATTTTTTCAGATGTATCAATGCACAGACTTCTTGAGAAATTGAATGTTCTCTGCTTAAGAAAGGGGTCTGTGGCTTCACAAAGGACAGAGATAACCTGGATCCCAAAATAAATTACTTTATTGCTGGTAATGAAGTTTAAATATTACTGCCATTGTCTCAGTCCTTACATAGGGTCTTTGCAGACTGCCAGAAATAGTACAAATTGAGTCCACTTTAAGGGTTAGGGTTAGTGCTAGGGAATCATGGGAATTGGTTTGTTTTTTTCTGAGACATTGAGCCTTCTCTGTCAGAGAGCTCTGGTGCCACAATAAAATACAGTTCCCATGATTCCCTAACCCTAAACCTTATCCTTAAAGTGGACTCAATCTGCACTATTTCTAGCAGTCTGCAAAGGCCCATAGGCAAGAAGGGGAATGCCCTCTCTCTACACTGAGATCCATCCAGAGCAACTGAACTACAACAGCACCTACATTTGATTTAAAATATCACTTTTCTTCTCCTGTATGATTTTTAACATCTTTTACCTGATGAAGAAGCCAGTGGAACTTCAAAAGCTTGAGTGACTACCTGGCGTATTTTGTGTTTTTAGTTGCCTGCATAGGAATATTTTATATATAAACAATAGGAACATTTGGGATACTTCTGGAGTAGAAACTAAGGGCCT
Organism: Phrynosoma platyrhinos; assembly: GCA_020142125.1. Classification (NCBI taxonomy): domain Eukaryota; kingdom Metazoa; phylum Chordata; class Lepidosauria; order Squamata; family Phrynosomatidae; genus Phrynosoma; species Phrynosoma platyrhinos. Next base: position 154,695,914 of record CM034706.1, read on the forward strand.
CTGCAGACTGGCCCAAAGGGCTGGCCTGGAGGTAGAGTTGGGGTGGGGCAGCCCCAACCCCATGCTGACACCGTCCTGAATCTGTGTGCCATTATGCATGGTGTGCGACATCAGGACGCTCTCCCGGTGCAGCATTCTGACACACTGCACTGAAAAGGGAGAGGAAGAGCCACGTGCCAGCTCTTAGCATGGTTTTTTGCCACACCTACTAGGAGTGGCATTTTGCCACTCTTTTCGGGGTGGCAAAAGGGAGGATTGGGGCTGCAGCATGGGATTGCCATGGCCCTAGTCCGCCACTTCCTGGGGTGGCCCAGAGCCATCCGTCTGCAGAGACCCTAAATTTCCCCTCTGCTCTGAATAACCACAGTGTGAGATATAAAGGACTCATTTTATCAATTCAAGATGTATCAGAGGGATACTGCATGTTTTTCACCTGCATTGTGAACCCAGATTCACCACTGAATTGACAGACTAACAAAAAGAATCCTGATCCAATCAGTCTCTTGCCTCACCTGACTACTAGTTTCCTTACTTGGTGTCATGATCACCTCCACTTCTTTCTTCATGGCCTGGGGAAAATTTACTAAAGACTCCATGTTGGGGACCTGCAATAGAAGCAACACAGCCTCCTCTAACCTCAGCTATTTGGTAAAGGGATGATTTGTTAGCTTTTTACATCTGTAGAAATACTGTCAGTAGTAGTGAAAAGTGAACATAAAAAAAAATAACATTAAGTCTGACAAGCTGTCTCTCTTCTATCCTAGACTGAGGGTAGGAAGCTACAACAATTCTGAGAGTTGTTTCAGCTAAGTGTTCACAAATTAGGTTTACTACTGCCTCCCCTGATACCAGCACCTCCAATCAAATGTTATTGCCACTCTATAATACTCAACAAGCATTACAAGAAGGTTACAATGGCAGGCCCCATTCTGCTCATCTGACATTACATTCTAAAACAGGCCAAAAAGTACATGTCGGAAGTGTGGCCTTCTGAACTTTCCAAGTCCTTACCATTTGCCCAGTATGATGAAATTGTGAGAATTATGTTAACAGATTGATGAACTGTACTGTGGTATTTTCCCTCCTTTAAATGTTTTTATTTAACTAGTTTAAACTTCCATGGCCTTTTTTACTTGCTAAGTACTTCCACTCTTCACTTTTTTATGGAAACATATAAAAGACTTATGTGCACCCATAAAAGTGAACAATATTGCAAATGTGTATTTTCTGCCACATATTTCTTTCATATATACCAAAGTGCTCAGATTTTCTGAAAGTCTACCATGTGTAATTCTTTTGTAACACTTACACTGCTCGTGGTCATATTTAGAATACATTTTTTAAAGCAGTAAGAGACCATGATAGTTCCATGACCCCCAAAATTAACTACAATCTATTTTTTTATTTTTAAAGTAACATTTGTTTTACTATAATTAACTATTTAAAATTCTAGTCTGAGAGCCAGTGTGGGTTAGTGGTTTGAGCATTGGACTACAATTCTGGAGACAAGAGTTGGATTCCCAGCTTGGCCATGAAATCCATTGGATTACCTTGGGCAAATTACATTCTCTTAGACTCAAGGGAAGACAATGGCAATGGCTCTGAATATTTCTCTGAACAAATCTTGACCAAAAAAACACCAAAACAAAAACCCATGATAGCCTTAGGGTCATTGTAATTCAGAAATGACTTGAAGGCACACAACACACACAAACACACACTGGATCATATAAGCCTCTTCCTTGTGCTATAAAAAGATCCTTATCTTCTTATTGTTAGGGATGAAAAGAATATTTCAAAAATATTTTTTAAAATGTTTTCCTTTAGTGTAAGGCAGGGGTAGGCAACCTTTTTGAGCCAGGGGCCGTGTTGCTGCCCCTCAGACAATTGGGGGGCTGAAGCACCATGAATAAATAAATAAATAAATTTTAAATTTTAATTTTTTTTCCAAAAAAAGTTAAAAATTTTTAAAAATATGCATGCACACTCTCTCAGCCCCAGAAAAGCCATGGCAAAACCCCTTTTGCCAAGAAAACCCCAAGAACAAGTAATAACAATAATCAATATCATCATGGCAGGCAGCGGCAGCAGCGGCAGCAGAGGCAGAACCGGCCTGGGGCCAGTCCAAAGGCCTTGGGGGCCGCATGCAGCCCCCGGGCCTTAGGTTGCCTACCCCTGGTGTAAGGAAATCCTAATGAAGAGAATCCTGGACTGATGAGAATCTTCACAGATCCAGAGTTATTTTGCACAAAATAGAATCTTCTATGCAAGAAACAGCATTTTCTGTACAGAAAACAATATTTCCACACAGAAATAAAACTCATACAAATTTTGCATAGAACAAACCCTTAACTGTAAATAGTCTTTGAAAACTGTTCAACTTATTTCTTCCTTTGAGAAAGAATTACATCCCCATTCATTGCCAGCACACCTCCCATGGTAGTGTACAAGGGAACAGCAAGGCAAGGGATAAGCCAAGACTTGAAACATTTGATATTCCTCCTCCATAATTTTAGTAACAATAAAATAAATTACATGCTATAATTAATCTGAAAAAGGAATTATCGCCACAATGTAATACAGTCATACCTTGAATTATTGGAAGAAGCATGTAGCTAAAAGTAACCAATAATATATAACTAATTACTTCCAAACTCTGGAAAGTAGCACTGAATTCAGGAGGGTGGAGACAATTTCCCATGTAGTGCTTATATTTTCTAACAATAAGAGTCTGCTGATCTTAAATAGAGACTACAATGAATAAATCCAGATAACTATCCCCTCCCCCATCAGATGAAATATTTTCATTTGCCAAAGAGAGGAGGAGGTACGTTGAGAATCGGCAAACTCTCTACAGTACAAGGTGACATTTTATACTGATAATGGCTCAGCAGCAACTGACTGCAATTTCCCCCCTTAATCTCCCATATTAATTAACTTTTTCTATCTGTCATATTTAGAACTATATCCTTTTTTCTTAATCAGGTTGAACAAGGAAGAAATGGTCAGTTAAATGGAACATATGAAAGAGATAACATATTTTAATTTAATGAACCAGCTTAGATTTTGTTTATCTAAATACATAAACTTAACAGTTTCACAAACATGTTGATGGGGGAAGGGAAAGCTTTCCATCCTGCTTTAATTAAAAAAACACACTGTAAAAAATCTTATAGCGGCTCATTCTTTTACAGTTCTTCTAATTTTGGGGTATGATTAGGAAGAATGTTATGCCTAAACGTGTACAAGATCTTTGTCATTTTGTTTGTTTACAAGGGTTAATTCTGCAGTACCTATACAAACAAATTCAGACTATGAGTCCCCGGGAATATGGCATGTGTATCTCAAGTAGGAATTCTGCCCTGCTTGTTAATATCACATTTTGTGTTTATTTGCTTTGGTAAACTATTGTACTTCAAAAATAACATGACATTGTTGCTGCTGCTGCTGTTATGTGCCTCCAAGTTGTTTCTGACTTATAGAGACCATAAGGCAATCAGGTGATTTTCTGGACAAGCTCCTTCAGAGGGGATTTGACATTGCCTTCCTCTGAGGCTGAGAGAGTGTGACTTGCCCAAGTCCACCTAGTGGGTTTCCATGATTGAGCAAGGATTTGAACACTGGTCACTCGGAATCTTAATCAAACATTTAAACCACTACACCACTCTTACCAACACACATTCATGTGCACACGTGCATGTACACACACACACACACATACACATAGATGGAATGGTGCCAAAATGGCTCTTCAAGGCTGGGGGAACAGTGAGAAGAACCATCATTTGCTCAATCTGTTATATTTCTATGTAAATCTTGCATGATTCAGCATGCATACAGGACCAGAAATGCACAAATCATATAAGACACTTTATACATGGGTCAGCGTGTGTTGCTGACTTTAGACTTGATGAGATATTCAACTGAGTATTTTTAAAGATACTTCATTATTTTATGTACCAGTTTGAAATAATGTAGTATCAGTGTAGCCAAACAGCATCACAACAGAAGAGAATTTAAAAGCCTGATGAAACCTGAGTAGACATCATAAACAGCTTGGGCTCATAAATGTGTTTTCACTTGGCAACATTCCTACTCTCCTGCTCACAAGTCCAAATTTCTGAATGGTGATCCAAGGTGTCACTCTGCTGTCAAAGGACTGTATTAATTCAATTGAATATACAAGCATTATTCAAAAAAACTTTGGCCCCAGGCAAGAGAACTGTGTATAGTCCAATGAGCAAGATTTTTTTTTTAAAAAAAAGCCAAAGTTCTACATTTGTGTGTGTGTGTAATATTTTTTATTTTCTTTATATTAATTTAGCATTAAAATAAAATGTTAAGCACAATGACAAATAAAACAATCTAATAAAATACATTGAGAAAAAAATCTCTTCACTTGGCAGAAACCGTGCCAGATAAGCTTCACTGGGGAACAAGTTCCAGCATCTTGTAAATAAGCTGGACATATTTAATAGGGCAACAAAACAGAAAAAAAACATATCTTCTCTCCCTCACTCCCACACTCCCTTTGCTTTCATGTAAAGTTGTAATGAGCAGCTTATGGCCCTCAGGTTGTGGATGGATATCAACTCCCATCATCTCCAGCCAGTGCAGACAATGCATGGAAGATGGAAGTCAAAAATAGATGGATGGACAAAGGTTCTCCAGCCCTGCTCTAATATACTGCAGTCCTCATTGTTTTTGCTGTAAAGATGATTGAAGGCAGTCTTCTGGAAATGTATCTCTCCATATTGTTTGTCTTCAACAGTAAATCAGAAATCCAACAAAAACCAATTGACATTGTATGCGATATTAAAGAATGTAACAAATGTAGAATGATCAACCAATACTTTCAAGAATAAATCATAATCATTGTACCATGTATAAAACTGTGCCATATGTGTAGGAAAATAATCCAGATGCTGCAACTCTATTCAGTCCCAGTAGTACAGCCAAAGATGAAGGATAAGAACTGCAGTCAAATAACATCTGAAGGGCTGCATGACTGTGCATGAATTCCACACATGATGTAAAAAGCTTAATAGGTAAAAGTTCAGAAGGTTGTAAGGAGAAGATATTATTGAAGAACCTAAAGTCATAAGCTAGTTGGCAAAGTGAGCTAATCTCTTAATGTTGAACTAGGGCACCTGATGACATCAACACAAGTGTGTGTGTGTGTGCATGTTTCCAGAGTTCCCAATTAACCTTGGAAAACTTGTTGCCTGATAAGGCTCCATGTAAATAGCAGAACTCGGGTTGTTCAAAATTGTTCATGTTGTCTATTTTAAAAAGGGCTGAGTGGATTAATGGGCACAAGCCTCTTCGCAACCAATCTGCTTTCATTACTTACTAGAACTAGAACTTTTCAATAATTTTTTTTCAAAGGAAGCAATAACTAATTTTAGCCATTTTCTTCCCGCTGCAAGAAGGTCTTTAAAAAATAGTTTTTTTAATGCTATTCACAATTTGGGACTTATTTTGCATAAAATTAATCTGTGGTTGTTTTGTGATTGTTTCAATTCCTCCTAAATCAGGAACCGGCAACCTACGGCCCAGGGTCCGGTTAAGGCCCAGGTCCCTGGACTTACCGGCCCAGGCAGAAGGTTGCTGCTGCTGCCACCATACACCGCCACCACTGCTGCGCGCCATCACCATGTGCTTTTGCCGCTGTGCAGCCACGCGCACCGTGACCGCCATTTTGGAAATCAAAATGCCGGCCACAACTCGTTTGTGCATGCGCAGGAGTACTGCACATGTGCAAACGCATCACAACCACCATTTTGGAAATCAAAATGGCAGCCGCAACTTGTTTGCACATGCGCAGGAGTACTGCGCATGCGCAAACATGTCATAGCCGCCATTTTGATTTCCAAAATGGCGGCGGCAGTGCACGCGGAGGCGGTTGCACAGCAGCGGCAGCAGCGCGGGGGCGCGCGCGTGCATGCATCTGCGTGCATGCCACCATTCCCCCCCCCTCAGCCCAGTGGCAGGAGGGACTTTGCAGGACCAGCCCCAAGGTAAAAAAGGTTGCCTACCTCTGTCCTAAATAATAGAAAACAACATTTTCTGTGCAGGAAACTATATTTTCTGCACAGAAAATGATATTCTAATAATTATTTCCTGCATAGAAAATAGTTTTGTTTGCAGAAAATGTTGTTTTCTATGCAAATTAAACACATGAAAATGTTGTGCAGAACAAATCCCCAGTTACAGCATTTTTTGTGCAAAAAACAGCAGAAAGATTATTGTTTCTATCACAAAAGATGATGTCTTCTATGCAAAACTGCTATATGTGAATTTTGTCCAAATAAATCCTGAACTGATTCTCATCAGTTCAGGATTCTACCTATCATTATTTCTTGACACTTGAAAAATATGTTCTTCAACCATTTTAAAACATATCTTTAAAAATATTATTTCTATATTTACTATCCACTGAAGACTAGAATCATTTCATTATACTATATAGTCTCTTGAAGCTTTTGATTTGGCCATTACAGGATACAGATTATTGAACTATATTAATGATTTTCAAACTTTCCACATTAATTGAGCTACCATGGTGGAATCCCTTCATATGTAGGAATGCCAGAGCACAGCTTGGGTTTCAGCAGTGGTCAGGAGTGCCTTTGCACAATTAAGGTTTGTGTGCTGGTTGTGTGTGTTCCTTGAAAAGTCAGAGCTCACTACAATGTCACATACTTTAGTTGTATTCTGTTTGGGTAACTGTAACATGCTCTGCATGGGGCTGCCTTTGAAGACTGTTTGGAAACTTCAACTGGTCCAAACAGCTGCAAAGTGTTAACTGGAGATGGCTAAAGCAAACACACAATTCTCCTGTTGCAACAACTCCACTGGATCTTGGACTTTTTCTAGGCACAATTCAAAGTGCTGGCAATGACCTGCAAAGCCTTATTTGGCTCAGGGTTAGATTACCTGAAGAATCTTCTGGAGAGCCCCTTTCTCTGTCTCACCACCATCACAGAGGGAAGATGAGACAGGGTGACTGCTCCCAAGCACTGTAATTCCCTTGCTTGAGAGGTTAGATTAGGATCCTCTTTGCTATCCTTTCAAGGGAGGCTGTTTGAGGGCTGATTGCTTGGGGGAAAGAGCCTTCCATGTGCTGCGTTGTTTATATTTCTTCTTTTTATTTTTATTATTTAAATTTTTTAAAATGTTATTGATAGTTTCATTACTGTATATTTTAAGCTTTTGTATAATGTAATTTTTAGCTGTTAATCTGTTTTAGCTTTTGTAAACTGTCTTGACTTAAGAGTGTAGATTTAATTCATGAAGAGTTCTGGCTGAGTTATTGGGACTCATAGCTGTACAACATGAAGTGAACAAACCAACTTGAACAATGATAAACACCTTTATAGTGCAATTTTCAGTGAAAGGCTGGTAATGGTAATCCCACTGGCTCTGTAGCACGACAAGACTATTCACAGCCAACTGTGGCTGCACATTCAGTAAAATGCTTGCCTGTGCAATTGTGACTGTTGTTGTTGAGTGCCTTCAAGACAACTCCAACCTCTGACAACCCTCTCATATGATATTCTTCACAAGATTTATTGAGAGGAGGTTTGCCATTACCTTACTCTTAAGCTGAGGAAGTGTGATTTTCCCAAGGTCATCCAGTGGGAAGCTAATAATTTTAATCCTGGCTTCTGGAGTCCTAGGTCCAAAATGGACAGGCCAAAAGAAGTGGCTTCCGGCTGCTTTGGGGACATAGACTTTGCATGACACATGCCCCCAAAGCAGCTGGAAGCCACTCCGAGGACATCAAACTTCCCGGAATAATTCTCCTGACCAATTTGAGTTTGATTGTTTCCTTTGCTCCCATCCTCCATTGTTTGTTTTAATGATTTTAAATTATTGCTGTTTAACTTAGATTTTAATTTTTATACAGTTTAATTCGATTTTTATGGGAGTGGGTGAGTTAGGGATTGGGGGGGAGAGGGAATTGTTTTAACCTTGTTCTGTTTTAATCTTGTTCGCCGCTCCGATTGCCTAGCAGAGGGGTGGGATATAAATAAAATTTATTATTATTATTATTATTATTATTATTATTATTATCAAACGGAGCCTGAAGCCACCACAAAAACAAGCCATTTTATTCTAGCTCCTGGGTGACTCAGCTTGGGACTGCAGGTGGTGGCCCGTTTTGAGAGCAGGCTATGTGGTCACCATGTTCCCAGCCCAATCGCATCTCAATCATGGATGGAGTGGCCAGAGGCCACTCCTTGCCACCCATCTGCTTCCCCCCTAGTCACAACATTCAGACCACTGTGCCATGCTAGCAGTTGTGATTACTATTAATGAATGTATGGCCAGAGAATTAGAAAAAATGTTCCAATTCCTACATTAAAATATGGGCTTAGTTAACATGAACAATGCCCTTCTCTAAGGGAGAATGGCTTCTTGATGACTAAAGGAAATTTGTATCTTGACTTCCTCCAGTTACATTTTGATATTGTTTCAGTTCCTTCTAAAGCAAGTATCCTGTTCTCATAATGTGCTTGAATATTAAAAAAAATAGGAATATTAACATATGCAGAACAATCCAACAACATTTAACACTGTCTAGATAGCACCAATTTCAGGGGGAAAGCTCAGCAAAGAAAAATCTTTCCTATAAGAGGCTTAGCACCAGCTGAATCATACCTGTAGTTTTAGTACATTCTAAAAATAAAGATTTTACCTTTACATTTATTATTAAATATCAGTAACAAGACTAATACTTCAATAATCGGAGGTATTTATTTAGTTTTAAAATGTCAGCCTTGATTTGAAAATGATTTTAAACTATTATGTTTCTATTTTGCAGCCACTGATCACATCTAGAAAATGCCTGTAGGATATTACACAGAAAAACAAGAAAATATAGTATGTATTCCTAGTGTACATTGTTATCTCTTCTCTGCTATAAATCTCAACTATTTCTCATAGCCACATTCACCCTCCTGTCAACAATGGCAAGGAAGCAAAATAATATACTCTCTTCTTTCCCCACAATGCCTGTATTTTTCCCCTCATAGTAAGTTACAATAAGAAATGAGGAAATTATCTTGTTGGTGTGGATATGGCAAGGCACTAGGGATGCTTGCAGAATTTCCTCTTTAGTGAATTCTGATAGGAACTTATCATACTTATCAGAATAAGGTGTGGCTTGGAACCTAATTGATCTACACACTTTTACACATCTTGCACATTCTGCCATATGTCCCAGCTAAAAACATCAAAATGACTCTGAAGATGTTCTAGAAGAAGAAAAGCTAATAAACCTTTAAAATGTGTATTTAAATGTGATTTAAAAATAATGAAAGATAATACAGAAAAAGATTAAATAGAACACTGCATAAACATACTGATTCACCCAATGCCTTGATAGCATCTTAGATGGCCGCCACCATGTTCCAGGAAAAAAAGTAACTCTATCTACATACTTTCCCTCTCCAGCTCTTAAAAACAGTTAACATAGCAATTCTAGTATAATTCATGTAAATGAAATATTCCCAATTATTTCAGCTCTGGCTTGCAAGCATGCAAGACAAAGGAGAGATTGATGTAGTCTGTCTCACAATGGCTCTACTGATTTCTCCACTGGCCCTTCCTCTGCACATGGTCAATTAGAATTGAAAATCCTGTGCTGATTTCATTCACTGGAATTTTTAAGCAGGTCAGGAAGAAAGATGTTATTGAAAGGAAAACTCTCATCTAAATAAGAAAAGAGCACGTGGTCATCTGGTTCAGTTCTACCATACAGAAAAGTCGTTGAAACTCAGATGTAGTCTTGATCACTCTCTCATACACATGTTCTCTTTCTCTTTCTCTCTCTCTCAATCCCACTCTTTTTCCAGCAGTTTGTCAAAGAACCAAAGGGAGAAATGTTTACATTTAGTTCTCCTAAATGGTGTTTTAAATCTCTCTCTCTCTCTCTCTGTGTATGTGTGTATCAATGTGCAATTCATTTTCTTTCTATAGACACAGAGATTCCCACCTATGACAAATAAGGTTTGTAAGGTCACTTATCCATGTTCTTCAGTGAGCAAAAAATGTAATTTGGGGATGGCAGTGACAGGCTTAATAATGGTAGCAGCAATATTAGCAATCTACAAATAGTGTTCTACAGACAGCTATCAAGGTTAAACATTTCCAGTATAAAAAGGAGTTTCCATATAGAAAACATGAAATATGTATGACTGTCATTAGTAATGAACTTATGTCTTAAGTATTAGACTGTCATAAGTAACAGTCATGTTTTACATAATCTTTGTCCTTCATTCCATTCTGAATTACTGGAGTCATTACAAAACACTTCAGATAAATCTGTACCATTGCGTCAGATGGACATGATTTTTTTTCTATTGTATTTTCAAATTGCTTTCTAATTAATTTGTAACTATTTAATTCTACTTAGCTTTATCTGCTTTTTAAATCATTTTATAAGACACCCTGTGCCCCAATATTGGTAAAAAAGTGGACCATAAATATAATAATTTCAAAAAGTTCCAAAATCTGTTAATTTTTTTAAAAGAGAAAACTAGCTAGTATGGTGTAGTGGTTTAAGCACTAACTATAGAGACCAGAATTCAAATCCCTGCTCAGGCATGGAAACCTACTGGGTGGCCTTGAGCAAGTCACACTCTCTCAGCCTCAAAGGAAGGCAAAGGCAACCCACTCTGAAAAATCTTGCTAAGAAAATCCCATGACAAGTTTGCCTTTGGGTCAGTCTAGATAGGGAATAACTTGAACATGCGCTACAAAAACCTTGGCAACGTCTTGAACCCAGGCTTGAGCTATTTTAAGTCTAACGTGTTTCTATCTTATGCTTGCTTGCTTTTTGATACATGTGTACAACTGTACAAACATTTATTGAATTGTAGGGGAATCTTTCCTGAAAGAGGAAGTATAAACACACCAGGAAATACCAAGAGTAATGATGGACAAAGCTGAACAGGAATTATAGATGTGACAATGCTACTGTTCCAGATTTATCCCTTGGTACATGAATCCTTTTATAAGTGTGCATGTTGCTTATGTGTGTAGTTGGCCCCTTGAAGTCATTCTGCTTTCTTTTTACAGAATGTAGCTATAGAAGTCATAATCTGAAAATGGAGATCGGTAGTAGGGCTTGGGGTGGGTTAGGGAGATTTTAGCCTTTTTCTTTAATGATTTTTCCACTAACAATTTCTCAGGTTCCCTGCCACCTTAGTGTACACCAAATGGAGAGAAGGGGCAGAAAAACTGTCTGACAGGAAATGGCTAATAGCCTTCTTTATCCTCTCAACTAATCACTCTTTCATTCAGACTGTAGCTTCCATGGTTACATTTTATTTGAGAAAATACTGGGAACAATTTACATGTAAGGGAGAATCACGTGTAGTTTCACAGTATATTTATCAATCACATTCTTGCATTCATTTTATCACCATAATTTTGAGTGCAGAGAGGAAGACTTATTTTAGAGCAGTCTTCCCCAAGATGATGCTATTCCCATGAGTCATGTAGCCCCATTCTAATTACTGTTTGTCAAAACAGAGAGTGGGAAACTCACAGTCCCACAAAAATTGCCAGGGGAAGTCCACAAAACTGCAATGATAAGTATTGTTTTAATGATATGTTTCCTGTTTGCTTGTTAATATCAAATGGAAGTATACTTAACATTCTGATTATTTCCCATACCCATAATTTCTACTGCAAACAATGACAAAAAGCCAGTCTGCTCAGGAAGATTTTACTTCTGGATTCACTTGGAGATGATTATTATAACCCTGAGAGCTTGTCCTCCAGAATTGTTAGGCTGGAATGAGGGTAGTTTTATAGTGGTGGCTGCACTAGAAGTAAGAGATGGATGAAATACACATACACCAAGGGTTATTATTTCCTACACAGGCAGAATAGCACCTGTCTTTGGTTCTCCTTCTGTCATCTTTTCTGTTAATGACTTAGATGGTGCACTCTGAGACAGAAGACTTCCGAATGAGAACATAGATAAAAAAATGTTCTGGAAGTAGAATCAGAGTAGTTGCTTCAACAGTAGTTCTCTAATCTGCACCACTTCAAGTTTGAGGAGAGATGTGAATAATGGCTGATCCAGACCTGATGCAGCCAGTTTGTTTGGCTAAGGTACTTTACTGGGTCTGTTAGCACATCCAGCAGAAATGCCTGTTTGTAAAGACACAACAGATCTACAGAATGGAACCACACTCAATTGCTGTTTGCAGTACATATCCACTGCATGTTCCATGTATTTACAAAGTGCAAGCTCAACAGTTACTGATTTAACTGCTGCAAAGACTGCCCATACACAAAGTGAGCTTGTTGTATAACATCTGAACTGGTTATAATAGTAGAGGTTAAGAATTAAGGGAAACTCAACATGCACACACAGAGATAAGAAGCATTACATATTTTAATCTTTTTGCAAACAGTGGAAATACATTTTCATACTGATTACTGAAATACTGAAGGATAGAAAGTTGTCTTTTGTGGAGTCTAGATGCCAAACAAGCAGGTTTCCTTACCAGATGCCACAGCACTGTACCATGGATTTAATGAGCCAGTCTATACCACTGTGAAATGTTTGTTGCTTTTTAAAAGTGTTTTTAAAAAAACCAACCCAAAATGAATGTATGAAAGTGTACAGCAGGCTATTGACTGGATGTTGCTATCAGTTTTCAGAAGAAAAGGAGAACAAATCAATGCATTAATGAACGTACCTTAAACTAGATGCACTGCTGTCTGGTACCTCATAAACTTATTTAGGTACAGGTTCCTATTTTAAAAAGACTATACAGATAGGAAGTTCTCTCACAAAGGGTGATGGGACATTGAAGGTTTGGTGGGAAGATATTACTGAATTAACCATCAGGTTGTGCACATATGTACTCATATGTAAAAAAGGTACTAAGATTATACATACTTCTGTTATTTTTCTGACAGATTTCTTTTGTGTTACCAACCCCCCTGAGGCTGTAATTTGAGTAGAGCATGGGACTATTGGCTTGTTTTGTTTTATTGTGTGTGCTTTTTTAAAATTCCTTTGCATAATTTTCCCACCGAAAATTTTAGCAGCTTGAATCCTGGCAGGGAGAAAAATATGGGTGCTCATCCTTTTTTGCCTGTGGAGGTAAAAATGGTAAAGGGAGGGAGAGCCAGTTTTCAGTGGGAAAACTGGGAGGGGTAGCAACACACAAACACAGAAAACAAGCTGCCTTAATGGCAACTTCTATTCTTATACAACTTCCATCCTTATTCAACCAGCTAGATCAGTGGGACCTGGATGGATTCTGTGACATAAATACAGATGTGTTTCTAGATATGAATCAGCATCCACACTGCCTGCATACCACATAAGGAAGATTTTTGCTTGATCAAGTCAGTTGGTTGACATATGTTCACCTTGTCACCCATTTTGCTTTTTATCATGAATGTGAATAATATATTTTCAAATGTAGTTAGGCCACATATAGGAAATCTAATATGAGGCAGTTTTGACATCTTTAGAGTAAATCACAAGATTATTTACCACAATTCATTGTTCTCTTGTTCACACTCACATGGTGGACAACTACATGCAAGCAAAACTTACAAGCAAAACTTACAAAAAGTTACAAATGCAATTATAAAGTAAGTGTGGAATATAAGATACATCTTAATTTATGCTTGTGTGTTCCTCTGATATGCATGTGCGGGATAAATACATCTTTCGAAAAGTTGTAAAATGTTCAATTGTTTGATTATTTGTGCCAGTTTAATCATTGTAGAATTATTATGTTCATATGAGCAACTTTCAGAGTCTTAAATACTCATATATGAATAGCTTTCACTGCTGTAGTTTCACCAGCTTCAATGAGATTTTAGCTTTATTAGCAATAAGTAAGGGTTATTCTTATGAAGCTGAACCATTTTTATACATGTACAACTTGGGCTATAGATTACAAATAACAAGTTTATGGTACAATAAGCTTGTTAGGTGGCACATGACTTTTTGTTGTTTCTGCTGCAACAAGACAAACAAGGCTGCCCTTCTAAGAAAGTATGCAGAGAATGCATTGAAGTACAAATGGACAACACTATGTTTTTTTTTTCGCTGAAAAACACATATTGAGGAAATGTGTTGTTACCTTATATCAGGTAACATATCAGTAGATGTTGCCTTGCCATATATGCACAATATTTCTAGAGAATTACAATATTTTAAGAATGCCATCACATATTTTCTGCCATGTAAACACATCCATATGGATCACTGAGAATAAAACAAGACCCCTTATATGGAAACAGAATATACACATCGGTGTTATGGTCTGCATAATAAGTACAACTATTTTAAATTGCTTATGACTGGGGCCCTGTCCTTTTTTATTCTTTGTTCCATCTATTTCTCAGTCCTCAGCAATGCTTGTTATGAAGACATTACAGTGGTTATATCTGGCACACATTCTTATTCCACACTGTGGCCATGATCCATTGTGCGGTACAGGAGATAGGAATTTCACTTTGAATTAGTTATATATATGATCTTCCATATTCCTACCACCACCATCATTTAAAGAGATTCTTGAATCACTGAAATACTAACTTCCTGCAAAATTCCCACAGGCTCATCCAAAGTGGCTCTGGATTTAACTGCCTGACACATTGCTCTGCAGTCCTTTAAGATTATAATCTATGCATACTTACTTGGGAATAAGTCCTACTTGAACACCATTTGACTTATCTCTGAGTAAACATTCATAGGGTCACCCAGTTAGGTACCTACCTGTTCAAAGACCAGATCAAATGAGCATGAACATCTCAGTGGGTAGAATGGTAATGAGTCTCAATATTTTGCCCCAAAGTCAAACTTTACAAACTTGGCATACAGCCAAGCAATCTTTCTACACAGTAACTATCTCTAAGTGGGAATATCAGCAGTCTTCAAAAACTTTTTCAAGCTTCTGACAACACGTTCCCCATATTGTCCTGGTTTTTGTGCATGATAGTCTGTGCATAGTACTCTAAAAATATGCAAAACGAATATGCACAACCTTTTTTTATAAAGAACATGTTCTCTATAAATGATATATGTGGACAGTGTCACAAAACCTTCACAGGGCATGTAACACACAGCACATAAAAGCTATAGTAAATTGTAAATGTTCCAAAATATAATGGGGAACAGACAGTGCACCTATGCAAACCCTGAAGGTAGATCATATGTGAGTGTATCTAGTGGAACCACTTGCAAATGTATTTTAGTGAAAAATGCATGTGCGAAAACTTATCCCTGCCCAGTTAGAGAAAGAGGATATTGTTTGGCTCGGTCTTGCCACAGTATGGGCAAAACTCCCACCCTCCTTCTGCATGCAGTTGAAGAATAAGCTAGGCATGCATTGCGTGCAAGCTCCTTGATAGGAGAATTGGGGGGGGGGGAGAACTTGGCTGGAATCCAGACAGGCTGGAGTAAAGCGCTCTGTTGATCATTATGTCTGGCCTTCAGGTGTCTCAGCTCACAGTGGGCGGTGGTTGGGGGAGGTGTAGATAACAGTACAGCAGACAAAGAAGAGAGAGAGAAGAGTAGAGTAGTGCTTTGGCTTGGGAGGGTGATGTTATAAGATAATTTGATGTTGAAATCTCCTTTCTGAAAATGTATTCCTTGGATTCAGCCCCCAAGAACCACCGCAAGCCCAGGCTCAGACTACAAAGATTAATTTCAAGCTGTAATTAGAAACGTCTGGAGCCTCTCTTAACCATTTTTTTTTAAATTAAAAATCATATTTAAAGGGGAGAGGGCAGTGGGGTTATTTTAGAAAAAAAAGTTAGAAATAGTTTGAGGGGTTGCTATTTTTTGTGCACTTTCTTTCACAGAAACCCTGCCTAGCTGGTCTGAACCTGAGTCTGATTTCTATTGTCCTTGCCCTTCCTCCACGACCATCACCCAGCCTGAATCCCAAACAGTTCTTCTGTAAGCTAGTTTCAGAATGCAACTTTCTCATAATGCATTGCATTTTTCTACTCTTAGTGTCTGGCAAGAATTCTTTATGGGAGCATAAGCTGTAAATCAAACTGCATTACTCTGCATCAAGACTCTTGAATCAGTTTTCTCCACTAAGGAAGGAGGTGTGAAGAGGTGGAGGAGTAAGAAGAGGAAGAGATGGTAGAGGAAAAGGAGGAAGAGGAAGGAGAGTAGAAGGGACAAGAACTCACAGAATACCCTGCGCTTTGTCTGTTGCTTCTGGTTGAAAAATCATAAATCTTACAGCAAAGCAAGTCCATCACCCAGCCTGAATCCCTAACAGTTCCCCTGTAAGCTAGTTTCAGAATGCAACTTTCTCATAATGTATTGCATTTTTCTACTCTTACTGTCTGGCAAGAATTCTTTATGACAGCATAAGCTGTAAATTAAATTGCATTACTCTGCTCCAAGACTCTTGAATTAATTTTCTTCACTAAGGAAGGAGGTGTGAAGAGATAGAGGAGTAAGAAGAAGAAGAAGAAGAGATGGTGGAGTGGGAGGAAGAAGAAGAGGACAAGGGACAAAAACACATAAAACACCCTGTGCTTTGTCTGTTGCTTCTGGTTGAGAACTCATAAATCTTACAGCAAAGCAAGTTAGCTCTCTTGTGGTTTGAGTATGTAAAGCATCAGGAAAGCTTCTGATCAATTTCTTATTATCCTTCCATCTCTCCACTTCTCTTCTCTGATCTCAACAGTGTGAAGAGTCCCACACCCCTTCCTTTAAAGCTGTCAGAAATCTGAGCAAATTCAAAATCAAAGCCAGAATTCCAAGACATTCAACTCTCTTTCGGCGCGCACCAACACATACACACCCCTCCCTGCTCAGACTCACTCAGTCCAAACTCAGAAAGGCTATTCATTCATTACAATTACAAATATAGTTTATTTTTTAAAATAATAATCATCATTAATAATAATAATCAACCCCTCCCCTCGTCCTTCTTATAGGAACCCTTAAAAGAAAGGTTAAAAAGAGCAACCTTGATTCAGCACAAGGTTCAAGTGCTGTTGCTGCCCAAGAGTTTGTGGTAACACACACACACACACACACACATACACAAGGAGAGAAAGAGAACTAATTTGAATAACTGTCAGATGTCTGTGGCATGTTTTTGC
>CM034706.1:154724121-154748076 GCA_020142125.1 Phrynosoma platyrhinos
ACACTAATTTCCAGCTGCAATATTTGTTCCTGTTTCTCACTCCTGCGGATCATCTAAAGCAGGAATATGCTCCCTTCCACACTTAATTCTCACCTCGGACACCCCCTCCCCAGATGATTACCTGATACAATTTGGACATTTCAGCTATGAGACTCCCTGTTTTTTGCCCAGGTGGGATTTTCTTATAAAAACTTCAAATTCCCAGTGCTCCTCAGACTACTTGGTTCATAGGCAGACACTCTGCCTCTCTGAATGACACTAGACTTGGTCACCACCACTCTAAGCATGCAGAAATGGTTGAATCCCACACCTCAACTACCAGTCCACATCTACTAGAACAACCTCGCTACTAGGGGGGGATGCAGATGGTGAAAAGCACTGTCTTCAATCCCAGGAAGGGGAAGGACAGCCAGACGCCGGGTGCCCCAACCCCTTCCTGAGGATGTCATAGGAGCGTCCACCATTGCACACGGCGGGCGCTCTGATGACATCCTTCTGGCTCAGCGTCCAGACACGCTGAGCTGGAAGGAGCATGGAAGAGGCACCCAGCACCTCTTCCGGCACCCATTTTGGATCCTCTGAAAAGAGTGATATTTTAGCACTCCTTTTCAGAGGTGCAATAAGGGTAGATCAAGTCGAGGCGTGGGGTAGCCTCTATCCCAATCTGTGACTTCTCAGGGCAGCCCATGGCCACCAGTCTGTAGAGACCCTAGAACTACTTGTAAAGCCTCTTTTCTATCTTAATTTCATTCCTTTGAACCTTAGTCCCTTGTGTGTTTGTGTGTGAGAGTGAATTCTGTGTATGTGTGCATTTAATTTCTTTAATAAAATATAGTTAATAGAAGAATTCTGCCTCTGCAGCTCTTTGTCTCCCCACCTCCATAAACAACTGAGAAAGTATCTTGGGCTGCTTGTAACTCAGCCATAAATTGAGCTAAAATAAAATTCTCCTAGACTTCATGGTTACAGTTTCTTATCTAAAATGTGTCTTTGACTGTCTTTCTTTTCTCACACTTGATGTCCTCTCTTCCATATAATGGTGTTTGATAGCTTACAGAAGACTCTTTAACAATTGGAATTTTACTCAGTTTCATCATATCCCATATTATATATCTAATCCTCACTCAAGTAAATTATAATTTTCCTACCTTGGATTATGCCTAGCTATATATTATCGAGATTCAAGTTTTCCCCCCAATATTGCTATACACCTGAAACAATCACCCAATAACTGATAGTGGTTTTGACCTATGTTCATATACTGGACTATAGTTTTTATTACCTTTTTAAGGTTGTTGTGTATGAAATTTATTGTTTGCCTTTAAGTCTTTTCTGACTTATGGAAACCCTATGGTGAACCTATTGTGGGGTTTTCTTGGCATGATTTCTTTAGAAGGGGTTTGCCATTGCCTTCCTCTGAGGTTAAAGGGGGTGACTTGCTCAAAATGCATTTCCATGGCTGAGTGGGGATTTGAATCCTGGTTTAAGAGTCCCAGGCCAACACCCAAACAACTATGCCATGCTGGCTCTCTTTGTATAATATATCACATCATTAATTAAAAGTAGTTTTCTCTCACGTTTATCTACACTCTTTTTTAAAAAATGTCCCTATATCCTAGAAGGGACTCAGAACTTGGACTTCTTTTATGCCACATTTTCATAGTGAAGGAAAAACATCACTCTATCATTTAGAAAAAGCAAAAAAAAAGCAAAGCAGCTTATTTATATACCGCTTCATATCACGCTATGGGATGTCTAAGCGGTTTACAACTGTGAGCTGATTGCCCCCCAACAAGCTGGGTACTCATTTTAGCGACCTCGGAAGGATGCAGGCCTGAGTCGAGCCTCAGCCCTGGCTGGTATTGAACTTGCAACCTTGTGGTCTATGAGTGAGTGGCTGCAGTATAGGCATTTAACCACTGCGCCAACAGGGCTGAAAAGATAGATACACCACAATCATAATGGTTTTGTATTAACTGCTAGCTAAAAACATAAGTCTCTTTTACAAGGCCACATGAAGAACAATATTTTAATCTTCTTGTGTTAAATGGTATCCAGTTCAACTTCAGCATTGCTGTGTGTAGCTTGAAAACCCATGGTTGCACAAATTTAATCCACAACCAACTCTCCTGTCATTCTTACTATTTTTTATGAGGGGAAAAAAAAATTCTGCAGCATAATAATGATGTGACTGCAATAATGAAGCAATGGTTAAGATGCTAAATGCCAAAAGAATAGTTTCTAGCTCTACTCAAAATATTTCTGCCACAGTTTCTTATACTGACATTCATCATAATTCAAAGCAGCACATGGACAGGTGTGATCAGTGTTGGTTAACTCTTACTTTAAAGGCTAGTATCAAATCTAACCTATGGAATCACTGAAGAGAAAAACAAAACAGAGAGCTGCTAGTGGAGATTTTTCCCTCAAACTGTGACATGTTATTAATTAATGTGAGTGGATGTGGTGGAAAAGACATGAAAGTTGAAGGAACAGAACTTGGAGCTGTAAAAGGAGCCTAAAATTGGATCTTCTTGATGCCCCCCCACCCTTCATACCCTCACCAATACAGTCATTCTGTCAGTCCCAAACCCCCATCCCCATCTGTAATACAAAGATAAAAATTGTGACCTACTTTAAAAGGTTGCTGGATGGAGTACTGAAGCAATTTGTACTGTGTAATATGTACTGAAGCAATTTGCACACTCTAAAACATTTTGTAAATACTATGGCCCTCCCAGACATAGCATTCTTAACCACTCACAATTAAAAGGCACAGTGCAGCTATTTCATTTTTGAACCTTTATGAATTTTCTCAAGTAAGAAAACACATGGAAGAAACAATGTGAATACACCCAAAAGCTGCCAATTTGAGAACATAGCATGCAAACCTCCTGCAAACTTCCAGAAATGAGGAAATGTTGCATAGCCATCTGGAAGCACCCTATGGCTTTTTCCTAAAATGTATGACAGAATTCTTTAGGAACAAGCACTATAGTTCAAAGTACAAGCAGTACTCATGGCACTATCTTCCTATGAGTGGCTGGGATCTTTGAAAGAGTATATATACACATACTGTGTAACTGGTAGATGAGTCTGAGGGGAGTTTGGAAGTTGGAAATAAAAAATGGCTGAGTGCCTTTGAAGCACAGCTTGAATACATACAAGGAATTGATACAATAACTGAGCAATAATAGAGTGATCCTGTGGGCATCAGAGCATTTTCCTACCAATGCTCAGTCAGGAATGACATCAGTGTGTTATATTCATTCTTCTCAAAGGCATTTTCTGAAGCTTTTTTCTAAGCTGAGCAGAGGGGCGGGTTAAAAATAAAAATTATTACTATTACTATTCTTAATTTGGTAGCCTCCATCCTGTCAGTCTGGGAGCACATGTGTTCTTTGACTGGGACACTGAATCTCTACTCACTCCACTCACTTTTTCTTAATATTACAGGTACCACTTCAGCATGGAGAATGGAGCTACAATATTTGCAATATGTGGCTACTACTGTCAGAAATTACACTTTGTGTTACATATTCTTTCTTTTTTAATATTTAGGCAAATTATCCATTTCATGATTTCATTATTACAGGACCAACCTGAAGTAATGGGTAATAAAAAGCAACTGCTTCAAGTGGAAGATCATGAGATGGGTGTCAAAGTACTGGAGGACTGAGCTACTCCTTAACTACACTGTCTGCCCTGTACCTCTCAAGCTAGCTTCCTGCCCTTAAGCTGAGTAGAGGCAGATAGCACTGAAGTGGCATTCAGCTTCCAGTCTTGTTTTGTACATGCAACGGGGGTACCATTTTGTCCTTTATCTCAGTCTGCTAAACATTTTGAGCCAGCCCTACATACAGCATGACATGCACCCACAATGGCAGTCAGTTATGTTGAACAGTGAAATGAACAATATGATCATGCAAGGGCACAGGATGAAGGATAACACATATTACATAAAAGTACAAGGGTTAAATTCAACCTAGTGACACTCTTTTTTGACAGCTGGCCTGTGCTCAGCTTCAATCTCTCTTCATGGGGTTCCACAAGAAAATATTCAGAAATATGTAGGATTGTAAGTATACATGAAGTTATAATGGACTGGCAACAGAAAGATTTGTGATCAATCATAAGTGAGCAGATAAAGTGGGCAATTTTTAAACCCACTATGTTGAATTGGGAATGGGACTACAGCAACCATAGGACCATATCATTAATTTCCCATGCAAGCAAAATTATGCTCACAATTCTGCAGCATAGACTCCAATCATACACGGAGAGAGAAATCCCAGAAGTGCAAGCAGGATTCAGGAGATGAAGAAGCGCCAGGGATCACCTTACAAACATACAATGGCTAATGGAGCAAATGAAGGAATTCAGCATGCACTTTATAGATTATAGCAAAGCCTTTGACTGCATAGATCATGAGAAGCTATGGAACTCTCTTAAAGACATGGGAGTGCTACTACATTTGATAGTCCTGATGAGAAATCTGTGCTTAGGACAAGAGGCAACAGTTAGAACAGAATCTGAAGAAACAGAATGGTTCTCAGTAGTCAAGGGGATCAGGCAAGGCTGCATTCTATCACCCTATTTGTTCAACTTGTATGCTGAAAATATATGAAAAGCAGGTTTGGACTTAGAAGGAGTAGGAGTGAAGATGGGAGAAAGGAACGTCAACAATCTTAGACATGCGGACGTCCCCATATTACTAGTGAAAAACATCACAGAATTGGACCAATTACTGTGGAAGGTCAAGGAAAAAAGTGCAAAGGCAGGCTTAATGCTGAACATAAAGAAAACAAATATGACCCTGGGAGAAATAAATGAATTCAACCTAGACAATGAGGAAACAGAAATAGTTAAAGAATTTCATACCTAGGGTCATACATTTATCAGAATGATAACTGCAATCAAGAAATAAGGAAAACACTAGGAATGGGAAGGGCAGCTATGTAAAGAACTAAACAAGATCCTAAAGAGTAAAAATATACAAATCAGCACTAAAGTTAGAATTGTCTAATCTATTGTATTACCCATTACCATGCACAGACATGGGAGTTAGAGAGTAAAGAAAGCAAATAGAAAGAAAATCAACTCATTTTCTTTTTTTATTAAATTTTATTAAATATAAAAAACCAAAATATAAATTTCAGACATATCAAAAATACAACAATCAAGTAAAAAAATGAGTCATACCATATGTATCAACTTTACATCCATACCTCCCATCCAATACCTTCCTACTCTTTCCTTCCCTTCTCCTCCTCTCCTTCCCATCCCTTTCCCTCTATATCCTTCTCCCTACTTCTCACGTCCATTCCTTTTATTTTCTTCTCTTTCATACTTCCTTTCTCCACCTCTTTTTCCCCTTCCATCCTTCCATCCCCTTCTCCATCTTTACTCCCACCTCTATTCTCTACATTTACCCTTACACTCACCTTCTACACTTTCTTTTACCTTCAGCCAACATACTATAATCTTTCAAATTATCTATCCTTATTTTTGATGTGGTGCTGGTGACGAGCACTTAGGATACCATGGACAGCCAAAAAGACAAATGAATCCTTGAAAAGATCAAAGCTGAAATCTCTTTAGAAGCCAAGATGATCAAATTGAGGCTGTCATACTTTGGCCACATCATGAAAAGGCACAGATTGCTAGAAAAGACAATAATGTTGGGAAAGGTGGAGGGTAGTAGAAAAAGGAAGACTGTATGCCAGATATATAGACTCAATCAGGGAGGTCATGGGAATGGAATGGACATGCAAGACTGAAGCAAAGCAATGGAGGACAAGGGGTCTTGGAGATAGCTAATTCAGAGTCGCTATGAGCCAGATCAACTTAAGGGCAGTTAACAACAATCTTAAAATCTGAGCAACATAGCAAAAGATAAGACTCCCTGACACTTGAATGAGCAGCAGATGTTTCCTCCTGTTTGTTTGACCAACATGACATGTTCATATTTGAACCCGTATTTCCTGCCCAAATACATATTTCAAAACAATGTGAAGTGACTATATCAGGGGTTGGCAACCTACGGCCCATGGGCTGGGTCCGCCCCCGAGGCCTTTGGACCGGCCCCTGCTGCCCCCCACCGCTGAGCACGCTGCTGCTACACTGCTGCCGTGCACACCATGGCTGCCATTTTGCTTTTCCAAAATGGCAGCCGTGACTCGTTTGCGCATGTGCAGTACTCCTGTGCATGCACGAATGAGCCATGGCCGCCATTTTGTTTTCCAAAATGGTGGCCGCGACTCGTTTGCGCATGTACAGGAGTACTGCACATGCGCAAACGAGTTGCAGCCGCCATTTTGGAAAACAAAATGGCGGCCATGACTCACGTGGCGGCAGTGCGGTGGCAGCAGCACATTTGGTGGCGGTGGGGGTTGCGCGCACTTGATCCACGCACCGCCGTTTCCCCCCCAGCCCACGGAAGACCTAGGGGCCAGAGGACCGGCCCTAGGTAAGAAAATCTTGCCAACCCCTGGACTATATGGTTCTATATTAAGTAACAGACTGCACTGGACTCTTCATCCAGAGCCCAGTTAATATCAGAAGATGCAGATGAAGCAAATTAAAGTTTCTATTACAGCATATTACAGGAGAGTTGAACTGAAAAGAAAAGCAGCAAATCACTTTATGGTTAACTATAAACTATGGTTAAGTGGTTTGAACTATGTTGGATGGTAATGATATAGGAAATAATAATGTGGTCAGGTGCCCAAGTCTCAGCAGTGGCCAGGAATGCATTTGCACAGCTAAAACTTGTGCGCCATCTGTGCTCGTTCCTTGAAATGCCAGATCTGGCTATGGTGACACATGTTTGGTTACATCCTGCTTGGACTACTGTAACACACTCTACATGGGGCCATCCTTGGAAACTGTTTGGAAACTGCAGCAGGTGTAAACTGCTTCAGCCACATTGACTGGGGCAAGCAACAGAGATCATGTCACCCCTTTGCTGAAACAGCTACATTGGCTACCAGTCCATTTCTGGGCAGAATTCAAGGTGCTGTTTTTGACCTTTAAAGCCCTAAACGGCTTGGGTCCAGACCATCTGAAGGATTGTATCTCCCAATACAAGCCAGCCTGAGTGCTGAGATCAGTAGGAGGGCTTTTTCTCAGACCCACCACCTTTGCAAGTGCGGTTGGTGAAGACTTGGGAGACAGCCTTCTCCCTGACTGCTCCCAGGGGCTAAGCAGATGGGTGGCACGGGGCCACCCCAGGAAGCTGTGGATTGGGGCCAAGGTATCTGCACACCTTGGACCCGTGGCGCAGCTTCCCAGCCCCAGGAAGGAGCACTAAAATAGCGCTCCTTCCACAAGATGCTGAAGGTGCACCGCAAAAGGCTGCTGCCGCACCTTCGGCATCTCTTCCACCACAGCATGTGTGGACACTGCGGCGGATAGGCATCCTCAGAGCGCCGGCCGTGTGGAGGGTCTGCCACTCCGACTATGTCTTCAGGAAGGGGTTGGAACACCCAGCGTGTGGCTGCCCCTCACCTTCCTTGCTCTGAAGACAGCGCTTTGCGCCGTCTGCTCCCCCCCCAGACTGTGGAACTCCCTGTCACAGGAGGTCAGGTTGCCTCCCTCCCTGCTTTCTTTCTGCTGGTGGCTGAAGACATTTTTATTTAGACAGGAGTTTGGTGGGTAGATTTTATTTGAGTAATCTGGTGTGCTGTTTTAATTATTATTGTTTTAAATTATGTTGTTTTTATCTATGTTTTAATTGTATTTAATTATTTTTTAACTTTTGTAATCAATGCTTTAGCCTTGCCTTTTTAAATATATTGTAGCCCACCTTGAATCCCACTGTGGGAGAAAGGTGGGATATACATCCTGGGAATAAATAAAATAAATATAAAATAAATTAATTTTTTCAAACTATTTATAGACTTTACAATCTGCACTCTTGTCATTGCTTCAACTGAATGTAGTTTTTCAGGTATAATTGCACAACATCCACACTGTAGAGCTTTTGTGCATGTTGCGTATGACTTCGTGTCTCTGCAACATTTAGTGATTAGATCATTCAATTTATGCATGGGTATTTGGTCTAATTTTTGTTGTGTTAACCATACTTAACACATATCTTTATTAGAACTCAGTAAGTATGTGTGTTTATAAAAAGGTAAAAATATCTCCTACAAACCTATTTCCTGTAGACAGTGAACACCTGTGACAGATCTGGAGCGATAAAGGGGAAGTCAAACAAATGAGTACTATCATTCATATGCAATCTTTCAACCACTTCTCTCTCAGAATGCCTCTTTTTCTCAATGTGCTATTTGAAAGAATGCTTCTGCTAACACTAGGTATAAAATAAAATTTGATTAAGAATATTGCTAGCCACTGTATGTTAGCTTCAGTATTAAATCCTGAACAAAGTAATATTAGACAGATATCACAGGTTGGACATGAGGACAGCATTTATTAAACATCTTATTTCCTTTGACTGTTTCAAAATGTTATCCTTCTCAGTGTTCAGTATAGGGCTAACAGCTATTCCATATTTTAGTATCTACATCAGGGGTGTCACCTGTGAGGAGCTAGTGGCCAAATTTCATCCCATTCCCTCATCTGTGGGTCTGATCATTGGATTTCAGGAATCACAGATAAATGTCATTTCTGGTCACCATTTTTGACAGATTTCCTCCTCTTGAGTCCAAGTTTTGGGGAAAGGGCAGGATAACAACAACAACAACAATAAATAAATAATGAGATTTGGAGAATTAGGGGGCTCTGGCAGGAGAAGCAAATCATTGCATTTGCAGCTTCCCCCCTTTCTTTTCCCGTTTCTTTTGTGGGGGTTGCTTGGACCACTTTGGACATGGCAAATCAGCAGGGAAGTTCTTTCTTTCTTTTTAAAGGGTTGGGAGCTTTGGGAGCCACCAAAGAAGTTTCTGGGGCAATAAAAATGGGGTTCTGGAGCTGCATGCAGTCAGTAGGCCACACTTTCCCCAGCCATAATCTAAAGAGAGTGAGGAGAGGGACTGAATAGAATGCCACCCCTGAACACAAATATTTGAGGGAGGCTCAGTTGCACTGAGGCTGCCAACACCCTGGGTTCAGCCATTCAGCTGGTCAGTCAGGGATGCAGCAAATGAAGATCTTGTGATGGCTGTAGCAAACAAATATTGCAAGACCTGCCCTCCTTCTTAGGCTTCCTAGTCTTGGGAGATTTGGAAGTATAGTCTCATGAGAATATGAAAAAAATATGTAAAAGTCTGGTATATTCAGTTCACAGTTTTTGTTGTTGTTAGTATTAATATCCCACCTTTCTCCAACACTTGAAATTCAAGCCAGCTACTTAACAAGTAAACCAAACAAAATTCTCAACCATCAGCACTGACCAATATGTACAACTGATCATATCATGGAGAGCATTCTATTGCACATGCTTGCCATGCAGCAGTTACAGTTGAAGAACTAAATATTAAAAAAAAGAAAGGAAGGAAGGAAGGAAGGAAGGAAGGAAGGAAGGAAGGAAGGAAGGAAGGAAGGAAGGAAGGAAGGAAGGAAGGAAGGAAGGAAGGAAGGAAGGAAGGAAGGAAGGAAGGAAGGAATCTAGTGCTAAGCTACTTTACCAAACAACATTATAGAGGGAAGGGGAAATGTTTGAGGTTTATAAACATAAAAATATACCATCAAGTCTCACTTAAAGGTTTGGTTGTGCCTGACCAATTGAGAGCAAGAAAGTCTCTCCACAGAAATTGGAATTGTATTATTTGGTAGAAAATAAGTCTTGCAATTGATTATATAGAAATAAAGAAGATTTGTAATTGCTCATGGAAAATCCCTGTATTATCTTTTTATAAACTGGGAAAAATACAAAGATAAATTCAGTTCAGGTCTGTCTACCTACTCAGCAATAGATTCCAGCAGAAATACATCAAGGTAAATCTGGTAATTTTATTTTGTTCTGGGAAAAAACAAGATTAACAACATTCAAAGATCGATTTAAAGATGAGATGGTGAAAAATTAGTAACCGATTCCATGTCAAATTTGCGATAGAAATTTTCTCTGTTACATTGTTTGCAGGTACATCATATCTGTTAATGAATTCTTTAGAAAATATAGCTGTGAGCAATTGCATGGAATCTAAGAAATTTCTTTCTTTTTAATGTTCATACAGGAGTGCTAAGTTTTTTATATATATGTTATTAGAGAAAATGTAAGAAAGTCAAGATTACTATTAGAGTGAGAAGGAAACTGACTTTTAGAACTATATATATATTTAAAAGTTGAAAATGGATTTGGAAATATATACCTTCAAATACATTCTGCCAGAACTTAAAATTTCAATGTAGATGGTAATCTGACTCCATGAAGGTTAAATCTGCCGAAAACTTACAGATAATTTCTAGAGATGTGGGAAAGCAGATGGAAGCATTGATCACATATTTTGGTCATGTTTAGAGATAAGAAAGTTTTCACTTTCAGTTTTGAAAGAAACTGAAAATATGTTTCTCCAATGGATCTATTAATACTGTTATTCTGCTATGTAAAAGATAATGGAATCAAAAGAGAATTACAGTCACTCCTCTCTTTTTGTGGGGGATCCGTTCTGGAACCCATCCACCCCGTGAAAATGGAAAATCACAGATATTCAAGCCCCATTGGCTTGAATGGACATGCAGCCCTGTGTGTGGCCCTGCACGTGCACCACAGGCACGCACACCATTTTAACATGGGACTTGCCGGTCCATGAAGGACTGAGACCATGGACTCAAGTCCATGAAAATGGAGGGATGATTGTAAACGTACACTTATTCGCAGCTGCACAAATGTGAAAAAAAATTCTTTCTTTTAAACGTATGATGGGGTGCTGAAAAGTTCTCAGCCCGACCAAGAAGCGAATAACCTGGAGCCATGAAACTTGCATGCTACTCTGCATATTCACCCCAAAGTCCACTGCATTAGGCATGTCATTTTTCAAGTTGCTTTAACCCTTCCAATAAATAAATAAATACATTTGGTGTCCGGTCATTGAAATACTGTTCTGCTGCCACTGTCAGCTCTGAATCATTCTAACAATTTCCTTCCTTTCAAACACTTTTTCAGCTTTGGCAGCCCTGTGAGCAGGTGAACTGTCCTGCAGAAAAAGAACACCTTTCAGCAACTTCCCTCACCATCTTCCCTTCAATGTCTTCCTTAATTAGAACAGAAAGTTGAAGTAGCATTAAGTGTTTGACCATTCTGAAGATGGTCAGTCATCAAAACACCTTCCTTAATAAAGAAAACCAGTGGCAATGATCTTTCTTGCTGACTTATGAGTCTTGAATTCCTTTGACCATAGAGAACTGGAGTGCCACCATTGCAAGGACTGTTGTTTGGTCTCCAGATCATAGTAAATTAAAGACTCCAGAATTCAAGAATCAACCATGTTTCATCAAGAGTGATGAGCCATTCAATATATATATAATATATATTTATCACTGCATTGCTCAAGATGCTGCAAACTCTGCTGGAATCACTGGATGTTGTTTCTGGTCAACATGCAAAGATTTTGGCATCCACTTGGCTGACAGCTTTTGCATAGCCAACTGCACTTGAGATATAAGCCTGATGCATACCCAGGACATCTCTAGTATCTCAGCAATTGTTTTAGCTGAGATCCACCGATCTGCAAAAATCAAGTCATGAATAAGCTGAACAAGTTCAGGAGTTGACATTATTGAAGTCCTCCCAGATCTTTGCATCTTCAGTCTCCACTCTGAAAATTAGCACACCACTTCTTCACAGTTGAGTATGACGAGCACTTGTCACGAAGTAGATTACCGCACTACACTCTGCTATTCCACTTTTACACTCTGGCTGCCTCTTGTCGCATTCTGAGGTTTGTAGTTCAGTGAGGCCTGAGAGCTTTCTGGCTGAGAATTCTAAATGCCCCTCCCTCAACTGCAAATCCTAGAATGCAACAGGAGGCAGCCAGAGCAGTAAAAGTGGAATAGCAGCACAATAAGAGTATAGAACGGTAATTTCCTCAATGTTTGCATCATATACCTATGGAGTTCCTGTGCAGGAACAGGAACTTCATGATGGCCAGTAGTATGTGGACTATTCTTCCCAGAATTTCCTAGCAAGCTTGTTCAGTGGCCATGGGTTCTGTGTGGCAAACCTTTACATGGTTATGGGATAATGGAAGCTGTAGTTGAAAAGGTAACATCCTCAAATTCTGGACATATACAGTGTGCCCAGCCCATATGCTGGCTTGTCATACGTGGACTTGAGCTCACACGGACAGCAAGCCCAGGGGGACAAAATGGTGTGCACACCTGCAGTGCTCACACACTGCCACAGGCAGGAGAGTGCAGCCATTAGGATGAACGGGATATGAGGTCCCACTTTTTTTTTCCATATTCAGGGGGAACAGATCCCCCACGTATAACAAGGGCCCATTGTACACAGTATGGAATTGTGAGTATGCAGGAAGATATTGGCTTTCCTTAAATTAGGAGTAATGTGATTAATTTGGACTGTGCAATTGGGGCAGCTCAGAGTTTGGACAGTTTGCAATTCCAAAGCTTAAGCCTGAATCTCCTCTGTGCTACAACAGAACTTCTTTTCTTCCTCATGTGCTATTTGTGATGATTGCACTCTGTGCAACTCCAATCACATGTTCACAGCTCCATATGGAAAATAAAGCTGGCCTTCCCACTGTTTTTTTTTCCATTTGCCAGGAAAGCAGCTTAAAAGAGCAACTCTAGCCAATCACCATATGCCTCCATGAACTTCTGGTATGGGGGGCAGAACACAGAGACCTTTGATGCATATCCCTCAAAATTGCCTTTCTCATTTTTAAATTGTTTAAATGCTTAGAGGGGGAAGAGGTGAAAATTGTTTCCAATAGTAATTTGAAATGTATTTTATACATTTTAATACTTTTTAAATTATTAATGTTTCCAAAATGAATATTTTGGGAGTGGTGAAACAGTTGTGTGTTGCCTGATTAAAACTCTGGTGACCACAAGGAGAAGATGAGCTGAACTATAGTCATCCCTCCATTTTGGGGGGGATTCGTTCTGGACCCCCTCCCTGCAAAAATGGAAATTCACAAACATTCAAATCCCATTGGCTTGATTGGCCATGCACTTCTGCATGCAACCCTGTATGTGCACTACAGGCACAGGTGCCATTTTAAACCTCCCTGCTTGCTGGTGCATGAAGGACCGAGACTGTAGACTTGAAGTCCATGAAAATGGAGGGATGAGTGTAGTCCAGTACAGTTATTAGTAGAATGACTTTTGTTTTTAGGGAGGGTTGGGATGGTGAATTGATGAATTACAGCCACTGCAGTTGAAAAGCAAGATAACTACCTGCAACCATAGATAGTTAAAATTTGGCACTGCATACTAAGGCTGCCAATGCCAACTTTTTAACTACCTATGATTTCTGGATAGTTCTCTTGATTTTCAAACTATTCACAGTGGCTAGAGACTGCCAATGAATACCAGGCCATGTAGGCTATATTTCAAAGGAATGAACTGGCAAAACCACCACTGAGTATTCCTTGCCTAAGAAAACCCAATGAAATTCATGGGGTTGCCATAAGTCAACAGGCAAATTGAAGACACAGACACATACACACTAAGGTTGCCAGTTCAGGATTGTCACATGCCTGGAATGTTTTTGAGAAAACCTGAAGTGTTATATGCTAAGTACTTACTGCAGTTCACAGCTTATTCAAACATACAAACACTGGGGTGGTGGTGGTGGAATATATTTTCCCCTTTGGATATTAAGACAAAATCCTACCTGCAGTGGCTATTCTACTAGCTGGAGATTTGCATACAGTCATTTCTTACCTAGAGCTAAGCCCATGAAACCTGGAGAATTTGCTCCTTTGTCTCCCATCCCTAGTTGACTCATGGAAACTGGAGGCTCAGGGCCAGTACAGGAAAACTGATAGCCCTATTGGGTATTTTCCATTTGAATGTCCACCATCCTATGTTCTAAAATGATGTGACATCCAGAACACCCTTAGAGAAAAATGGATAAAAGATGTATCTAGTCACCATCAGCTGCTCAAAAGATCTCAGTAACTAAATGCTTTTATGCTGATTTTTCTGGTGGGGCTTTACTGTTCTGCCACCCTGGTCCAAAACACACTGCAGAAATAATCCAGTTCGAGACCACTTTAACTGCTCTGGCTCAGTGCTAGGTAATCCTGGGAAATGTAGTTTTGTTACCACCACTGGACTCTTTCTAATTTTTAAATGGGTGCCTGTCTTTTCTTATGACCCTAAAATGGATCCTGGACTCTACACTCCATTATCCTTGAGGCGAAGGAGCACATAGACATCACATAAATACTTCAAATAGATGGGTTTGGTGAGTTGTGAATGAAAGACATTAACACCTCTAGATTCAGGAAGATGGGTGCTTCACCATGCAGGAGACATCTTAGGTTTCTTCCAGACAAATAAGATAAGGTTAATTTACAACTCCATTCTCACCCCTGACATTGCCAGACCAAGATGTTCCTTTACAGTGCAAATCTGGCTATTTGATGTAGGACAAACACCTTTGCCCTCAGGCCAGATTTTGGCTATGAAAGAACCCTAAATTCTATTGTCTGATGGGCTAGCTAGAATGTATGGGGACACTATGTCACTATGAATTCTGCTAGTTCCGATACATCCATTTTCCATACCGCTCACTGGAATGGTCATATCCCACATCATCCATATCTCAATTAGACCTGGAGCCAAGACTCGTCTTGTGTAAGTGTCACTGTTAGTTCAGCCTCAACCTATCCCCAGATAACTCCTGATTTTCTGAGCATCTGAATGAATGTGTGAGTGAAAGTGAATTGCTGTGTGTGTGTGTGTGTGTTTTTTTTTACCCCTTAATAAAAGAAACACTTCATCTGGAGAATTCTGCCTCTGCAAAGTTCCTTTAATCTCCTTTCCCATGGTATACAAATGGGAAATGACCCCCAGGGCCCTTGTAGCCAACCTATTAATTAATTGAGCTAATTAAAAGTCCCCTTTAGAGAAGGCTAAAAGTCTCACAAAACTACAGTTCCCAAAATTCCCTAGCACCAAGCCAGGGCAGTTCATTATTGCTGCAGTGTGTTTGGACCTCTGCCAAGCCTTCTGGCTCTGAAGTTCCTGTTCCTCAAACTTAAATGGAAAGTTCTTAAGCAAGACCTTCAGCTCCATGCTAGGTCTCAGTTATACCTGCTAAAATTCCTAGAGACATTTCAGTTCAGTAAGACCCTATAGCATGATCCTCCTTGTTCAATCCAGGAAGTGTTTGGATCAGACATTCTTTCTCCCCTTTATGAACAAATGGGACTGCCAGTTAAGAGATGAAAGACACATAGCAGTCAAGAAACCTTGGCCTGGGAAATAAATGACACTTTATTGATGGGTGACACTTTATTGATGACCTGTACCACACTTTTCAGTATGGACAACCAGTGATGGAAGGAAGGCTCTAGAGTCTTTTTCCCCTAAAGTTCCAAATTAATTGTCTTTTGCCTGCCTGTCACTTGTCTGCCTTACCCTGCTTCTGTGAAGGGCTTCTGCTTTAGGAAATCCTATATAAAATGGACTTTTTTGTTGTTACATTCTGTGCAAGGAGGGTCATATTGTGTGTGGTTACTGGTATGCTTACAATGATGGAAAGCTGTGTTGCTAGCAAGGAAGTTTTCACACACACACACATATATTTCCTGGGTTTTCCACATCTGGGCTCCAGAACATTGAGGGGGCAGAGCTACACACCCTGCAAGCTGTTTTCTTTCTCCTTTTTAAAGTCATTGCTGGTGGTCTTCCCATTTTTCTTCTTGGTTGTTTTCCTTCCTTTCAATTACAGTGGAAAGAAATGATAATAGAAAAACCTCACTCTTTAGAACACTTAATTCTATTTTATACGAAAGAAATGTATTTTACACAAGTTGAAAGATTTTGCAAAAGTAATGTAAAAGATTATAACAAAAGAGTATTGCAAAAGGGAGCATAGGTCAGAGTAAGTGCAGGATGAAGTTTATAGCAGGACCTTAAAGGGGGTTTGGCACTGGGACCAGAGTATAACCTCCCAGGATCAATATGTACTTGCTCTTTGCCTATTTGGAGAGCTTGTCAGAACCAACTATTTATGGAATAATGTATAAGTTAGCCCTATAAAGACTTGTTTATCAAACAAGTTTTGCTGTGGCTCAGGAGGCCACTTACTTGTCACTCTAAAAAAAGAGAAAATGCCATTCTAGAAAAGAGTACAAAAGAGGATATGGATTTATATTTATTTGTGCATGGAATATGGTACTTGTAGATGTCAGCTAAGAAATAATTACTATAGTTTAAACAGAAATACATTTTGCCATACTGGAGAAGATTGTGACCATTCAACCTATGTGCCTACTAAGTCTGTGCAGATATATAGTATATTTTTATTGCTGATAATTTTTGTAAGCCACATGAACCCCACAAAATGTTTTTTTCTCTTCATGTGCTCTACACCCTGTATTTATTTTTAGAGTTATGTATTTAGATAGATTAAATGAAATTAAATGTGCAGAAATTACCAGCTCCTTCTAAAGCCATGAACTGAAGGCAAAGAAACAAGGAACAAGTACCTTTTTCTTGCTCAGATATTAAGGGAAGCACATTTTTGTTTGCTCAGAGATAGGAGTGCCAGTTCACAATTATCTCAGACTCTGAGATTTCTGGGCTCAACCCTGAGACCTTGGGAACAGCCCCTGGTGATGTCATTAAGCTTTATGTAGTATGTAACAACCACAGTTGCTCACAACTTGTCATTCAAACACACACACACACACCACACACACCAAAAATGTTTTCCTATTTGGAAATTTTAGCTAAAGGGGCTGTTCCCAAATCAAGGTGCAATTAGATTATTATTCTTACCTTTGTTGTTGTTGTTGTTGTTGTTGTTAACTACTCTCGAGTCTATCTCGACCCATAGATGGGTTGAGACCTCTCCAAGACCCTCTATCCTCCACTGCTTTGCTAATTCCTGCAAACCCATACCCATGACGTCCTTAATATAGTCCATGCATCTGCCATCTCTCTTCCTACTTCCCTCTACCTTTCCCAGCATTATTGTCTTTTCCAATGAGTCCTCCTTTCTCATGATGTGTCTGACTTATGACAGCCTCAGTTTGGTCATCTTGGCTTCCAGGAAGGTTTCTGGCTTGATCTGTTCTAGGACCCACTTCTTTGTCTTTTTTGCTGTCCATTGGATCCTCAGCACTCTTCTCCTGCACCACATCTCAAAGGAATTGATTTTCTTCCTATCATCTTAACTACCCAGCTCTCACGTCCACATAATAGGGAATACAATGGCTTTCAGACATTGTTT
This sequence comes from Phrynosoma platyrhinos, assembly GCA_020142125.1. Taxonomy (NCBI): domain Eukaryota; kingdom Metazoa; phylum Chordata; class Lepidosauria; order Squamata; family Phrynosomatidae; genus Phrynosoma; species Phrynosoma platyrhinos. The sequence goes on from CM034706.1 coordinate 154,741,460, forward strand.
CTTTTAGCACAGCTTTACAAGTAATCGCACTCACACATTCTGGTTTTGTTATTCACACTATTTTTTATTGGAACTGCATCTATGCACATCTCTCTGTGTCCTGTTACTCACACTTGTCAGCACTGCGAATAAAGATGGAGTCAATGATGTGGATGTTCAAAACATGTTCAAAACCTTCAGAGTTTTATCTTGGTTTATCCTGGATTTATTTGTATTGGTTACTCACACATCTGACAATGCAATCTTTCTGTTGTTGTTAACTGCCTTCGCGTCAGTCTTGACCCATGGCAACCATATGGATGAGACATCTCCAGGCCCCCCTGTCCTCAACTCTTCTGCCCAGCTCCTGCAAACTCATATTCATGGTCTCCTTAATAAAGTCCATCCATCTAGCATGTGGCCTTTCTCTCTTTCTACTTCCCTCCACCTAACATTATTGTCTTTTCCAACAATTCATGCCATCTCATGATCTTCCAAAGTATGACAGTATAAGACTTGTCATCTTGGCTTCTAGGGATATTTCTGGCTTGATCTGCTCTTTGTTTATCCTTTTGTCTGTCCATGGAATCCTCAGCACTCTTCTCCAGCACCACATCTCAAATGAGTTGATTTTCCTTCTATCTTCTTTCTTGACTGTCCAGCTCTCGCATCCATACATGGTAATAGGGAATAGGATGGCTTGTATGATTCTGACTTGTGTGTTGAGTTGTATGTCTTTGTATTTTAGGATCTTTTCTAGTTCTTTCATAGCTGCCCTCACCATTCATTCTTAAACTTCCTCTGATTTCCTGGCTGCAGTCCCCGTTCCGATCAATGTTTGATCCCAGAAATGAGAACTCTTATACTATTTCTATTTCCTCATTGTCTAGATTGAATGTATGTAAGTTCTATGTGGTCATTATTTTTGTTTTATTTATGTTCAATAGTAAGCATGCCTTTGCACTTTCTTCTTTGATCTTCCTTGGTAGTTGTTCCAGCTTTGTGAAGTTCTCTGCTAGTATTATGGTGCTATCATCATATCTCAAATGGTTATTTCTTCCTCCTATTTTCACTCCTCCCTCTTCCATGTTCAAGCCTGCTTTCCTTACAATATGTTCTGCAAATCTTTTAGGAAAACTAAAAACAAAACAAAACCCTGAGATCAATAATCTTGGGTTAAATGGTTTTCTTGGCAGCCCCCCCCAAAAAAAAACTACTTGGGTGCATTCAAAACAACAAGTATTAAACCCACATTCTACCAGGTTTATTTACACCATCTGAATAACCCCTTAGGAAGAGGGGAATATTTCATCTATCTGACTTGATTCTGGGCAATAGATGGCTGTAGTGCAGAGGGGAGCATGAGACCTGGTGCCACTGGGAGGGAAGGTGGAAGCTAAATATGTAGACCCACCCCACAGCCAGGAGTCTTTGCAAGTTGCAGCAATTAAGCCTCAAAAAGTGTAAACAGGTGCTACTCTACTAGTTGAACTGGAGGTTTGCACACATCCCTTTCCTCTTGAGTAGAGCTGAGCCCACCAAAACATCCTTGTCTTCTTCTTCGAGATGACACATGAAAACTTGAGGCTCAAGGCCAGACTCTGAGATCTGGCAATCCTAGAGATAAGGAAGCAATTGTGTGTTTGTAACTACAAAGCCGTGATTAGACTCTCTCCACTAAAAGACGCTTCAGTGAAAGGAACAATTTTGGAGCAGTTCTATGCCCTTATATTTGGGAATGGGAAAGGTAGGGAGGTATAACAGGTAGGTTGAAAGGGAAAGGTAGGGAGGTAAAACAGGAGATCCCAGGGTTGAGTACTTTTGCATTTGTTTTTAAGTCCCGCAACTATGATTTTTAAATACATACATGAATGCATCAGGGAGCTATACATCTGTAGCCTTTGACCTATGAACGCTTTTTAAATGTCAGCAGGAAGCAGTGAAAAAGCCTTAGGTATCCCACCAAAACTTGACCTTTAAGCAGAAGAAATGTTAAAAGTGGAAAACAAAGGGGCACTATCAGCGTGAACAGGTGTAATCAAAGGTGAGATGAGAGAGCAGAAGCAAGGCTTTGTTTTTTAATGGCTACAGAAGAAGGAGCTGTAGGGATTTAGGAATGTGTTACAGATCCAATCAGATTCCCCTCCTCTTGACTTCTTGCCAGAGCTGGACCATTCAAAGTTTGGAAGCATGGGAAACAAATCAAGGTTTACTCTTAAAGTAGAGGAATAAAATCTTCCAAAAATGCATGCATACATGTTAAACCACATGAGCATGGGGGTTGGTTACCTTTGTAGTGTAGTAGATTTTATATACTATGAATATGGACATGTACACACATGCTGTGTATGCTTAACAAGAGGCAGGGGAGATATTATTTCATCATTTTAAATGACAATGCTTTCCAAGTTCCAGCTAAGCATGTGTGTAAAAGCTTGAGCTCATCAAAATTCTCCCGTTGCCACATCAAAGTTTTCCCCATCCCACTTCTATAAAAGACAATCTCATTTTTTCAAATGTATTCACATTTGTATGCACATTTTTCAAATGTCTGCATGCACATTTTAAAAATGTATATCATTTTGATTGTCTCTTTCCCCACCCTTGATATGTAATGTTGTTTAACACATTTTGTTTATTTTGTGGGAGCACCATCAGCTCCAGGATGTGTGGCTGTTTGCCTTAAAATTGCATCCAGTTTATTTATAGCATTTTTATCCTGTCTTTTTGCAACAGCAACACAGGTGGTTAACAGAGTAATGAAAAATGAATTCAACAATAAAACAGTTAAAATAAATAATAAAGAAACATCCAGTTCCATGTTTGGGTCTCAGAGCTGGGTGAATCTGTGTTTTGTTTTGCTTTGTTTTGTTTTTTAAACAACCATGATGGGGTGAATTTTCCATCAATCCCTATTCCTGACCAAAATTTCTTTACACAAAGTAAAAATATGTCACACAAGATCAAAGGCTTTGGGTCCACCCCCTACCTGAAAAGTAAAGCAAAGAAATTGCTCTCATTGTGTTGAAGAAACTGTGGGCTTGGTCAGGGCTATTCAATCTGAAATATTAAAATTCTACACTTCAAAAGTTGCAATCCTTATTGAACCTAACACTTCCTTTTATTTATGATAGTTTGCTTCCAACTAAAATCCATATGTGTACTGAAAGAGGCCTGGAATTGCATTTCTTAGGTTTGGCATGGAGTGGGAGCTCCCTTTCTTTGAAAATGATGAAAGGCTAATGATTGTAGTCTACTCACTTTTTTGTTGGGGGGATCTGTTACTTGTTAAATAGCACACTGTTTTGACATGCTAACTCTTCAACAGCTATACAAACTGTTTCTGTAAATTTAAACAAATATTTCATCACATTAATATTACCATTCCATGTGTCATTTGCTTAAAACATGACACACACACCCCTTTATGCCTGGGGTGAAATCACTTGTTAGTTTGAGACATTTCTATAACCATTTTCTGAGGGAATGCAAATGATCTTTTACTTGGGCTTTGGGAAAATCCTGTTGAGCTAGTGTCAAATGCACACAAATGTACCAAATTGTTACAATCTACTTCAAAAATGTCCAATGAGATCTTGTACTTCAGTGTGATCTACATCTTACTTTTCCTAATAGTGAATGTTTTAATATTTGCTTTTTAAACATAACTTCTTTCTCTGTATGAAATCACAGGAAAACCTCTTCCCGTTACTGCTTGTCATACAGTAATATTTCAACATAGGGAACATTTCAACATAAGATATTTTACCACTACCTTTTCTTTATTATGTACTATGTCCCTGCAAAGTGAGTGTGTAACTCTTTATTAAGTTGGTAAAGGGTTGGAAGGTTCATTAACAAATATAATAATTTCTTTCCAATAGTGACAATTTCATCTTGTTCCACCTAATTGGATCCTTTTTAATTTCTTCTCATAATCTTTTGTAGTTATTTTCAAAGAGATCTGCATTTTTACTTGTGATCCAGATACCTAGGTATTTAGTTTTATTAGTTATAGTGCAACCTGTATCCAATAATAACAAAAGATTTTACCCTTTACAAAGAGGGTAAAAAAATCTTATGGAAAGGCTGCAAACCAAGAATCAAAATGTCCACATTGCAAGATGATAAAAAGAGAGGAGGTTATGCATTACCAAACTTTAAAATCTACCACCCAGCATGTGGACTGATATGGTCACAAAACTGGATAAAATTAGATAATCAAAAATTACTAGATTTAGAAGGGGTGAAAAACCAATTTGGCTGGCATGGTTATGTTCGGTATAATAAGACCCAAGTTAACAGAGACTTTAACAATCATATTTTGAAAAAAATCTCTCTTAAAAATATGGTTAAATATAAAAAGTAAATTCTATTAGAAAATTCCTCAGTGGATCTCCCCTCAAGAGGCATTCTTCCAAAGGTGTAGTGAAGGAACATGGATAAGGTATGAAGACTTAAAAAAAACCCAAAACAATAAGGGAGACTATTATTTTTTAGAAAGAGATGATTTGAAGAGGCAAAAATTAACCTATCATAGTTCAGTTACCATCAAATAAAAAGCAGATACAAAGAAGATATAAAAAAATCAGGAATTTCAACCAAACGCAAACAAAATTGATAAAGTTTTGGAACTACCAGATAAAGGAAAAATCTCCCATCTTTATGTGATATTACTCGAAAGAGAGTTAGAGCAAGAATATGTCAAAAACACAATGATAAGCTGGGCAAGGGATATTGGGCACCCAATCCCTTTAGAAGACTGGGAAGATGCATGGAAAAGAACAAACTCATTCACAGCTTCACAAGATTTAAAGGAAAATTTCATGAAAATATCCAAGAGATGGTACTTTACCCCAAATAAACTAAAGAAAATAAATAATAGACTGAGTGACAGATGTTGGAAATGTAAAAAAGAAACTGGAACAATGTTCCATATGTGATGGGTTTGCCCAAGAATCCAAAAATGCTGGTGGAAAATGCATAAAATCATACAATCAAAATTGAAGACTCAGATTCCCTTTACACCAGAAATATTTCTGTTGAACATGATAACTAAAATTAAAAAAGAGGTGGCAACAATTCACGGGAGAATAATTCTTTATTTAATTATGGCTGCAAGAATAACTATTGCCAGAGGATGGAAGACAGGAGAGTGCCCAAATATAACTGACTGGAAAATCAAGGTAGAGGAAATGAAATATATGGATAAATTGACATCAATGATTAATCACAGATCAATACAAAAAAACAGAAAAAGAATGGCATTTACTTGACAATATTCTTCAAGAGGAGACGAATTGAATAAATACAAGCAGAGAAATTAGAAATAATCATTAATAAATACCCGCAAATATAAGATAGGAAGAGAGAAACAGCTTAAATAAGTAATAAGCACAAGGGAAATAAGCAATGAAGATGACATGAGATCCTTCACACACAAAAGAAAAAGCTCTACTTTATTTTAATAAAGCCAGTAGAAAATTACCAATAAAAGAAGTAATAACCATTACATAGCAATTAAAACAAAAGTAAAGAAGGATAGTTTACTTTTCCTTTAAGAAACTATTGTTATTCAACTAGCAAGATACAAGATAATAGATAGTTTGAATTGTATTTACAAGAAAAAGAATAAGAAAGTTTAAATGCAACTACGACGCATGTTAAAAGTTGTAAAAATCTGTAATACAAGCTGACTCTATGTTGTGAATGTTTTTAATAATAAAATGTTTTTTTAAAACAGTTGGTAAAGGGTTAATTTAAACAGCTGGGAGACATCATTATATAAGACTGGAGAGAGACCCTCCTGCCAATGGAGTGCTGTTTAAACTATAAAAGTTTGGAAAACTAAGAATTATAAAGGGACAGCATATTAATATGCAGATAGATGGACAAGGGAATTCACACTCAGACGTGAGAGTCAGAGATGTTTAGTTCCTTCCTGTGACTTTGAGGAAAGCAATAGCTGACTTCCTGCTTCTCTGACATGGACAACCAAGGATGAAATGAGATCATCATGTCTATTGTGACAGAAAAGAGCATGTAATCAGAGATATTTTCTGAATTTGGGGGCTTGGCTGAATGCAAGCTTAAAACTGATTTTGTAATTTTGCATCTTATGTGGTACATGGAGAGCTCTCCATGTATGCAATAGTTTTCAATGCTTTCTTAATATGATGTAGATTTCAGTATGGCATAGTGGTTCAAGTGTTTGACTACAACACTGGGAGTCCAAAATGTTAATCCCTACTCAGACATGAAATCACTGGGTGATTTTTGACAAGTCACACTCTCTCAACCCATGAGAAAGGCAGTGACAAACCTCCTCTGAATAAATCTTGCCAAGAAAACCTAGAGAGTTGTCATAAGTCATAGTTGACTGAAGACACCTAACAACAATACAAGCTTCCTTCTTACAAATTTTTCCTTTTCACATAATCTTGTCTTAGCTGCTCAGCATGTCTGAAGGAAAAGGATGGTTTAGAGAAAAATGGGTTTATTTTTTGATACCAAGGACATCTAGTTCTCTCTCCTATGGAAACACCTAAAAACATTGGGATAACTACATTAATATAGATACAAAAGAACACAAAAGAAATCATTGTAAGCAGCTTTGAGTCCTACACTTGGGGGGGGGG
>CM034706.1:154778456-154801819 GCA_020142125.1 Phrynosoma platyrhinos
CATCTAAGACCATGGGTCCTCCCCACTTGCTGCCTGTGTGAGGTTTTTATCTTCCCGCTGTTGGGCCCTTGCATCATTTGCCTTGTTCCCTCTATAACACTTTGACTATTTTCTCCAGCCCATGATGCCTACCAAGATACCTTTCAAGATACTGTCTCCCTGACTCAGTTTAAAGCCCCCCTGATCAAATGTTTGAGACTATTGGCAAAAATGTTTCTGCCAACTGGTGTGAGATGCAGCCCATATCTTGCTGAAAGTCCACCTTCATGGAACTGCAGCCCATGATCCAAGAACCCAAATTGTTCTTGGCAGCATAATCTACAGAGCCAGTTATTCACATCTGCTTTCTTCCTCTCCCTTCCTGGACCGTGCCCTTCAACTGGGAGAAGAGATGAAATAACAACCTATGCATCCAGCTCTTTCAGCTTCCTACCCAAAGTCTTATAATCCCTTCTGATATTATGAAGGCTATGCCTTGCAGTATCATTGGTTCTCACATGGACCAAGAGGAGGGGATAATGATCAGTAGGCTTGACAAATCTTGTCAGCCTTGCTGTCACATCACAGTTTATCTCCACATCATGCAATTGATCTCTTGTGGAGCATTTGATACAAATAACCAAGTTCACAGTTTATCTCCACATCATGTAGTTTATCTCTTGTGGAGCATTTGATACAAATAATCAAGTTCCTGGGAGCTGGGAGCTTGCAGAGTCAGGGCTGATGTAGACCAGCATTTTGGGCCAGCCTGGGGCTGAACTTGAGGTGGGGCAACTGCCTGCCAGCCACCACAACTCTACCCCAACTCTACCCCAACAATGCCAGAGGGTGCAAAATATCCACGGTGGCGGCTCTAAGGGCGGCTTTTTGCCACCCCCCAAAGGAGCGGCATTTTGCTGCTCTTTTGGGGGCAGCAAAAAGGAGGATCAGGGCCATGGGATGTGGTTGCCACGAGCCTAATCCGCCACTCCCAGGGATGGCCCAGAGCCACCCCTTACGGGCCATGTGCACCGGCCCTGAATTACACTCTCAATGGCTGTTTCAATGGCAATTGCAGTCTCTGAATTTGCATTGCACCAGTCTCTCTCTGTAGGCTTGACCAATTTTACACAATATACTGGTTTTGACCCTGACTTTATTTCTTTATTATTTAATTTAGGACAATTATATTTTAAATGTCAGTTACCACATTCAAAACATGTTCTATAACTTTTATATCTGGGTGACCTTCTCTGGTCCAATTATTTTTCTTATTCACCTCAGAGTCACACTCTCTGAGCCCAATTTTTTTCCTCTCAACTTAATTAATGTTAAACTGGTGTCAGGGTATAAAATTCCTCCCCCTCATCTCTCTTTTGAGACTTGCCAGTTCTCAGCAGTTTTCTTATCATTATACTGTACTTTAATTTCTGTTAACTTTTTTTTAATATTCCTTTCCTAATAAATCTCTGCTATGCTGATGTTCTCTCAACTGTCTCTTAAGATGCATTTCTCTTAACTCTCCCTCATATTCTTTTCTCCTTATTTCCCTCTCAATTTGCCACTTTTTAAAATTTCTCTCTGATATTTCAGTTCTCTTAACTCTCCCTCATATTCTCTTCCTTTTAATTCTTCAGTTCTTTTAGTCCAATCCTAATCAAGTCAAGCTCCTTGTCTTTTAATTCCATATCATCACAAGCTTGCTCAAAATTGGCTATATATAAGTCAAGGTTACATCCAGTAACATACTTTTGTTTGTGTGTCATATAGAGAGAAACCATTAATGTTATTCTTGACAACATGAGAAACTCTAAAGTCTAAATTGTTCATTAACTGCCATGTCTTCATTTTCATGTCATGCATTTCTCTGTCATGAACACTCCTATTCTCCAGTTCCTTCATTTTTATGTCATCCATTTCTCTGTTATGAGTCCTTTCTTTTTCAAGTCTGGCCAACTCGAACTTCTCTTTTATTTTCCAGATCTCCACACACTCAGGAGATTTAAATATTGTGGTGTCCATACTGGCTACTCTTTCTTTTCCAACCATCTCTGGTTGTTCTGACAGACCTTTAATTTCTTTGGAGGTATTTTAACAGCATTTCCTTACAATTACCCAAGACTTTTACCTCAGAAAATACTCTTAACTACTTTTAAATCAGTTGTTTACTAAAGTAACACTTGGATCTTAATGCCAAACCGGTGATTTGTACTTTACTCCAAATTTTTACCTCAGAAATCACTTTTCTAAGATATTTTCTCAGTGAGCTCTGGCTTTGGTATTTTTTCAGATATGGAGTGACTTCATCCACTCTCACTCTGTTGCTTTATCTCTTTTTTCCCCACAGTCCCCTACAATTACCTCCACAAATTACCTCAGGGACTGGTAACAATTCTTTTTTCTCCTGTGTGGTCAGTTTCTGAGTAATCTCCTACCAATTACTTTTCACAATTACCTCAAAAATTACTTCCCTGGCACTAACACCTTTACTTTAAGTTCAAACCTCTGAACCTTCTTCTCTCAATTTGATCTTCAGTTCAGATCAAATCTTGGTTTTCTAATTCCTCAAACTCAGAACCCTGTAACACCAATTATCAAGCACACTTCTAAGCACTGGGTTTTTCTGTATCCTGATGCTGCTACCAATTTGTCATGAACACCCTTAATCTTCTTTTGTGGCAGTCCAATGGGTATTGTGATCCCACTACTGCCTCAATATTTGATGTAGCAGATCACTTTTATGTATATCTATGCGTCTACTGCCCAGACTTGGCGTCTTTATTTTTTAGTAACATGGAAATTCAATCCAGATTTAGGCAAGCTTGTATTAAAACAAAAGTGTAACTTTATTTGGATGATGATTACAATGTTTCATTTGTTACGATGTTGCATTCACTTGTTCTTGTTATACTTTATTACCAACTCTCTAGTTTTAGAGAACATCAGATACTATTCTTTAGGACCCTCACACCATCCTTATTTATGGTTATCCTTAATCTTATTTCTATAATAGCCCTCAGGCTAACTAAGGGCCTGAAAAGACTGCCAGAAATAATCCAGCTTGAGGCCAATTTAACTGCCTTGGTTTAGTGCTAGGGAACCATGGGAACTGTAGTTCATTGTGGCACCAGAGTTCTCTGACAGAGAAGGCTCAATGTCTCAGGAAAAAAACTACAATTCCCATGATTCCTTAGCATTGAGCCAGGGCAGTTAAAGTGTCCTCAAGCTGGGTTATTTCTGGCAGTCTCTTCAGGCCCTAAATCCCAGAAATTCCCTCACTTGGAGTTCAAACTAAAATCCCTCACTACTCGACTTTTCTCTCTCAGTCCCTGTCTTCTGGACTGTTATACATCCAGACCCAGTCTGACTCCAACTGTTAGCAAGGGAATTCTTTATCACCTACATACCATAATTCTATTGGCTGTCACCAGTTTGCTCCTGATTGGCTGTTGGTAGCAGGGCATAATTCTGCCTGCTCTGCACAGATGGGGGACCATTAAGAAATAGCAGGCACTTTAATCTGTATTTGAGAGGAAGGCAATTGGCTAAGATGTTATTGGGGTCACCAAAAATTGACAAGCAGCACACAAAAACAAAATCAAATGTTTCCAGCTTCTGAGAACAACTGGCCAGCAGAGAAGGGATTAGATCTCCCTAGAGAGACAAGCACTCTCATTCTGATCCATGTGAATAGATAAATTCTGTCTCAAGGCACTGCATTCCCATGGGTTGGAAGAGAGAGATACAGATGGGTATGGAAGAATAATCAGCATGTGGTGTTCCTGTAAAGAACAAGGACATATTGCTAACTATAATACAGCACCGTGTACATTTTTTCTCTATATAGTATCTTGGTATATAATGGGACCTCTGAGTAAGGATGCCCATAAGGTTCATATATATGATCATATACATAATATATTGTATTAAAAAACACACAAACAAATGGTAAAATTAATGTAGACAATCATCGTTTTGATCCTGTTACCACTTTACTGAATAAAAGCAATCACTCAACAGCACTAGTGCAGAAGCAGCCTTACTCTAGGATTTGGGGGTATGCATCTATCTTACAGAGGCCACATCGAGTAGAAACTCCATTTGGACTCTATAGTGAACAGCTATGCTTCAGATAGAAGCAATTCATGCTGAAATATGTGCGTGTTCCTTTGAGAGAAGTGAATAGATAAACTGTCCAAGTTACAAGGAAATAGAGCATGGATAATGCTAGTTTGAGATATTCTGTTGCTTAAGCGATGCATTAAATCAATATTCTGCAAAGCTTTTCCTTGTTATATTGTTTTCTTGGCTGCTGTCAGAATTCACCATTTAGGTCATCAGTTTTTAGAAAACAAGTTTCATTTTTCATAGTCTAACTTATCTAGATTAATTTATTTTTTACATCACTACAATGAAAACTTCTCAAGGTAGAAGCATATTTCAGAACTACTTTCAATACATACTCCAGATTCAATCACCTGGGTGGTAAGTGAGGGAGCAAAATACAGTTTTTGATCACATGGGCTTTATAATCTGTAACTGTTTCTAGGGTGGTGTCTGCATGAGCCAGAATACTCCAGGAGCAGCCCATAGTATTCTGGTCTCAAAGCTGCCAGAATGTGCCCCCATTACCTGGAGCTACAGCATGGTAGTGAGTGGCTGTTCACATGCATGTCTTGCTATGGTATCCTGCCACTGCTGCTGTAGCACATTGCTCCCTTTGAGGCCAAAACCTGAGGTGCCCAGGATCAATCGCATATCTGACTTCAGAGGGAGTTATTCATGGTGGCAGGTGTCAGAGTGGGATGCACTGTAAACAGCTATCTGTGATTGCTCTGGAGGTCTCTGGAAGAACTGGAGCTTTTAAAAGAAATTTGTGTAAAGGGGGGGGCATATGGCCAATTCAGTGCTGAACTGTCTGGATGTCATCCAGATTTGGCCCTACATGAAATGAAATACTTGCCGTGTGGACAGGGGAGGACATGGTATTTGGCCTGTGCAATTATAGCTTAGATGTATTGTATACAATCTGAGCAACCAAATATTAGTGTGAAACCCTGAGGCACATAGCTAGAGGGATAATAGTTCACTGATTGAGTGCATAGACCTAAATCTAAATGCTAGGCCTGGTGTGGGAATCCTGCCCTCTCCCCAATGTTCTTGGACTGCAAGTCCCAGCAACCTTAGCCAGCGGAGCCAATGCTGAGGAGTTAAAATCCAATATTTGAGGTTGTAGCTACAGCACTAGGCAAAATGATAGCATAGCCCCACAATAAAAATTCTGTCTTCTTCCAATGAAATTTTCCTTCAGTCCTCAGATCTCTAGTATTGCAGTAAACTTTGAACTTCATTTGAACCTCCAAGGAATACAGTTTAGACATCCAAAGAAAACGGACAGACAAAGCCAGCAAGGGAATAAAAACAGAACAAATGTAAGAGGTCAAGATGTGAACAGTTTTCAATGTCTCATTTTCTATAGTGCTAGAAATTTGGAGAATAAAGGAAAATTTTAGTGGGAGAAGAATCCCTATTGGGGGGACAATAACTTCATGCCCTTGGAGATCCAGCATAGTGTAGTGGTTTGAGCATTGGACCACAACTCTAGAAACCAGGGTTCAAATCCCTGCTCAGCCATGGAAACCCACTGGTTGACCTTTGGCAAGTGACATTCTCTCAGTTTCAGAAGAAGATAAAAGCAAACCCTCTATGAAAAAATCTTGCCAAGAAAATCCCATGATAGGATTGCCTTAGAGTTACCATAAGTCAGAAACTACTTGAAGGTACACAACAACAACAACAACAAACTACATCCCTGCCAGCCCTGTACTATGTCCAGCTGCATTACACCCATTAAAACAATGAGATTTAGATAAATATTGGATCATCATTCTGCACTGATTCAACAATTGTATCTCCCCAAGACTGTTTTGGCAGCCCTCAAAACCCTCCAGAATCCTACGGGCATCCTTTTTCTAGCCCTCCTCTCCCAAAGTCTGAATTAGTTCTGATAGCATCCAAGACAAGCAATTCACCTTTTAAATAAGTTGCAGGATCTATTTGTCCTGTTCAATAAACGTATCCAGTGGACCCTTGATATCTATAGAGTTTTGGTTCCAGAGCCCCCCACAAATACCAAAATCTGTGGATGCTAATGGCATACATACAATGGCATAGTAAAATGGTATCCCTTATATAAAATAGCAAAATCAAGATTTTCTTTTTGGAATTTGTTTATTTCTGGAGCATTTTCAAACCATGGATAGTTGAATCAGTGGATAAGGAAGGCTGACTATACATTTTTTCAAAAATAGAAGTGGATCTCCAGACACTTCTGTGTTTTTCCCATATTTTGGGGAGAATTTTGGTGGTCTTTGCAGCCCCAACAGAGTCACATGGCAGAAAATTTGTCCCCACACATGCTGTGATTGCCCACTCCTGGTATATTTTAAATTACTCGCTATTGACAAGTACTGTCAATCTACCACAAATTGTCAAGAGATCCAACTTCTGCTTATTTTTAAATTTATAACATCTGCAACAAACATTTCCACCCCATTCAGCTCTTCTACTCAACTAGTCATATGCAACAGCTATCATCTCCATACAAGGACCTGCACTAAAACTAGAGCTTGAAAATTTATTTTTGAAAAGCTAGTGGTTATAATTCCAAGGCCCCCAGATTTGTTAGTTTTATCTTTATCATTTTTAAAGAGCAATTCTTCACACTCTCTCTATTTAATTTTAAGACAACTTGGGCATGATCTACACCAGGGGTAGGCAACCTTTCCCCTTTAAGGGCCGAGGGACTTCAGCTCCCAGAATCCCAAGAGCTAATGGCCAACATGGGACTATTGGCCAACATGGCTGAGGCTTCTGGGAGCTGAAGTCCCTCGGCCCTTAAAGGGGAAAGGTTGCCTACCCCTGATCTACACTGATCAAAAAATGTGGCCTCACCTTACATTTTTTTCCTCTACCTGCAGAGATTCCAGTAATGCCACATACTCACATGCAAAACAAGGTAACATTGGCATAAATAGCCACACATTTCCCAGTGGTGAACTTGATTTTCCCCCTCTTCCCAGCATGCATTAACCTATCAGCCAATAGCTGTTACTGTCTGTCAATCTATTGGATCCATTCTGATTGGATGAGTAAGTGAGAGAATGGAGAGGAGGAAGAGGGAGAGGATAGCAAGCCTTCATCACTGAACTCATACACTTATGCTGAACGTACATTGGAGTAGAGAAACATGGTGACACACACCAGGCTTGTTGGGCCCAACCAGTCCTACCCACCAACCCCCATCCCCACCCCTGGCTGCACACTGACTTTGTTATGGAGTGCAGTACATACACACACACACAAATATCCAGATTTTCCACTCAAATCCAGAGTAAATCCTCACTTTCCCCCCTGTGGATTAAAGCCTTAAGATGCTGAAAAGTCCAGGATTCATCCTGAATCATATACCTTTGTTGCTGTTGTTATTATTTGTTGTTGTTATTATTTGTCATTATTATTATCTGTATCAGTTGTGCACCCAGAATCTTCTTTTTCTGGGTATATCTCCCTTGCTAGATCAAGGTAATTCCATCCTGTTGATAACACTGCTCCTGCCTTGTCAGTATAATTTGCTCAGGCTGAAAATTAATATTTATCTTTGTGTACAGGTGCTGTTTATTTTATTTTTAGATACTTATTTTAAAATACACTCACTAGAATGACTTATTTTAACTGGAACTGGAGAGTGTGTGCACTCATTTGCTTTAATGACTGTATAGGGAGCCTTTCATTCAAGATTCACTAAATTGCTAAGGTGTCAAATAAATGCCATAGAACTTAAGCAGGAAGAGGTATTTCATTTCACCCCAAATACATAAGATGCCTCCTTGGTCATAAATCACGTCAGCTGCACTGAGAATTTTGTAAGCCTGAGATAACAAAAGACCAAGCTGAAAACATGCAATTTATGCAATTAATGTCTTCCCCCTTTAATCAAGACTTAAAAAGCTAAGATCACATGCTTCCTATTGCAAACTGTGGCTTAAGCTCTTCCCATAGCTACCTGAGATATCATCCATATATATACCATGTAATTAATCACAAGGTTGCCAAACTCTTGGTTTCAAGTTGGCACTTAAGCTTCTGAGACACTCTTTTAAAAGTTTTGTAAATGTATTTAATTACAAATGACAGTCATGGAAGGAGGATTGAAAATAGACTCTTTTAATTTGCAACTGCATCTTAATGACCCCTTTCCCCCTAAAAAGATAACTTTACCTCCATCATATATAATAGCTATATCCAGAAAATGCCAAAGCAAGTGAGTTTGCTGCCATCAGTTGTGGCCTTTAGATGTGCTATCCCATCACAGATACAGAAGGAAGCTCCAGTCCAGACAGCTTTTTTAGGTTGGATTTGAAGGGACACCATCTTTTTCTTTATATCAAGCAGCAAATGAAAGCTTATGCCATAATAGGTTAGTTCATCTCTAAAATTCTACAGAACTATCTTACTGCAACAAAAGCTACTCATTTAGATTTTTCCCCTGCAGAGCACTTTTCTTACAGAAAATGGAACTGGTATAATGGGCTGGTTGAGGTATAACACCAAACCATTTTTAAAGCTATATGGATGGGCCTTGAAAGACCATTGGGATCCATCTCTCACATACTCCTCATCTGGATAAATTCACCCACCCCTTTCCTGTTTTATAGAAAACTGTGGCTTGGCATTATACCTCAATTTATATCCTAAACCAGGATTAGAACCATAGTTTGATTCTGGTTGTTGAGCTAGGAGAAAATGATAATTTGGTATTGTATAAAATTGTCAACCAAAAAGGGAGGGATTTGTGAAGTGAGAAAGGTAATGACAATGGGCAAATGGGGTGCATGAGCCAGGGAATGAATTGGTATCCATGAACCAACTCCCTGTGATACTGGATACATGTCTATTTTCTAATGTCACTGCCAATGGCAGCTTCAGGTGAGAGAACAGGCATGGTCCCATTTTTTGTTAAGACCCCTTCCCCACCTACCTTTTGTGTCTCTGACAGCCTGAGCAGACGGGCCAGGAAAGCATGGGTCAGGTGCATGCTTTCCCAGCCCCAGTTTTCATCTGGGTTGATCCCTTGGTCACACACCCATCATGCACTGACCCTGAACCTGGGACCCGTGTGCCACTCCTTACTTTGCTGTCAATCCAACTGAGAAGCTCCCAGTTGCCGTGTCTGATGCTAAGGCTCTTTATGTAGGGTCAGACCAGATCCTCTGGATCTGTCTGGACTGGCAGGAATGAGTCTTATCCTACCTCAGGGTTTTTGGCCTGCGTCATCTAAACAAGACAATTCAAGATGAGGAAAGAGAGCAGCTGGGCCTTTTGGCCTGTATGGACAACCCTTGAGGGATTCTTCCTTAGATTCAGACAAAGGTGGGTGGACTTTTCTTCTGAAATACTCTACACCATGGCAACACAGGCAATATCCCAGAGTATCCTACCCACAGTGCCTTGCTCTGGGTACCAGTTAAAGCTAGGGATTTAAGACCTGGCTGTCTCTGAAGCCATTTTGGCCAGAGAAGGTCTCTGGAACTCAAGAAGCATGCTGTTTCTTATGTTCTGCTTTCTAAGGCACACTCCTCAACCTCCTCATGAGAGGGCCAGCCCTAGTCAGCATTCATGAACAACATGAACTATGCTGGTTTCTATTCTTTTGCTCTTTCCTCTATGTTTGTAGTTACTCAGTTTCCTTGACTTGCTCCTTTATTTTCACTGTATTGTGAGCTGACTTTGAACAATGGATAGACTGTAAGACCCTTACAAATGGTTTTGTTCTTCTGTTTCTAAGTCATGAACATAGACATTAGTTTCAGGTGGAGGGCTATGACACCAGCTGCTACCTGGGTGCCAACTTCCAGAGTCGTGTGGGCCTTCTAATACAGACATGAATCTTTGAATTTGAAAAATGTGCATTTCTACTCTTTTCTTTCAAGTCCTAAAGTAAAATTTTGAAAGTCAAATTAGAGGTAATCTTTATGTTATAATCCAAAACCAGACTATGGGTAATAATAGACTTTGATCAAGAGCAAAAGATTTATTCTAATAGTTTGGCTACTGATTAACAAGCTACAATTTACTTTAGTTTGCAGATTTAAGCATTCTCTCTGTATGGAACACCCCATAAAATACTCACTGAATTGTTACAAACATATATGTAAAGCGGAAGCAGACCTAGAGTGCAGTAATTGCTAAATTAATTGCAATAGACAGAGATCCATGCAGACATCCTATTCCTGACTTCCCTGTTTACAGTAGTAGTTTTTTTTTTAACAAAGCAAGATAGTTTCATTGAAATAGAAGAGGAATTAAAACAAGCATCTAGTCATTAATCTGTCTTTTAGAGGGAACATTTGAAGATTGTGTCTATTTCCTGAAGAAAGTGCCTATTATGTTTTCTCTCATCTTTGAATACAAAAGAAAAGAAAGGCTATAATAAAAGAGACAAAGCTGCAAACACAGTCTCAAGGCTGGAATTAGATTTTTAAAAAGTTTAACTTTGACTTTTCTTTTTGAAAAATCCTCCTTTATGTACATGATTTTACCATAAGGAATTAAAATTCTACTCCAATTACAGTGTTGATAGTGAAGAAGTGTCTCATATATTCAAAACAATGGCTGGATTCTGAGAGTTATAGTTTTTAAAAGAAAGCCCTTTCCCAAACTGTGCTCCTCATAGAGATTGTGGTAACATCTGCTGCCATTACTTCTCTTCTGTTAGAACACCAAGAGATTGAGAAGAATGCAAAAACAGTGCATGGGACATTAATATTGGAGACAGCCTGGGTGAAATATTGGATCTGTTGAATCCAAAATTCTTCCATGCAGATATTGGGAAGATATGACAGTCCCAGAAAATGGATGCTTAATTTCCACTAAGCATCCACCCTCCTTCTGCCCATCTGGAATGAGTAGGAAGGACTTTCAGTGTGGTAGTTCCCCTTCTTCCCATATGTCTGCTGGATTGCTGTGCCAAGCAGCACAGAGTGTTCAGCCTGTCACTGGAAGTCTCTCTTGACAGCAGTAGCAACTGATGAACTGAGGAAGGGAACTCTCCACTGGGAAAGTTGGAGGAGACATTTTCTCAACTTGAGAGACATGTGGAGAACAGAGGACACTATCATCTGAAGCTTTTAACCTGAAAATAGAGCTTGAGAATAGCATGTTTGAAAATATTTATCACGCAATATTCTCTATCTCATCACTGTTTTGATTGTGAAGTGTTGTTAGAACATCCCTTTTCATTGACAGAGAAAAATCTGTCAATAAGCTCCCAATCATGCTGCTTTTCCATTACTCCACAGGTGAGAAAGGTCATTCCACGGCAGTTCTGATACTGGAAGTCATGTAGTGTCAGTGTCTTCTCCTCTCCCCCTGTTCCCCTCTCCCTTGTTATTACCAAGCAAGCTGTTTCCTCCCCTCCCCTCACATTTCTTTTCTTTTCTTTTCAATTAAATCATGTTATCATAACTCTAGGACTGCATTAAAAATAAAAAGACCCAAAAGGCACACTGGGTAGGGCATAGGGAAGGACGGTGATGTTAAGGAGGATTGTGGAAGAGAGCACAAAGAACAAGCAATGAAAAAAAGCACCTTTGTGCTATTGCAGAGATGTGTGATAACTGAATGCTCCCAAATTTGTATGTTTCCATATTCTTTTACTAACACAATTGCTGCAAGACCAAGGCACGTTTGAGAATGTCCAAAGATATTCACAGTACACTGGAATAACCTTATTTTCATCTGTTAGGTATTGAAGGAGATGGGGAGCAGAGACTGCAACCAATCCTGACAAGTTATTCTGGGCCATGATGAAAGATCAAGGCTGTTGTTTGCTGCCCCTTTAAACAATTTTATTCTTATAAAGTACCCATAAAATGTGGAGCCCACTAGAAGAGTGTGCTTATTGAACTTTGTGGAAGCAGTGGTTATTGCTTTTAGTAATTATCAGTTTTCAGAAACAGAAACTAGAAAGAAATCAGCAGAGTTTAATCACTTTTTCAGTGTCTTTAAAATTGATAATTAGTCAGGGACATCCATACAGACACAAAGATGAGAGGTGCTTTAATATTTTGTAAGCCTCTTTTTGAGTTTTAGTATTTTGTAAATTAGTGATTTCTTAAAGGGGGGAGTAGGATAAAATGTCATATATATTTGTGTGTTTTTCCTTATTTCTCTAATTCAGTATTTTCTGTAGTTTGTTTTTTCTTGCTTCTTTGAAGATTATATTTTTATATTATATTTTAAAATGCTTTAGTCCAGTCTATCCTCTTGATGTTTATGCAATGACAATTGCAATTGTAAAGCCATATGGCAACACAAGCTGGGAACTGTGCCCTCAATGTTCACACTTCTTGCACATATAGGGTCTTTTGGCTACTTGACACTTTGTATCCATCTGTTAAAATGGCAAGACACCAATTCTAGAGCTAGTCATCAGACCCTCACCCATTTCTTTAGCTACCAAACATTATTGAGTTTAATATACAGTTTCAAATAGAAGTATTTTTCCTCTGTTCTGATAGTATCCTATAGCACCTCATAAATTATTTTATTCTTACTGCTTTCATGCTCAGGGAAAAGGCAGATAGCATGCATATGTGTCCCATTTATAAGGCTGTCTGTCCTTCTATATCCTTGCCTGGTATACTGTATAGAGAAGAAACCAATCAAGTGCTTGTGAGTGTAAACAGTAGGCAACCTGCATACAGTGTATGATTCCCAATAAGCTGAAGACAGCAATCTGGCTTCCTAAAACATGCCATACTGTTCAAAACAATAATGTAATAGTCATATATTGAGAGATTATATGGGCCACCCTTGCTAGCTTGGGGCTGTGGCAGCCACATGCCGTGGCCCCGATCCTTCCTTTTGCCACCCCTGAAAGAGTGGCAAAATGCCGCTCCTTTCAGGGGTGGTAAAAGGCTGCCCAAAGAGCTGGTGCAGGGCTCTTTAGTGCCCTTTTCAGTGCAGCACATCAAAACGCTGCACTGGAAGGGTGTCCTGACACCGTGTGCCATGTGTAATGACACATGGCATCAGGATGGTATTGACATGGGGTTGGGGCATTCGGCATGCAGCTGTCCCACTCCATCTCTGCCTCCAGGCTGGCCCTTTGGGCTGGTCTGAAGAGGCCCTTTGTCTTTAAAAAGAAAAAGAAAGATTTAAAAATATATCTGCATTTTATTTAAAACATTCATATCTTGCCTTTCCAGCAAATGACCTACAAGGAGAATTGTATTTCAGGCCCAGAACAGATGGGCAAAAAGAAGTGGCTTACGGCTGCTCTGGAGGCATGGTGTTCAAACGAAGCACACCTCCAGCATGGCCCAAAGCTGCCCCAAAGCCGTACTCCAGTTTTTTGGGTTGGGTCCTGTGGCCATGGCCTGCTTTCAGAGTGGGCTGTGGGGTCAGCATGGAGCCAATCTGCTTGAGGCCAGAGTGGACTCGGGCCACTCTTTCTTGGCCCATCTGCTCCAGCCCCAAGTGATATTAATGTATCCCGATATTATCTGTTAAGACACCTTAAAGGAATCAAAACTTGCAAAAATACCTCAAAATTAATTAGTTACAGTTAGAGAAACAAGCCATTCACCAGATTTAAAAGTAACTTTTTATTTTTCTCTTTCTCTAGACAAACTAGAATGCTTACTTTCTGGCCAGGATATTGTTGAGGTAAACTGCTTGCCAATGGATCATTCCATGAATAGTTTTTGACTATTCCTATACCATCATTAAGTCACAAAACAGTGGCTGGAAGAAGAGACATACATTGTTGAGCCATCTATTTTATGAATATCTGGTTAAAGGGGGTCTATCGAAGGGGTGGCTTGGAAAATTGCATGTCCAGGCAATTTTTCAAGCCACTCTTCCCATTGTACATGGGGTCTGAGGACCCATAAAGCTAGGCATTCATGAAGGAAGCACCAATTTTACTTCTGTTTTCTTTTTCTCACAACCTCTGCTGTTAGTGGCAGCTTCTCCTGAAAACTATACTAGTGGTTCTACATGTGAATTTTCTAAAAAAGAGGCAAAAACATCTAAATGTACCACCCAGTAACCTGTGATACAAAACACACCTTCTTCCTATCTACCTCTTGGTAACCTCAACATCCAAAACAGAATACCAGGCAGCAGCATGTACTAAAATTTGAACCATGTGGCATTCCCTCTTCTTCATTTAGTGAGGCCAAACTCTCATAATTATAAAGTTTAAAAGCTACAGTTTCACTGAAAAGAAGTGAATCTATCCACCAAGTTATACATAATGAGAATCAATCAAAAATAACAAGTTACATCCAAGCATTGGCTGAAGGATTTATACCCAGAAAGGTGGGGTTATAAATAGTAATAGCAACTTGCAGTAATAATAATAATAATTAATAATAATAATAATAATAATAATAATAATAATAATAATAATAAATCAAAATGTGAAATTGCAACCATGATCACACAAATAAATACACTGGAGCAAACACACACACAAATTAAAATAGAATGAGTACCGTAGTGATAAATACTGTTGTGTCCTTCTGCCCTTTACCCTGGTCAGGCAAGTAGTCCTGTGAAACAACTAATGTCCCCCTTTTTTAATCAAGAGATTCATTCAAGTTCTTGATTGGCTTTCTAGATCAGTGTTTCTCAGGCTATCTAATGTGCAGAAATGGTGAGTATTTACTTAGCAGATTACCACACTACACTCTCATAGTGCTGCTATCCACTTTAACGTCTCTGGCTGCATTCTGGGATTTGCAGTTTAAGGAGAGGCATTTAGAATTCTCAGCCAGAGAGTTCTTAGGCCTCATTGAACTACAAGCCTCAGAATGCAACAGGAGTCAGCTAGAGCAGTAAAAGTGGAATAGCATCACTATAAGAGTGTAGTGTGGTAATGTGGTTAATGTTCCATTTTGTACCTTTTGGCTACAACTGTTTCTTTCTTTCCAGGAAACTCTGGATTGTCTACTTGTTCTCCAGAACATTATTTCTTTTATTTTGTGACCCAGTACAGTGTCCCAAAGGATTAACATTCTGGTAAGAAATATGTTAAGAAGTCTTGTGCTTGTATACAGGAAATCATAAAACAGACAATGCCTATAATTTTGAATGAAAACTATACTAAATCAGAGAGAGGTAATCTATGGCTGTCCAGTTGTTATTAAGTTACAGGTCTCAAGAAATGAAGGTGCTACAACCAAGAAGAGGAATAGTTATGTTCTGACAACATCTAAGCAATCTTTTTGAATTAAGAATCTATGCTAGCTAAAATGAATACCTCTTCTCTTTCCTTTGCATGAGAACTTGGGTACTTTAGCCATTGGATCCATTCACCCTACAGAATTAGAGTACTATTGTTGTACTTTAGTTGCCATGGTTCCATCAAATGATATCTTGGGATTAGCATGTTAGGAAGGGCTATTTATAATTTTTAGCCAGAGAGCTCCTTTAGTGCCTCTGAGCAAACTCAAACGTCAGGATTCCAAAGGATAGAACCATGGTAGTTAAAGTGGAATAATGGCATTATAATTGTGTAGGGTGAATGGATTCTTGGTCTGTTTGAACCAAAATCCTATATCTGATCTTGAAAACATAAGTTTTAATGCTAGCTGATGAATGTAGAACAATATTGCAAAATAACAGTTGCTTCTGGTTTAAAATTCTGGATCCTATGCAGTGGCTCAAGTGGTTAAGACTCTGACTCTGTTGACTCCAAGATCAGCAGGTTGGCAGTTGGAGGCCTGACTGCTGCATGATGAGGTGAACTCCTGTCATTAGTCCCAGCTTCTGCCAACCTAGCAGTTTGAAAGCATGCAAATGCAAGTAGATAAATAGGTACCAGTTTGGTGGGAAGGTAAACAGCGTTTACCACATTGCCACATGATCACAGAGTAGTCTCTGACAATGCTGGCTCTTTGGCTTAGTAATGGAGATGAGCACCACCCCCTATGATCAGACATGACTTGACAATTTTGTCAATGGGGAATACCTTTATCTATGATCTGATACAGACTGGCCAAAAGTGCCCCATTCAGGTCAATCCGGGGGTATGACATTCAGATCATGCATGCCCCTGGATTGGGCTGAAGCTGTGCTGGAGCAGCCTAAGGAGGCCCAAATCTGGCCACAAAAGGAGCACAAAAAAGTGCTCCTTGCTGGTGGTCTGTTGTGGACTGAGGCATCTGGTTGCCATGGTCCTGTGCCTCTTAGGGCGTTCTTGCGGCTGAAGCGCCAGAGGCCACCCCAAGCTGTCCATCTGTTTGAGGCCAAAATTAAAATAATAATAATAATAATAATAATAATAATAATAATAATAATAATAATAATAATAATAATAATAATATTTATTTATTTATTTATTTCTATCCCACCCCTCTGCAGAGCAATTATACTCTTGGGGAGCAGAATATTCTGGCCAGTATAGAATTGCCCTGAGTTCTTCCTGTTTTCTCCACACTACAAAGTGATGTTGAGTGTCCATCTATACACATGTCCTGCTCTCCCACCTGGTGCCACCACTACTGGCACAAAATGCTCCCTCTGTGGTTGAAAACAAGGTACCCAGAATCAATCACATGGCTGGGCACCTTGTTGTGACCACAGCAGGAGAAACTTGTGCCAGAGTGGTAGCACCAGGCAACACAGTGGCAAGCATGTGTAAACTGCTGCATGGAATTTCCAGGAAAAATTGGAGTAAATTTTTTTTCATCAATTTTAAGGCTGAGATGGGGTGGATTTGGTGCAGAACTGGCCTCATCTCATGAAGACATTCTACACTTGAATTCAGGCTTTGGTCCTGCATCATAAAGACAGGGGCTATGAGGGCAGAGGGAAAATGGTTCACTTGGCCCATGCAGGTATGTCTCAGAATTCTTATTTTGGATGTAACCTACAGACGATATGGTTACCAGGTCAACAGCATCCAGTTTGCTGAGATAATGGCTGGAGTTTGGGGGATATCACAAAGGTAGAATAAGCAAGGATTAGAGGGGAGGGGAGAACTACTAGTAGTTCAGTTGACTGTGGAAATGCATGTGAAATCATTCATGGTATATGGGTCCAAGATATGGGTAAAACCCAGTGCACCAGGCAATAGGGCAACACATAGCTGAAGAAGGAGGGAATAAAATAGACCAAAGCATATTGGGACTCTGGGCAGACAGCAAACAACAGTAGGCTAGCTCAATGTATAAGGCCATGTGGCAGCACTATCTCCCAGCCCTTTCACTATAATACCCCACTGAACTAGTATCTGGAGCCCAGGGTGCTCTGTGTCATGGTAGCACAAGGTCTGCATAACAGTTTATCATGGCTGAAAGATTCAAAACTAGACTTTTAACAGTAAAGCTTCCAATGCTAAACAACAGAATCTGTCCATTTTGCTTTCTCCCACACTTATTTTTTTCCCATTTCTAGTTTTTTCTGTCACAAGAATTGTGTATATTTTTAAAAATTCTCATTAAAAATTACAACCTATTCCTGCCCTCAACCAGGATTTACCTGATTCTAGCAAGACTTCAAAATGAAAATATAATCTCTTCTCACAGTATTATTGTTCTGATAAACAAGGAGGGTAGCAAGTTGTTCCAGTTCTTAATAGTTATTTTGGAGCCATATGTATTTAATAGACAGATAACCAGCAATAAGACCCCCTGTTCCATGCTTTCATAGATTGCTGTTGGCTTCAGCCCTCTAAACTTTTAGATTATAATCTTCTTCTTCACCCAGGTTCCACAAAAGAAGGATGGGGGAGAAAAAAGACACCCCTTCCTATATGCTTACCCTCCCATTTATATCTCCAATAAGAAGATAGAATCATGTCCTGGTTGCTTTCCTATTCTTTGCTCTCTCTGTTTTTCTGCTGGTTTAATCCCCATTCTTTCCCCCCTTAGTCTACAAAATGCTAACCTAGTTTGATCTGACAAGCCACATCACACAGTCCAGACTCAAATGGCTTGGACAGGGGTCAGATCCAATCCAGTTGGAAGACAGTTGAGCAGTACTGACTGGCTGCCAAAGGACACCCTGTCTTGCTTGCACTGAATTTGCTTTGCACCAGAGAAGAGTTAGGGAACAGGCGATGGAGGAGTGGAGGTGGGGGACTTAAGAAACCAAAGTGTCTTTGTCCCTCTTTTAGTAGGTGTTAGTAAACATGAAAGGCATCTACTGATTTGCTGATATGTCTTCTCTTGTTGAATTCCTTCCTTCCTATTTCTTTTTAGCTTGAAGGGTTTTAGAAAGCAACATTCAAGAGAGACCTGTTATTTTGTGATTATTAATAAATCACAGTGGGTTAGATCTAGCCTTTGTATAACTTGATACAATCAAGGATCCCACTGGTGCATATATACCGATATGAAGCGGTATATAAATGAAGCTGCTTTGCTTTGCTTTGCTTTGCTTTAAAGAGGAAGAGGAGACTTCTTAAATTCTCCCCCACTGATGCTGTTGCCCTCCAAGAATCTACTCCAGATGTTCCTCTGTTCTCCATAGTAGCTTTTCAGAAGCAACAGTAGCTGAAGGAATATGTGAGATCAGCAGTAACCTCTTTCCCTGGAGTACCTAGAGAATTGCCTTAGCAAAAATCTACTCAGTGGATGCTTGTAATAGCAATAGAAGAAATTGTACAGAGCGAAGGAGCGCAAGGAATCCAATGTAAGTCTGTGGCTTGAAAAGCTTGTTTTTGGACTTTATGTCCTGGACTGTGTATGGGAAGAGTACTGGTGCAAAGCAAAGTAGATTATTCTCCTATTGATGGGATGTTCCCTTCATTTAAAAAAAAAAAAGAGAGAGAGAGAGAAGGTGCTCATTTGGAAAATGTGCTTTGGTAAATGGGCATGTATCAAAAGTGGTCAAAACTCTGGTTAAACTTGTGAGCATCTGTCAAAATTTGGTAGCCACATTGAACCTCATGGGGCCTCAGGAGACTGTATCTGTTGCTGTACAATGCAACCACCCCTGGCAATTTCACTACCTCTCAAAGTTTACTTCTGATTTACTTCCTGTTTTTAAAAAGGCCTGTCCTGGGCCTAAAACAGTCCAGGGATCAGAAATGTGGCAAAGGTGCTCCCCCACCATGGAAGCATTTTTAGCCCCTGGGGACATTTTAATATTTTAGGGAAAGTGGACTTCTCAATATGCACTTGGGGACTGCACACAATTTTCAGCCTCACTTTGCCAACCTCTGCTTTAGTCAATGTTCCAGCAATGCATACCATGAAAATCATGCACACCAATATGCTCACATTTGAAAGGGACAGGTCTCATCCTGTAGATGAAGTAAAACAATAACCTGATAGAATCAGCTACAGCCTTGATATAAAAGTGAGAATGAGAATATCAATAAATGTGTCTTTATGAATGTTCACACCCTCAATAAGCAACCTAGGCAGCTGCCACACTTCAGAATTCATGCAGTTTGACATTTTAACTATCATGACTCAATTTTTCTATGGAATCCTGGGATTTGTAGTTTGTTGTGGCACCAGAGCTCTCTCACAGAGGAAAAAATCTCACAAAACTACAAATTCCTGAATCCCGTGGAATTGAGCCATGACAGTTGAAGTGGTATCAAACTGCATTACTTCTGCCAGTATAGTGTAGTGCTTTGAGCATTGGACTGTGACTGGAGATCTGAGTTCGAATCCCCACTCAGCCATGGAAACCCATTGGGTGACACTGGCCAAATCATACTCTCTCAGTCTCAGAGGAAGGCAATGGCAAACCTCCTCTGAACTAATCCTTGGCTAGAAAACTTTATGATAGGGTCATTTTAGGGTCACCATAAGTCAGAAATGACCTGAAGGCAGAAAAAAAGTAAAAAAAAAAAAAAGATGCAACTTTAGTGTCCCCCCACTTCAACTTAGAATGCATCTTTTGCTACATTATGCACCTTTCTACTCTTTCTTGAATATTGGAAGAAACTGGAAATTGATCATTCTGTTGTAGACATAGGTTACAAAGGATATTCTGCTCTCTAAACTCAGAGGACATAATAAAGGATGTGATAAGTTGTTTCATACACCTGCTGGACTGTTGGAAACCAGCTCCACAGGGTGGTGTCCTGAATATACATCCTTTATGTCAGAAGTAGGAACTTTGGCCATTAGCTGCATGCAGTTCCCATAACCAGTTTTTGGATTTCCAAAGCCACTCCCTTGACATTTGGGGGCTAATTTGGGTGATTTTGCTCCCAGACATGACTAGATAGATAGATAGATAGATAGATAGATAGATAGATAGAGATATTGCTAGACTCAACATCTTTCTGGATCCTATTATATTCTGTCCCACTCCCACAACTTATAGATATGTTTTATACCTGAGGCATTAATATTACTCTGTACTGCATCAGAAGAAGTAGGTTTATATTCACAAAAGCTCATGCTAAAATAAAAACCAGTTAGTTTTAAAGGCAACATCCCCCCCCTTCTCTTCCTTCTTTTTATGTCACAGACACAGCAATTTAGCTTCTGTATCCCTAGAACTTCTCAGCTCTTTGCCCCATGGCCTTTCTGGGCTGAAAACCAGTTGAAAGTGCATGGGCAGAAGTGATGTGATGTCACTTCCAGACCTCCCTAACATGTCAGTTCAGCCTTCCAGGGAGCAAAAAGTGAGCCCCTTCCCAAAGTTGTTTACTTCTGCTTCATAGCAATTCAAGTGCTTAATATAAATTCATTCTCCAAGTGGGATGCGTCTACAGCCTAAGTGGCACTATCCATCAAGAGAAAGAGATCAGCAGAATTGGATAACCTCAAGATTTGCGAAAATATCTTGAGAACAGAAAGGACTGGTGGAGGAAATGGAATGGAATTTCCTGGAAAAGTGATTAGGTGGCTGGTTAGAACCTTGGAGCCCTCTCACACTAGACAATTATAATGGCATGATTCCACTTTAACTTGTCATAGTTGCATGATGTGGAATCCTGAGGTTTGTAGTTTGGAGAGGCAATAGATATATATCTTTGTAAACTTTGTTTTCACAGGCAAGTATTTTACCTTTTTCCCTTGTTGTGAGAAAGTCATGCAAAACTGCACAGTTTTTGAACTTTATTCACAGTTTTGAAATGTACACTGTGCAAAAATGTACTTTTCATAGAGAAAATGGCAGAAAATATATACAGAAAATAAGATTCTTGCACAGAACTAGCATTTTTGTTCAAAAATGTCATAAACACACACACACACACACACATCCCATGCCAATTTTTCATGCAGAATAAGTCCCAATGTGTCAAGGTTCTCACCCATCTGGGATTTTTCTCATCAAGGTTTCCTGGCCATTTTTCAAATATTTTTTTTCATCTCTCTTATTTAGAAAACATGACAGTTGTATTTCAATTTGTTTTCTAAGTAGTAAGAAAAAAAGAAGTTACTATGGAAATCTGAAGAAGTGTGTACACAAAACAGGCTTTTCAAGAACTTCTATTTGTTTGATATTTAGTCTCTTAGAAGTATATGTCTGGCTCACATGCTTCTGAACTCTTTTGTTCATGTGTTGTTCATGTAACCTTGTCCTTCCTGATTCCTATGAGACAATTAGACCATAGGAGACATTTGGTTTGGCCTTTGCACTATAGGCTACTGCAGGGTTTTCCAAACATCTGACAGCTGCTACATCAGCACACTCTTAGTACTGAAAATAAGCAAGAATTACTCATTCACAATCAACCCCATCCGTTGTGCCTGTGCCAAATGTGGGTCAGACTTTGAAAAGTTGGCCTATATTTGGGCAAAGAGCACTGCAATAACAGAGGGGGCAAACCCAGTCACTCTTTTGTGTTTTCAGGGATCTTTCTAACATTTTATCAGGAGTGTCCCTATTTTTATTAAATTACTGTTGTGTGAGAACTATTTTATTTTATTTTATTTTATTTTAATGGATGCTTTCAGTTGCTGTTAACTCCCCAGATTTACACATAACTACAAGAGGACAAGATATACAGGGATTTCTTAAATATAGTAAAACAATAAATTGTAGTTCCCCCACCAGCACACACACAAACACACATACCCTCTCCCTACCCAAAAGTATCATTTCCTCCTCAGTGGGGCATTCTGAGAAAATGAGCTGGTAGTCTTCAGATCAATGGAGTGTTAAGTAATGTTTCTGTAGGGGTTCGTCTGGCATGCCTGAATCATAGCAATGTTGGTGCATGCGTTCTGAACCATTCCCCTCCCCCAATAATTCCTCATATTTTCTGATAAATTGTTCCATGGAATCAAGGTGAAGCATTTCATTCATTCCTAGTAGTTTCTTCTTTCCTTTTCTTTTCTTAACAAAAGCATTTTAATAAAAGAAATATATCTTAAGAAAATTCAGCAGAACAAAATAAAATATACTGATTGCCATCATTAATTAACACACACACACACACATCGTTTTGTAGCTTCCAAGTTAAGATTCCAAAGATTGACATGAGAACCAGGTGGCTCTAGATTACTTCTGTTTCTATTGATAAGAGAAATAAATGGAAACCAGACTCTGATAAAGGAGTCATCACGGAGAACATTTCCTGGGTTGAAAACTGGTTGCATCCATTTTTCCATGAAGGCAAGAGACCACAAATTCTCTTAGTAACAGTGCAAAGCAAATTTGTGTAGGCCCTTCCATTTTTGAGCAAAATACGGATTTTATATAGTTTTTATAGGGGTTTGTCTGACGTGTTTAAACATGAAAATGTTGGAACATGCCATCTGAAAGTTTCTGCCTCCAAATTCACCTCATTTTTTTTCTGATAAATGGGTCCATGAAACAGAGGTGAAGAACTTTACTCACCCCTAGTAGTTTCTTCATTAAAAACCATCATTAACATAGGCTACATCTCTACTGCAGAAATAATGCAGTTTGACACTGCTTTAACTGTCATGGCTCAATGCTATGGAATTCTGGGATTTATAGTTTTCTAAGACATTTAGCCTCTTCTTTCAGAGAGCTCTGGTGTAACAACAAATTACAAATCTCTGGATTCCATAGCACTGACCCAAATGCAATTTGCCAAATGCAATTTGGCACTAAAGCAGTGCCAAATTGCATTATTTCTGTGGTGCAGATGCAGTCACGCATATGTATCCTGATTAAATAGAGGCAAGCCCAGAAAAATGAGTCACACCCAAATGCAATAGATATAGAGGGTAGGACCTTGTCAGCATTACAGATTTGTTTCTGCACCAACAACCTGAAGGAATCAATCATGCCAAGTGCTCAGACATATCACAGCTACCCATCCAGAGCAGAAGCAGGCTGGAAAGGTGCAAAGCATTAGATCATGCAGGATTATAGTGGGCAACTTGTTTGGTTGATGAGTGGCATACATGTGCCTTTGAATGATT
>CM034706.1:154834468-154856696 GCA_020142125.1 Phrynosoma platyrhinos
TCTAGCCCCATGAAAACTGGTGGTGTTATTTCTGGCTGTAACATTTGCAGGGGTTCACTGGAATCTATGTCAATAGCATGGGTGGATTAATTTCTCCTCTGGTCATGAAAGGGCCAGATTTCCCCAACTTTTAGCATGCAAGACTATAGTGTTCCTATGTTCCTGTTCAGCAAACCTGTCAGTATATGTATGTACAAGGGGGTATCATATAGTTTTAATTATCATCTTTAAAAATTTTTGACAGAAAGTTTGTTTTGATTTGCCCCAGATTTTCTTAATCCTCCAAATACCGTTATTGTAGAGGTCTGCAGATTGCACCTTAAACCACTCTTCCACTTCATGAATGACATCATCTGTGTTGTCAAATCAGTGACCCTGCAACAGATTTTTCATTTTGGGGAAAAGAAAAAGTCACTTGGTGATGATAACATTGACAAAATTTCATCAATATATCATTAGAAACATCCGGATGATAATTATTACTTTACAATACACCACTATATTAAAAATTTCACAGAACAGAATATGGCAGGATTCAGGAGGATTCAGAGAAAGAGACAAAATTTCTTCAGAGGAGGTTTGTCATTGATTTCCTATAAAGATGAGAAAAAACATGATTTGGCCAAGGTCATCTAATGGGGTTTCTGTGGCTGAGTGGAAATTTGATCCTTGGTTCCACAGATTTGTAATCCAACCTCAAACCATTATACCACACTAGCTCTCAAGTAGGTATATTCTGCTAAAGGTTTGCTTGGTGCACAGATATAAAAGTTGTCCCATGTACTCAGAAAAAGCTTGTAACTGCTGAGATGTGAGTGTTTAAAATAATGTTTTAAGAAATAGTTCTGGAAACAGCCTTCTTACAGAGATATGCTGATACACAATCCCACCACACACCAGCTGTTTCTCATTGCTGAATAATACGTACAGGGTTCAGACATCAAAAACCTGGGAAGGCTTCCAGGGGCACATATGAGTTGAAAGTTGGGAGCTTATATAGAAATATAGCCTTCAATTTTATCAATCAGTGTTCCCTACATTGTTGCCTTAGGATTCTTTTTTGTGTTTCAAGTTTCCTGATTTTCCTGGCCCTGACAAAACTGAAGAAAGGCAAGACTGTACAAGAGTAGTTGTGCATCTCTACACTTAAGGTAGAGATGTGAAATGTGTCAGGTTCGAGCACCAAGGAAAATTCCTACAGAATGCTATGAAGCTTGCCTTCTCTCTGACAACTCTTCCTGCATGGAGTAAAATATAAGGAAGAATCTTTATAGCTAGAGTAGGGATGTAACTCTTTACTTATTTCATTCTCATGTGCAAGAATGAAAAAATTGAAAAGTTTTTTTTTTCTTCTCTGAGCAGGAGTTTTGAGCATCTTCCATGATTCTTTTGTACTGAAGACTGTCAGGCTAATTTCTTATCACAATTGAACTGAAAGAAAATTTTTACCTGTCCCTGAACCAGATCAAGGCATGACTTCCAGCACAAAACTTGGTTGCCTGAACACAGGTACATCAAAGTCCTCTTTTTTGCTGGGAAGGAATGGAATTTGGTTGGTGTATAATGAGGTCAATATTTGATTTAAATTCATTTTTAAGAACTAATCGACACCTGCAAATTCCATCCCAAATTCAGCTTCAAATAAATTAATGTTTGTTTGTTTTAATAAAAAACAAATATGGGAAGAAGCAAAATCACAGATTTTCCACTTCCATGGCTGTTCCTCTCCCATTAATGTTGCAGTCCACAGATCTTTACCTCCATAGCTGACATCTACATAAATGTAGTTGTGTTGAGTATTCTGAACATTTACTTCCTCACTGAGATATATTTTGTTAATAATATCCAGTGGGTCCTTGGTATCTACTCAGTTTTGGTTCCAGAACTGCCCATGGATACCAAAATCTGTGGATGCTCAAGTCCCAATAAATATAATGGAATTGGGAAATGGTGTCCCTTATATAAAATGGCAAAATAAAGGTTTGTTTTGGAATTTATGTTGAATATTGTATATTATTTTTGCAAATATACAGTGGTTAATGGAGCGCACTAGGGAATTCCAAAAGAAAACCAGCATGTGCTTTACGGACTATAGCAAAGCCTTTGACTGCATAGACAAAGGCTATTGAATACCCTTGAAGACATGGGAGTGGCAACACATCTGATAGTTCTGATGAGGAATCTGTACTCAGGACTGTCAGAACAGAACATGGAGAAAGAGAATGGTTCCCAATTGGCAAAGGGGTCAGACAAAGCTGTATCCTTTCACCCTATCTGTTCAACTTGTATGCTGAACATATTATAAGAAAATCAGGCTTGGACACAGAAGGAGGATAAGTGAAAATAGGAGGAAGGAATATCAACAATCTAAGATATGCAGCTGACACCATAATACTAGCAGAAAAACTCTCAGACCTGGAACACCTACTAAGGAAGATCAAAGAAGAAAGTGCAAAAGCAGGCTTAATGTTGAACATCAAGAAAACAAAAATGATGAGCACCAAGGACCTTTACAAGTTCAACCTAGACAATGACGAAATAGAAATAGTAAAAGAATTCTCATACCTGGAATCAAACATTGATAGAAATGGGGACTGCAGTCAGGAAATCAGAAGAAGACTAAGAATGGGGAGGCTGGCTATGAAAGAACTAGAAAAGATTCTAAAATGCAAAGATATACAAATCAGCACATAAGTTGGAATCATACAAACCATTGCCCTCCTTATTACCATGTATGGATGTGAGAGTTGGATAGTCAAGAAAGATAGGAGGAAAATCAACGCATTTCAGATGTGGTGCTGGAGAAGAGTGTTGAGGATCCTGTGGGTCCTAGAGCAGATCAATCTAGAAACCTCAGTGGAAGCCAAGATGACCAAACTGAAGCTGTCATACTTTGGACACATCATGAGAAGAGAAGACTCATTAGAAAAGACAATAATGCTGGGAAAGGTGGAGGGAAATAGGAAGAGAGGAAGGCCACATGTCAGATGGATGGACTCTATTAAGGAGGTCATGGGTATGGGTTTGCAGGATTTAAGCAGAGCAGTGGAGGACAGGGGGTCTTGGAGATGTCTCAGCCATAGGGCTGCCATGGGTCGAGATTGACTCAAGGGAAGTTAACAACAACAAAATATTATTTTTGAATATTGTCAAGGCATGGATGCTTGACTTCATGGATAAAAAATCTGTGGGTACTTAGAGGTGACTGTATAAGAAAAAATATGAGGTTTAGAACAATGGGCAGTGTGGCATAGTGGCTTGAATGCTGGACTATGCCTCTGGAGACCAGAGGTGATTCCAAGCTTGGCCATGAAACTTACTGGGTGATCTTGGGCAAATCTCAGCCTCAGGGAAAGGCAATAGCAAACCTCCTCTGAACAAATCTTGTCAAGAAAACCCTATTATAGGTTGTCCTTAGGATTGCCATAAATCAAAAATGACTTGAAGGGACCCAACAACAGTTAAACCCTATTTAAGTGCCAAACTAGACAGCATGAAATACGTCCAATATTAATAATAAAGTGTTGTAAACTACCATTATCTTCCTAAATATTTACAAGAAAATTGATGCATTACAAAATAAAGTCAGATATCGAAATACTGAAACTTAATAGTTATAATAGTGAAGATAATAGTTGTGAATATAATCATAAAGATGATAGTTGTGAATATTTAGACAGTTAATAGTTGTTTACAACACTTTATTATTAATATTGGATCCTTTCATATAATCTACTTTCACACTTAAATAGAGTATAACTATATAGTTGTAAGACTCATTCTTTTTCTTGTTAATTTGCTTTGAGATGGGTCCTGGAGTGTTTCACACATTGCTAAAGTTAATTTAATAGAATGCCAGTTTGAGAAATAGTAGCCCTATTCATGTGTTCTTTAGAACATTTGAGGACTACAAAAAGAAGCTTGAACTACAGCCCCCAACCAGTGGCCATTTTGGATGGGGAATTCTGGGAATTGGAATAAAAAAAAGCAATTTCTCCAAGCTCTGGCAAAAACTGTGGACAGGGCCATTGATATTGATGAACTGGGATCTTATAATGCTGAAGAGTTCTACCAGTGTTTATGTGAACATTATGACACTTAGGATAACAGAATCAGAAGCTAAAGCAGGATGGCCCTTGTGCACACAAGGAGGCTTGCAGGTGCATCCCTATTTTTAACCATTGAGCTTTTTAAAGAAAGTAGAGCTTGTCAGGACAGGCAGAAATGGCAGAATGGTGCATTTTGACTGTGAATGAATTCTTCCATACCAAAAAAGGTTTTGCTGCACTGTGACAGAAGCAATGTAGATTGACAAATAGTATAAGAAAACACAAGGGATGGAGGATTTATGACTCTGCTCAACAGAATGAAGTAACAGAGTTTTCAGGGTTGCTTCTACTGAACCAGTGACCTTCTGGTTTTACTAAGCTGGCCCAGGCATGGAAAAGAAAGGAAAGGATCTCAAAATACTTTTGTTGGCCAAAAGACCCATCAGGGACAGCTTCTTCTGCTTCCAACAAAAATTGGGCAATAGCCCCCTCTGCTCTAGGTCTGCACTGTATAATAATCAGTATCTGCAACTCAGGTATTCTTTCTCTGGACAGAGGCTCCATTTATCTATAACGTGCAGTAGTGTTTCTAGTGTTGGTGTCACCCAATACAGGTGTCTGTGATGGTGGTGGCAGTGTCCTGCCCAGCCCAACTACTCCCACTGCCCACATAGACCAGCCATGAGCCAGCCAAAGCATCATAAAAGGTAAAGTGAAATCATAATGCTACAATTAGTGTGAAAAGGTCTTGTTGCTGCTGTGTGCCTTCAAGTAGTTTCTAATTTGTGATGACCCTAAGACTATCATACAGTTTTCTTGGCATGTTTCTTCAGAGGGGGGTTGCCATTGCCATCCTCTGATGCTGAGAGAGTGTGACTTGCCTAAGGTCACCCATTGGGTTTCCATGGCTGAATCAGGATTTGAACCCTGGTGTCCCAGGGTTCTAGTCCAATGCCCAAAGCATTACACCATGCTGGCCCTCTGAAAAGGTCCTTAGCTTCTGTGTTTCTGTTTCTTCTATTTCTGTTAGGATGAATCGCACAAGGCTGTATCCCAGCTCCATTGTGTAGTATTCCTGCCCTGGTTCGATCCTATTATTGCCACACACCTGTTTTAATACAAACTGAAATTAATCTGGAAATTTACATAGGAGCCCTATTAGGTAGTCACATCAATGAAGGAGGCATTTCAACTTTGTGCATGTGTTAGCCATATTGGTTTATGTCCAAACTCAAATCTAAAAAGTGTTTCAGTTCTTTTTGATTTTTTTTTTATGGTGGTAAGGCTATTTTATAGTAGTAATGCTATCTGCTCTGAGAGGTAAGCATATAGAAATATTTTAATTTTTTTAAAAAAGAGACCTCCCATTATCTCCAGCCAGAATGACTAATGTTCAAAGATGGAAGCTGTATTCAGAAACATTTATGGATTCAAGATGGGGAACCACTGCTCTGTAGAATATACTTGACTCAGACCAAATTCTTTGTTTGTAGCTCCTATGTTCATTGTATGCTGTATTTTGTAGGTTGATTTGTCTTGTTTTTCAGATTTGTCCCTCCACCATGTTAAATTCTTTTTCTTTTTCTTGCATAAATTATAATAACAGGAAAGACTCCTGCTACCCTTACTTACAGTAGTATTCTCAACATCATTTTTTCTACTGATACATTTAGAGAATTACATCTTCTGCAAAGTGTGGTCTTTGGGGCCTTCTGGGGCCTGTTGGGGGTGGGGGTGAGGGTGGACTGAGGATGGAAAAATGGACCCCTTAAATCTATTGAGACATCTCTGTTTAAAACAGGGGTAGATGTGTATATAGTTTACACATAGACATATTACTAAAAGTGCCATATTTTCCCCCCAGGGTTGTTGTTCTATGCTCAATAGAAGCCGTTTTTAGATAGAATACTGGATTTATATATATCTCAAAAATAAAAATAAATTCAGTGGTAGGCACCAGGTGGAGATACAGCCCTGCAAGGTCCTTCAGGAGAGCAATATGGTCCTCAAATCCCCAGCAGCTGCCCACTGATATTACTGTATTTAAGGATGCTGAATTTGTTCAGGTGTAATCTGAATCACGACAGAACAATATAAAAGGAAACCTACTGTAATAAAGCTCCAGTCTTAGAGGTAAGGACATTACCTGTAACATGTTAATGTTGGGTAACAATGTTACTAACACCTTATCTTTTATCTTTTATTTTAAAATGATGGCATCATGACTTTCCAGTTTTGCTTTCTGGTTAATCTTAAAATGATGATTTGATGCATCATTTGGAAGAGATTTGGGGGCATGTTTTTAAAGTACCCTGTTTTTTAACAAATAAAATAAATTATGAGGTATTACTCTTCCAACATGAAGTAATGAGTAAAACCACCTACTTCGTCTTTGTTGTTGTTGTTGTGGTGGTATCCTTCGAGTCATTTCTGACTTATGGTGATACCAAGGAGAATCTATAATGGGGTTTTCTTGGCAACATTCATTCAGAGGAGGTTTCCCATTGCCTTCCTTCAAGACTGAGAAAGTGTAACTTACACAAAGTCACTCAGTGGGTTTCCATGGATCAGAAGGGATTCAAACCCTGGTCTCCAGAGTCACAGTCCAATGCTCAAACCGCCATCCCACAATGGCTCTCCAAGTAACAAATTACTTTTTTAAAATAGCAAAAAGTAAGTGTTGCTCTTCCAGTAGTGAGAAACTTCAGTGAGTTACTTTTAAAAAATGTCAAGAGTAACAAATCTCTTTTTAAAGAAGTAGCATGATAAGGTCTGAAAGTCTTTAGCAATGATTGACTGATCTTGTTCCCAGGGACCTCTGACTAAAAGCAATTCAAATCCTAGAGCAGAATGGCAAAAGAAAAAAAGTCTGGAAAGAAGGAGAGGAGGAGACAGTTCCTTTTAGAAGAAATACTGGAAACAGTCCAGAAGAAAGAGGGGGAAAATAAGTCAGAGACTGGAATCAGAAAGGTAACACTGGGATAGAAGATAGGCAAACCGAAAATGTGGAAGACTTGAAAAGCTCAGGTTAGATACTGAGATCTCTTAGCTTTCATTTCAAAGTGCATCTTCCACCTACCCTCAACAGACAACAGAAGTCCAAGAGGAAGAAAGGATTTAGTCAAATAATAAAGCTCTTTTTTCCCCAAATACATTGCTAGTCAAATCAAATGAACCAATGAAGCTCTTTAGCTTTTTCCCCCCCTTTTTTTTAATCCACATTTTTTTCACTGTAGAATTAAAAGAAGAAAGAGTTGTCTGGCTTCCAGTTTGTCTGGATTTTATTTAAACCTCTTATTTGAAAGCTATGGGTAAGGAACTGTTTCCTACCCGATGCTAAATAAAAGTGAAATCATATGTATACAATGATATAGATTCAACAGATTCCTTGGAAAAAGACTCCTTTAGGGATACTGTGTTCTTGGAATGCTTCTAACATAGATTTAGGCTGCAGTGCTTTCTTTTGGGGTGGCAGAGAATGAGCATGCAAGAGAGACAGAGAGCACAAGTAAAATTTTAACACAAATTAAACTCTCAGTCAAAACAATATAGGATATACAGTTCTACTGGAACTGTTTCTCCAATACAATTTTCCTCCCTGCCAGAAATCCCTTAACTCTAACAAGGGAACTGTCTTTACCGGTAAAGGGGGTCCTCTTGATCACAGCAGACCCCTTGAGAGGGTTTTTTTTTTCCAGTCTCATTTTGGTTCCAATGCTGTCTTGCTGTTAGCTGAGAAATGAAGTGTGAGTTGAGAACTGATTAGGTAGCATCTGTCTTCTGACAGGCTTTTGCATTTCATATTGCTTGAACTACATCTCCTAATAGGAAATGGTTGTGAGATATAGAAACAAAATCATAATTGGGTTAATGTGGTGAGATTGTATTTTAAAGAAATCATTTTCTCTTGCTGTTCTTCCTAATGTCAGGAAGTTCTCCCTTATGTTTAGGTGAAATCTCTTTATCTGTAGTTTGAATCCATTGTCCCATGTCTGGTGGACCTAGGTGTCCTGCATAATTTAAAGCACTATCATCATTTTTGTCATATTCAGTTGCTACTAGCTAATTGGGAATTAGCTAACTGGGCATTGTCTTTTGCTAAAGGCAGGAAGACATCTTGGGTTGTCCCCATTCCCACATTTTCTGGCCAGGAACAAAAAGTACAATTCATTTACTCATTTATTTTGAATGTGTACTCCTACCTTTCTCCCTGGAGTACAAATGGGCCTCCCAAGCTTGTCTCCACCATATTGTGTGTTAGGGTAGGGAAGGGGGTGGAACAGGCAACAGCAGGAAGTCCTCATTGGCTGGGGCCACAAGGACAATGCTTCTCAGTCCAATGGTAGCTATGTTCCTGCCTAGAGGTCACTTCAGTGTAGGAATTTGTGTGAAACCTATGTGTAAATTGTATCATTTCTAGTGATGCATTATAGATGGGTCATGGGATGAAAATTGACCCTCTTATGAAGTTGCCTACCCCTGTTTTAGCATAACCTAGATGAAACTATGTCTTTTCTTGCCTCCAGCTGTCCTTTTTTAGTAGCTCTCATTCAGATACACACACATCTCCTTTTATAGAAACAAGCAGAAGATGAAAAAAAAGTCTCAATGGAGTCAACTGAAGTCTCAGCTCTCATTTTCTGATTGACATTTAGACCATACACACACTGCCAGAAATAATGCAGCTTGAGGCCACTTTAACTATCTTGGCTCAGTGCTAGGGAATCATGGGAACTGTAGTTTATTGTGGCACCAGTGCTCTCTGGCACAGAAGGCTCAATGTTCCAGAAAAAAATACAATTCCCATGATTCCCTAGCACCGAGCCAGGACAGTTAAAGTGGCCTCAATTTGCACTATTTCTGGCAGTCTGTAAAGGTCCATAGTAGTCAACGCACCTGATTTGTACTTAAAATGTAACACTAGTGCATGTCATTCAAAAAAGCAAATAAACGAATGTTTCTTAGGCATGAAAACTATTCATTTTCTAGGAATCAAAAACATGTTCATACTGATCTGGGCATACACTCAAAACACCAGATATTGTAACTCCACCAGCCTTCAGCAGAGATGAACAAGACTTAACAAGAACTGGAATGCCAGAATTTGTCTACCCCTGGTCTGAACAGAGCCACTGCTGTACAATACAGTAAAATTTTGTCAGTGTTCCACCAAATTGATTTTGTTGTTGTTTTTGCTTCTCAAATTTGCCATTATGCAAATTATGCAAAGCATATATGCCCTATTTAATATATCATATTTTGTATGCAGTACTTCCTTAGAAATGTTCTCTTACACAAAGCTTGGTAGTTCTGGATGAAAGGTTGTGATTTAATAGTTCATAATGATGCTACACAGATTGACTTCATCTGGCTTCTATTTTTTCAGGGAATTACGATATAATTTTATTATACAGTGAATAGATATTTGGATTTTATTAAGCAAATTATCCATTTGAGACAGAAATACATGCCTTTAAAGACGTAGATGTAATGTGATGAATATGGCTCTCTGGGTGCTATTAGAATTCTACAGCTTAGATTTTACAGCACCAGAATCTAAGACCAAGATAGTTGTTTCAGCTGCTTAACAATTAAATTAGAATGCTGGATAATTTTTATCCATGATGAGAAGAAATGTACAATAGAATTGGCAGACAGTTATTCTTTACAGAAGAATAAGTAATTTTGTCTGCAGCAGTCACAATATGTAAATCAGGGGTGAATGAACTGTGGCCCTTCAAGCCTTACTAGACCACAACTCCCATCATCCCTTTTAATTGATCATGTTTTCAGGACTGATTGAAGCTGAGGTCCAACAACATCTAGAGCGATACAATATCCCTGCACCTGACAGAAAGGATTGCAGAGTCTGAAGAAGAACTAAGCTCATAACATGTTTTTTTATTTCTCACTAGAGTGGTGCAAGCTATTATATATTTCCACCACTCCTGGTAGGTCCAGACCCTGGTGACTCCCATTTACTACCATGAGAATGGTGAGCCAAGCAAATTTGCTGGGCACCTAGTGACCTGCTTAAACCAACTTCAACAGCCCATGCTATCAACCAGCCTTTAGAGCACCCTTGAAATGCACATCTTGAGGGCATCTGTACTATACTGAACTACTGGACCCACTCTTTACTTTCTGCTCAGCACTTGCAGTCAATAGAGGTACTGCCTTTCAGTAGATTCATAAAATCATAGAGTTGGAAGAGGCCACAAGGGCCACCTAATCCAAACCTGTCATACAAGAAAACACAATCAAAGCATTCCTGACAGATGCCCATCCAGCTTTATGCAAACCTCCAAAGAAGAAAACTCCACCAAATTCTGAGGTTGCATATTTCACCCTGAACAGCACTCACCATCAGTAACTTCTTCCTATTGTTCAGGTAGAATCTCTTTTCCTGTAGTTTTAAATCCATTGCTACATGTCCTAGTCTCTGGAATAGCAGAAAACAAGCTTGCTCCTTCTTCCATATGACATCCTTTCAAATATTTAAACATGGCTATCATGTCACCTTTTAACCTTCTCTTTCCCAGCTAAACATACATTGCTGTACCAATAAAATTAGTTTGCTTCAACCAGTATAAGCTTACTTCATCTGATGTGTGAAGTATATTGAGAATAGGGTCAGTAGCATAGACAAATGTCTTAGAAGTGTGCTGGTTGGTAAACCAGGTTAAATAGTGGAGACCATTAGCTATGCAAATAACCATCTTAGAAATGGTTCCTTCATGAGAAGATTAGGAATGATGGATATGCTTCCAGGAAATACAGTTTTGTTGTCAACTAATCTTCCCTTGTGATATAGAGCTGTAGAACACTTTTTGAGTTGATATGAGACCATGCTTTCATTTTATGTAGGGTGACAGCAGGGAGAAATGAATGGTGTTCCCTGCAACACGTCTCTGAGATTATCTTCTCTATGCACTTCATACATGACGGTGATTGAATGTACTTTGGATCTTTCCCCAAGGTCCAAGGTTTCCATGGCAGATTATCAAGAACTTTCAGCAGACAAATCAATATGGAAAGCCTACCCTGAAGGTTGCAAGCCCACTAGGCTAAACAAAAGCAAGGTCTTGTAAACTAAGGTACCCTGTATGCTTTCTGAGATTAAGTACAACTTGAAGCACAGATGAAATGTTTCAGACTCTGTCATTTAATGATAAACCAAACAATTTAAGACTGGTACAGTAGAAAATGGCATTGCCAGTGGGATATATTAAATTACTTAACAGCTAGTTTCCATCTTTAATTTGTACTTTCACTTGGCTACATTATTTGCCAGATAGTTTCCAATTTTTGATTCCTACTGCTTCTCTGAATTAGTTTAGAGAATTAAAATGATATGAAATTCACTGCGTGTGATCAGGAACCATGGGGTGTGCTTTTAATTGATATATGGAACAGAAATACAAATTCTGATAGTGTTATATCCCTTTAGCTTTTTATTAGAACGTGTGACATTTTGGTTACCCTGATTCACCTGTCTGTGGGACACTGAATGTATTACTTAATGTATTACCAGGTGTCCCAGATTTTGGAGATTGTGCCTTGGGGGGGGGTGCCATCTTATTCTGACAAAAAAAATGTCTGGCCAACAGGAAACACTCCTCCCCTTGAGATTCCCACAATGCTTAACTTCATAGCCCCCCCACCCATCAGCCAAAAATCATCAGAAAATTAAATCCAAAGTGGCATGACATCATTTCAGGTCAAATCAGGAGCACCAGTACAGCCCGGGATGTGTATTACAGGGTTGAAATTGTCTGTCCCCAACACATTTACCCATCCTTGGTGTAAGGGTAGCAAATTCTGTGCAAAAGTTGTCATTGCTCTTTTTAGGACAGGCTTCTCATCTTGAACAGCTACATGACAGGTAGGCGCATCATAGTCATCTCCATGGCTTAGTCTGTATGGGCCAATTAAACTGGTCTTCCCTCATACTCTTGGCAGGGAATCTAGATGCAGGCTCAATCCCCAAGACTGGTGTGAATAGTCCAGATGGCATTTGGACTGTTTAGCACTAAGCCCAAGATATACCCTTCTTAAAGTTTTAAAAAACCAACAAAACCCCTAAAATTTCCCCGTTTGCTCTGGATCTTCCTAGATGTGGGACAACTGTTTAAAATATATTATTAGTATTTAGGAATCACATTAACAACAAAAAATGTAGACCTATTTAGAAATAATTATGGGAAATTATACAATGAAATAAAACAAGATTTAAAGGTTTGGAGTAAATTTAATATTTCCTGGCTTGGAAGAATGTCAGTGATTAAAATGAAGCTGTTACCAAAGTTTATGTTCTTATTTCAAAATATACTGATAATTACCAACAATGCAGAAATATTTAAATTTGTATGGAGCAGGAGGAGACCAAGAGTAAGATTTAAGGTGATGCATGATCTTAAAGAAAGAGGTGGCCTTGCTTTACCTAACCTACAACTGTATTTTGAAGCCAATTGCTTAGAATGGATAATGGAGTGGCTGTTGTTAAAAAACAAAAGATTACTCAGTCTTGAAGGAGTAGATCAGCGGTATGGTTGGCATGCATACCTGTTCTATGAGAAACAAAAAGTCCATAAAGACTTTACGAATCACTTTATAAGAAAAGCTCTTCTAAGAGTGTGGAATAAACACAAAGCTAGAATATGTCCAGGAATCCCAATCTGGACATCCGTAGTAGAGAGGCTGTAACAGGAGAAAATTGGTTATCATATAAAGAACTAGTATATGTATCACAGTTAAATCAAACTCTTGCATTTAAGAACTTAGAACAATTGACAGATGAAGGGTTTACTTTGGGATGGTTCTTTCACAGACAATTAAGGGAAAGATTTGCTATGGATGTTAAGACAACAGAAATAAGATCAGAAAAAACCAAATTTGAGGAATATCTGTTCTCTGATAATATGCATAAAATAGCTCTCTTCTACAAGGCCTTAATAGAATTAGATATGGAAGAAGAGACTGTAAAAGAACAAATGGTCAAATGGGCACAGGACTTGAAACAAAATATAAAATTAGATCACTGGGAGAAGGTCTGGAATAAAACACTGAAATATACAACCTGCTACAATCTGAAAGAAAGTTACTATAAAATGCTGTATAGGTGGCACCTGACCCCTGATAAATTAGCAAGGATATACAAAGGCCACT
This sequence comes from Phrynosoma platyrhinos, assembly GCA_020142125.1. Classification (NCBI taxonomy): domain Eukaryota; kingdom Metazoa; phylum Chordata; class Lepidosauria; order Squamata; family Phrynosomatidae; genus Phrynosoma; species Phrynosoma platyrhinos. The sequence continues at coordinate 154,847,686 of CM034706.1, forward strand.
CCAACAAATGTTGGAAGTGTAAGAAAGAGGTAGGATCGTACTGCCATGTATGGTGGTTCTGTAAGGAGACAAAAAAATGCTGGCATAGAATACATAAAACTGTGGAAGAGATCCTGCAGACCCAGTTTGTAATGGGTCCTAAATTATATTTGTTAAACATTTGTGAAAATGATGCAATGGAACGTAAGCACGGGAAACTTTTATTTTATATTATAACATGTGCCAGACTGGTATTAGCGGCTAAATGGAAAAAGAGAGATCTTCCTTCAATAGAAGATTGGCTATATAAACTGATAGATATAATTGAATTGGATAAACTCACCAATTTGATAAGAGGTCAAGATTGGGAACTGAGTAAGAAAATCTGGGATCCTTTATTTGATTATTTACACAAAAAAGGAGTATAAGGTCCATAAATAGAGGGAAAGTTTAAAAAAGCAGATTAAGGAGACTAGAGTTGGAGATTATTATAGACTAAGATAGTAGAAACTAGGGGAAAAAAGAGAAAAGTTTATTTTCTTCTTCGGTTGATTTCTTCTTAATCAAAGAAAAATCGATAGTTTTAGTTAAAAGGGATAAGAAAATGACTTGGTAAGAGTTCAGGAGGTCATAGGTTTTAAAAGAGAAGATCGAATGTACAGTTATGTGAGAGAGTTTATGAGCAGATTTGTATATGTAACTTGTCATAGCACAATGTAAGTATAAGTGACACAGTGTAAGTAATGAATGTTTGTTATGTTTGTTCATTTTGTTTGTACTGGTAGTGTGGAAATTTGTATGTTTGATTTTTTGTGTTTTGTGTTTTTTTTAAATCAGTCAATAAAGTTTATAAATATTTATTATTTATATATTCATTTATATAGCACTAGATTTACACAGCACTGTACATACAGTCAATAAAATAGACAAAAATAGATAAAGATAAGCCTGCCAATGGCATATATTCTACAAAATAATAAATAATTAATATTAATACAAAGGAGGCAGGAAATTAAAAACATCAAATAATAATCATGCAATGCCTGAGAACACTTTCCTGAACAGTATAATCTTTAACTCAGCTTTAAAGAAGTGATGCCCTATGCTTGTGGGGGAAGGAGGGGCAGCAAGTGAAAAGGGATGAATCTGGGATGGAGCAGTAAAAATCCTAGGCTGAGACAGCAGACCTTGACTACCAGAATGGAGGGCACGAGTGGGACGGTGAGGGGAAAGAAGCTCTGATAAATAAGGAGGGGCCAACCCATGCAGGGCTTTAAAAGTCAACAACAGAAGCTTATACTGAATACGGAAGAGGAGGGGGAGCCAGTGAAGGAGTGACAATAAAGGAGAAATATAGTCAAAACAGTAAGCCGATGTGATAATGTGTGCAGCAGAATGCTGGACTTATATTAAAGGATGGAGATGAGAAAGACGAAGCCCTGCCAAAAGGAGGTTACAAAAATCTAGTCACGAGACCACTAGGGCATGGATCAAAATCTTGGCAGTAGAGGCCGAGAGAAATCATCAACAGAAACAGAAAAGGAGTATACATGCCACTCTGCTGCTTGGCACAGCTGCCACTGCCAGACATCATTTACTCCGAGGTCAGAATGAGACACCCACCATGTGACTGACACTGAGTGCCTCATTCTGACCTCAGAGTGAGTGATGTGCAGCAGCAGGTGACACAGTGGAACATGTGTGCGAACAGCCACCTGGTGTCAAAATGGGGGCCCCCAGGTAATGGGGGTAGGTCAGGGCAGCTCCAGTATCCTGGTCTGTGCATACACCAAGAAAACCAGAAATAGTTGTTATCTACTGAATTTGGGGACTGAGGATTTCACTTGGTTGTTTTTGAAGGGAATGTAGCAAAATTTATGACTCTCTGTATAAACTATATGGAAAGAGAAAGGGATTTGAGGGAGAGGGAATGATCCTAAGATCTTGCATCAGGAAACAGAGCATCAAGTTGTCTCTAAGTGGAGCATACCCTGTCTGTTCTTTCACACCCACCCATAAAAACCTACCTTTTGCATCACCCACTCCCCAACCATTTCCCAGCAAAAGCATAGCAGAAGGATGTGTGGTGACAGAGGAAACATTAGCACAGTGCATGTGGTTGAATACAGAAGGTCCCATATGGTGTCCCACCCTGTGCCTCATCACTGGGATGGTTCCCCATGGGCTAATAAATTGCTGTGTGGGGTAGGTGCAGCATATAAAAGGTAGTTGTACTGGCACAAAGGACACAAGATGCCTCTTTTTGGGTTAAAACAGGCCACAACATTTATTAATTGTACAGGGTCTAAAATTAACAATAAATAATAACAATTTGTCACGTATGTAAGTGAAGGTATATCCACCTGGTAGGTGGTCCTTCACCGCATGTGACAAAGCAAATAAACAATCGGCAGTAAATAAATAACAAATAACAAACCCCTCCCCCCCAGAAATGACATCATATTACATCATATGACATCATGTAGTTTTATGACGTCAAGCATCAAGTGTCTACGTCATTTCCTGTCAATTTGTTTTCTGCCAATTTTCTTTCCCAATTTTGATTACTGAATTAAATTATTCTGTGGGGTGGGGTCATAACCCACCCTACAGTATAACTTATAAATTTGCAAACAAAGACCCTAGAGCCCCAGTTGTGACAATTAATAGCTATAACACCAATGACCCATTCCCAAAGGTTACCAACATAACCAAGTAAATCTCAGGGAGTGCAAAAAACCCAAGGGAGACCTTGGAAAAAAAAATTCCCTTCCGGCCTCCAAAGGCGACCAGCTGAAGCCTGAGAGCAATATTAACAAGCTATTATAAAGGGTGGGTGGGATGGGTCGCCAAAAGTAAAGAGCGGAAGGATGTTACTCTCTCTGTCTTGACTTTTAAAATGACTGACTGCACGTGGCAGCAAAGTTTTAAATAACAAACTTAGCTCCCAATTCTCACAGGACCCAAACTTTGAGAGACTTGGATATAGTCCAAACTTATTGGACAAGGTGCGCAAGTGTATTATTCCCCCACGTGCCCTGACCAATCAGCCATCTTCTGTCTTTATTTGGCCAGAATAACAAGAAACCCCTCCCAACTCATCAGGGAGTGTCTTTCTTTGTGGGGAGATTTGAGTCATTGCGCAAATGACTACCCCAAAAGACATACACAGGTGGAAGTCAGACTTGGGGCCTCTGCAGACCAGTGTGTCCAGGACGCCCTGGTCCGGAGCGCCGCGGGGCCATGGCAGCTGCACCGCGGCACTCCCGCGGCGACCCAATTTAGTGCTCCTTTTAAAAGTCAGGGAAAGTGCGCCCTAAACGTGTAGGGCGCACTTTCCCTGACTCTTCCGCCGCAACGCATGAGGACGCTGTGGCGGGAGGTTGCCCTGGAAGCGCCGGCCATGCAGCCGGCCAGCAGCTCCGAGGGCAACCTCAGGAAGAGGAAGGAGCGCCGCGCGTGCGGCTGCTCCTCCTCTTCCTGGCCTCGGAGACGGCTCAATTAGCCGTCTGCCGAGGCCCTTAGTCCTGCATATGTTACTAACAGCATACCAGCCTGAATGGAAGGAAGTGACCCTGATACATTGACCTAACCCTGAAGAAAATAGTCTAACCAAGAACTTTACTTCTCCTTCTTCTCCACTTCCTACCACTGCTCACATTTTTAGTGGGAAAGTGGGCGGATTTGGTTTTTTTTATTTTTTTAATTCATATTGATAAACCCTATCCATGACTCTCTGTGTTTTGCCAAACCATGGGGCTTATCACACTGACAAATAATCTGATTGCTCCCCAATGGGATGCAGTCAGGTTGTGAGATATAGGCAGGTATTATCGCACCAAAAGTCACTGATGATCCTGCTGAGTGAGTGCAAGCTGGCTGCATCCCGGATCCCAGGCACACTTTGGAGGCTGCTTTTCAAAGACAGAAAGCTCCCTGGAGACTGGAACCCAGGATACAGCTGGGTTGCAATCGCCCAGTATGATAATATCAGTGCTGAATCTGAAATGTGACTGTATCCTATCAGGGATCAGTTGCTTTATTTTGTTGTGCGATAATGTCCTTACATGAGCAAAGAGACCAGAATGGTCACTCACTCAGTCAAATATAGATAGAGAGATTTTAGGTGGGGAGAAATGGTCTTATACAGAGATCTGCTCATTAATCTTCTGTTTCAGGGCACTGGTTGAGATCTCAAAGAATTGCTCTTTGGGTCTCTCTATTAGGAGACAAATTTCAGGGCAAGTGGCATTAGAGCAGAAGTAATAATAATAATTGGAGCAGAAGAAGGTGTGATTTTTGTATCAGAGCTGAGTAAGGCCTTGGCACCCATTTTGACCCATTCCCATTTATGTGTTGCACTTATAGAACAGGACTGCAGGAAAAAGCAAGAAGGGGAATGTGGAGAGAGATGCATGGGCAGTGTGCTGTTTGTAGCAAGAAACAGGGTACAGCACTAGTGTCATGATCTATAAGGCATCTTGTTGTACAAGTCTTGGTGGCAACAACACACAGCCTAGAAAAATCTCCACAAGGGCTAGCAGCAAGCCTTCCCCATGTCCCAGCAACAGGGATGTAGATCCTAGTGGGAATAGCACTGGCAACCAGTATAACTACTTCTTTGCAACTTGCTAACTTAGTGAAAACTCCTTGTGCACTTTGAACTCAATTTGCAGCAAACTAAAATAAGGTGAGGGTGAAGAGGGAAAGTGGGAGGAGACAGAAATTGTAAAAGTAGCTTTAAAATGGGATGACAGGATTAATTGGGACTGTCTCTTTCAAATCAGGGCAGTGAGAGGGTATATAGCCTCTGCACAAGGAAGAGGTGCCCTTTCCTCCCAGATCTTCTAAAAAAGCAAATAAAGACTGAGACTTTCACAAATATTGATTTGGTGCCTTATATGGAGGTCTTTAGTATAAGATAGAAGACTACACAGTCCTTTTCACTTACACATTAACTCTCATACTGTTACTTTTTGTTTTAGATGGTGCACAGTAAAAAGTGCCATCCATGTTGTTGTTGTTGTTGTTGTTGTTGTTGTTGTTGTTGTTGTGATCATCATCATCATCATGTTATACATTTATGCTGCCTTTCTCTCAGAATGGAACCCAAGGAGGCCAACAAATAAAAACATTTTAAAAGATTTTACAATAAAAGTTTTAAAAACAATTAAAAACATGAAATAAAAACAGTATAAAATTATATACATAAAAACCAAAAAACAATACACACCTTATATAATACTCACACCATACAAAAGCCATCCCATGATTATGTATTAAAAGCCTGCCTAAATAATAACATTTTTTCTTGCTGGTGAAAGGCAAGCAGGGAGGGGGCCAGCCTAGTCTCCTGTGGAAGGGAGTTCCCAAGGGTGGGAGCAGCCTCTGAGAAGGCTCTCTCTCTCATGTCCTCACCAAGCCAGCCTGTGATCTTGGTGGAACTGAGAGAAACCCTTCTCCTGAAGATCTTAAGGATCTGGCAGGTTTGCATAGGGAGATACAGTTATACTGATGAAAACTTACTTGGTGATTTTAATACAGCATGTTCTTTTTAGTAAGTTGTTCAGAGTGCTTTTCTTTTTGTAAAACAATTATATAATCTATGCACATATTTGAAAACATCATTGGCCTTCACTGGAACACATTTTTGTTAATAATGCATTGTATTTTATATTTTATATTTGTAATTTAATAGAATTTCCAATAAATTAGTGTTCAAAATAGATTTTTGAAAGTGTGCATAATGTGGTAATGCTGCTTGATCTGATAACCTTTGCTATCACTGCAACTTAACATTGAGTTTGGATCTACCTCACTTGTGTTCAAAGCTGAAGAACACTTTTTCTTTTAATTCAGGTGGTACTTTACCTATGGACTGCTAGTAAAGTAAAAAGTAGAAAACCTGCTTCAACTGTTTAGACTCACCTTACTCTTTAAAAAAATTGATTGCAAGGATGGACATTAACAAGAGACAAAATTGTCACCTCACTTTTATTAACTGCACTGAAGGAGACTTTACAAAGGTACACCAATGGCTTTTTTTAACCTGACATTTTTCATTCAATTTACTCCACATTTTTCTATTACATTTGAAATGTACATCCTACTGTGAAGATACATTTTTAATCTGATCCCCTTCATAATTTTTGACAAAGTACATTAATAAATGCAATTGAAATACAGTTCATAGGAAGAAAAATGAAAATAAAGCATATTCCCTGGTGTCTGAAAAATTCAAACCAAATTGAATGAAGACATGATAAACTTATCATTCTGTCCTGTAAGGCCCCTCCCTTAATAGCAAATAAGAGTTTTGGAAAGAGTGCTATTTAGTATGATAGTACAACTTGTGCTATTCTGTTATCATGATTGAATGCAACTTGGATTCATGTACAATTGCTGGACTGGAGGGTGCCTGAGAACACTATTACTCTAACTGTGGGGAGAGAGTGAGGTATTCAGTTCAATAAACAAAGGACAATATCTTTTTTGTCATTAAGCTTTCTCAGTTGTTTTATAGATGCATGGAATTTGAAATAAAACGACATCATGTAAGTGTAGTTCATGGCTATTCCATCAAACTATTCTGTGAAACAGGCACAAGTTCCTGTTGGCAAATTATGGTAATGGCTTTATTAAAAAAAATATTTATGTAAAGTAGGAATTGACAAATGCCAAGGATTCAGAGGAGGGGACTGGATTTGTTCTTTTCTTTGTGATTGCCTGTTTATTGTTAAATAGATAGTTGTATTACTATCAGTGGGCCTTTGCAGACTGCTAGAAATAGTGCAAATTGAGTCCACTTTAACTGCCCTGGCTCAGTGCTAGGGAATCATGGGAATTGTAGTTTTTCTGAGACATTGAGCCTTCTCTGTCAGAGAGCTCTGGTGCCACAATAAACTACAGTTCCCATGATTCCCTAGCACTGAGCCAGGGCAGTTAAAGTGGACTCAGTTTGCACTATTTCTGGCAGTCTGCAAAGGCCCAGTGTTTTCTGTTGCCTTATATGGATTTGGACTACATAAGCTTAAGCCACATACATTTTTGCATCTCTACTCACATCTCTTTTTCACAGAGCAGAGCATCAACGTTTCTTCCATCAATTGTAGTGTAAGGAACAATTCAAGCTAATGCAATGGGTGAAGAAAAATAACAGGTTCTAAACCCCATAGAAAGGAATTTTCTCTGTTCCCAGCATTCTTGGTACAGACATTGGCACTTGCTTCTGAAACCATCATTTAGACTGATAATCAGAATTCCATTGTGTCTGTGATGATTTTTAGGAGCCATTCTGGACTGAATGTCCTTGATATTTCCAGAGTTGCATGTAGATGAAGTGAGTTGGATGCATGTCTCGGAAATTTGCCTTTTGCTCACACAGGGGATAATTCAAGAGTACAGCTGTCACAAACTGTATTCCAGATCTGGTTCATGAATTAACTGTCTGTTGCTGGGTTCCCACAGTATCAGCCAATTAAATGCACCGAAGAGAGTGCCCTTGGAATATGGCAGTAGAGTCACAAAGATACAGAACTTTCAAAGATCATAGAAGACTTAAGTGAAAGAGAATTTTTTTTAAAAGGGGTGTGTGTGTGTGTGCATGCGTGTGTATGCACATGCAAAATATTTTTTTAAAAAAAAACAATTATGATGTCTATTCCCGGCTCAGCTTATTTAAGGAAAACAGTTGCAATAACTGCAAATTAGGGAGGAAACAAAAGCTGGGAAAGCTCATTATGAAACAGTTCATTATTTGTCATCCTCAAATGTGAATAAACTTTAGCCTGGTTTATAATGAATTAACCTGTGCTTTTATGTCCCTACCATCATAGCTGGTAGTAGAAAGGAGGAGGTTTTGCCAGAAGTTGTCAGATGAGTTCTGTGGCTCTACAGAAGATCTCATGCTTTGCAGAAGGTCACAAGTTCAATTCTCAACACTGTCAAAGGAGTAGTGCTGGTTCACTGATAGCCTAAGCAGATGGGCGGCCGTGGGCCGCCCTGGGAAGGTGCGCCGTGGGACCGAGGCATCCCCATGCCTCGATCCAGCAGTGCAACATCGTTGCCCCTGGAAAGGAGTGCTAAAATAGCACTCCTTTCATATGTTGCCGAAAGTGTGCCGCAAAAGGTTGTGGCGCACTTTCGGAGACTTTTCCACCACAGCGTGTCCGGACGCTGTGGCGGGAAGTCCTCCTCGTAGCGCCGGCCGTGCGGAGGGCCGGCAGCTCTGAGGACGACCTCGGGAGGGGGAGGGGGTGCCAAGCATGTGGCTGCCCCTCCCCTTCCCTGTCCCCAAAACATCTTAATAAGCCGTCTGCTTCACCCCTGAGCCACATGGCCTTTATTATTATAGGCCCATCCGCCAATCTGGTGCAGGGAGACCCTGTAAGTCCCATCTTTTCTGGCCTCCCAACCAATCACACCACATCCTTGCCTCAGTGCTGACCAATGGGGTGGTGCTTCTGGTCCTCAGGGCATGCTGGGAGTTGTAGTCCCAGCCCTGGGCCAGAAACACCACCCTCCCCAGCCCAGGCAGCCTTTCCGGGCCTCCCCACCTCACCCCAATGTCTGCTGGGAAAGCACTGGGGCCCGTAGGACTTGGCATGGCTTGACGGCTCCCCCACAGCAACCAGGCCAACCTGGAGAGTCGGGCAGCTTCATTTGTGATAATCTGACATTTCAGCTCTAAAGTATAATTAATTGGTAAGCTAGATTCTCAGATGAGGCAATTCTAAGTGTTCTACTGCTTTGACGTATGTCACAATTGACTGGAGATTCAAGGACTACATATTTTGTGGTCCTCAGCAAGATACAGTGGATGTACTGACAAATATGAGGGGGTATCATCAAGTTTTAATTATCACCTTTTTTAAAAAATGAAAGAAAGTTTGTTTTGAATTGTAGTTGTTAACTTATCTCTACGTAGTCCCCATCCAGAGTTACAAATTTATTTTATTTTATTTTATTATTTTTATCCTGCCTTTCTTCCAAAGTGGGACCCAAGGCGGCTGCATTTCTTGACCCTCTGAATA